>JAJPUD010000623.1:458113-510949 GCA_023553655.1 Myrmecobius fasciatus | reverse complement strand
GTGTTTTTTTGCTGAGGCAATTGAGGTTAAGTGACTTGCCCAGGGTCACACAGCTAAGAAGTATTAAGTGTCTGAGGCCAAATTTGAACTCAGGTCCTCCGGATTTCAGGGCTGGTGCTCTATTCACTGCACCACCTAGCTGCCCTTAGTTTACTATTCTTTACTATGAGGATAATGGTAACTATCCTATATAATTCACCAGATATTTGATCTGAGGATCAAATGAAATAATTTCTGTGGAAAAACATCTGAAAACCATTAAGTCCTAGATAAATTATATCATTAATGATATATCTAATGCTTTTCCCAAAGTAAAGTATATTTAGTCTTTAGTACCTATGACATGTCAGACTGTGTTCTGTGTGGCTATACAAAGAGAGGCAAAACCTAATCTCTTCTCTCAAGGAGTCTAACTAGGGAGACAGCATGCAAACAATTATGTACAAACAGGCTATCTATCTAATTATCTATTGATACAATACTAAATATTGTAAACTTATGGTACTTACAGTTCTATTTTCTATCTCTCTGTGTTTTTGTCTCTCTTATCTCACTGCAAATTATTGCATGTTGTCAGATTCCTAAACTTTACTACCATCATTTGCACTGTGTTAATGAGATTAGTAACTGTCAGAGGTTAGAAGAAGGACTGGTCAACAATTTGGGGAAAAATGGTGGGGTAAATGCATTTATTCTTAACTTCCCAAATATTGTGTAAAGTTATGGCATTGTTCATTTAAAACTGATCCCATTTAAGTGTAAAATGTAAAGATTTGTTAATGGGGTTGTTCTGATGTTTGTGTGTGTGTGTGAGAGAGAGAGAGAGAGAGAGAGACAGACAGACAGACAGGAGAGAGAAAGAGAGAGAGATTTCCACAAATCCTCTTTAAGTGGAATACATTTAATAATCTCACCTCAGCTCACCTTTAGGCTGGGTTCCAAGACTTTAAGTCATCCTATTACCTTCCATGAATAATGGAGGTGAAAGGGTTTATTGTAAATAGAGCTCTTCAGTTCTTTTCATGTAGGACTGTTGATTTCATGGAAAAACAAGTTATCTGATTCTGGGAGCTGCCTAATGCTGGCTGTATATAAATACAATTAGGTTCTCACAAATACTTAGGGAGTGTAATGAAAGTTTTTTTTCAGGGGAAGTAATTTAGAAGATTAATTTTTCTTTGGGGTGAATCAAGGTTTGAGTCATTGAAAGGAACTTAAGAGGCTATCTGGTCCAATCTCTTGTTTTAAGGTAAACAGATGGCAAAAGATTTCATTCTACTAGATCTTTAGATTGAAAACCTTTATATCATTTTGAAGAATCTATGATAGGCTTCAAGTGCATCTCCAATATTTCAAGGATCCATAATTTCAAAGGTGTAAGTGCTCCCCCTTATTGAGATCTTTTGTCACTTAGAAAATGGTCTTTAATAGTTGTGGCAAAAAAAAAATCATTTACACCCATGCTTTTCTGGGATTGAATTTTCACACAACAATAGGAAATTCTTTCTTAGTTCTAATTTCAATTGCTTTTATTGTTATTCAGTCCTACTTTCTATAGTTTTGACTCTTGTGGAGATGGTCCTATTTAATGTCATATTTCATAGTACAAAGAACTTCTTGGTTCTTATGTGTCATACTCCTGTTATACCTCCTCTTGTGCCATCTCCTCCTTGTTCTCTGCCTCTTCTTTCTCTTCCTCTTTTTTCTCTTCCTTCTCTTCTTCCTCTTCCTCCTCCTTCTCCTCTTCCTCCTTCTGCTTTTCCTCCTCCTCCTTCTCTTCCTCATTCCTCTCCTCCTTCCTCATTTTCCTCTCCTCCTCATTCTCCTCTTTCTCCTCCATCCTCTCCTCCTTCTTCTCCTCTTTTTCCTTCTTTTCCTTTTCCTCTTCTTCTTCCTCTTTTAAAATATTGCATGTCTGACTTTATTTTGTGATCTTTGATTCCCAGATCTTTTTTATTTGCACCTGCTTTTGTCCAATCATCACCCAACCTTGTATATATGTAATTATTTATTGTTTCTATGTCTGTGGAAATTTCACTCTCTGAAATTTGATCACTTTTCTTAAATTGTTGTGTTCACTTTAAATTCAGTAACCCTATTCTTTTCTTTTCTTTTCTTTTTTTGCTTTTTGCTGAGGCAATTGGGGTTGAGTGACTTGCCCAGGGTCACACAGCTAGGGAATGTTAAGTGTCTGAGATCAGATTTGAACTCAGGTCCTCCTGACTTCAGGGCTGGTACTCTATCCACTGTGCCACCTAGCTGCCCCTTATCCTATTCTTTTAAACAGTTGCTCATCTTGAGTATTTCAATTTGATCTGTATGCTTTGGCATTCTTCAGATATGATATTTTCCCTCAATTCCACTTGTTAAATTATTGATAAAAATATTAGATAATCATAAGATTTAGGATGAACCTCTGGAACAGTATATTTCAAATGAATTTGTTTTTGAAATCAATCTCTAGGTTTGAAATTCATTAATAGAATATGGATACCTGGAGGTGTGAACTATTCCCATCATATGTAGAGATGGAGGTTGGGAAATTTTGGGGATAATATCGAGGTAATTAAGTCTATTTATATAAACATATATGGTCAGACATAATAGAATAATTTATATCTAATTTCATATTTTATATTGTCAGAATAGAAATTTTCTCATCAAATTCTTATTTAAATCAATTTAGATAAATTCAGTGTTCCTTGGAACTCAGTTTAGGAATGGTATTGACATAGACATTGAACTAAAAATGATGGTTAGTCTTTTTTACTAATGAGATTTTAAATCATTGTAAGACTCCATCTTCCTATAGTACTTACAGGTTTCCAAAGTGTTTTTCTCACGACAATTCTATAAGGATCATCATACAAGTGTTATCCTCATTTGTGAGAAACTAAGATGAAGTGATCTGCCCACAGACACAAAGATAGAATGGACTCAAATCTAGGTGTCCATAGTCCAATTCCAATGAGTTTTCCCCATTAAGCATACACATTCACAAAAAGTCTTTTCTCTATTCCTGCCACTTGAAGATGCATGCCACGTTGAAAGCCTCTGAAACAGCTAACAGCTGTTTTTAACACTGTGAGCATCTCTTGGAATACATTAATAAATACTAACTGTAGTAATGGTGAGGTTGTATATCCAATCTACTAGAAGAATGAAGTTGGGTATACTTGGTTGATTATTTAATGAATGCTTGCCTGGTTACTTTATGATTGGAGGGTATTTCTGACATTTGTATATAAGGATGTCTCTTGAAGAGACAAATAGATAGAGTGTCAGACCTGAAGTTAGGAAGACCTGATTTCAAATCTGGATTTAGACATTTACTAGCAGTGTGCTCCTGAATAGGTCATTTAACTTTTCTTTGCCTTAATCCACTGGAGAAGAAAATGACAAATCATCTAGTGTAAGTGCCAAAAAAATTACTATGGATAGTTTGGGCTGTGGGGTCAGGAAGAATTAGATATGACTGAATGACTGAACAAAAAGAAATTGTTAGTAACTATAGACTCTCCCCCCAAAAACATACTTTTTCTTCCCCTCAAAGCACTTATATTCTAAGAAGAAATTTTAAAAAATCAGAGTAAACAAAAAACTGGGAAATCAGGGAAAGCTTCACAGAGGAGGTGTCATGACACTTAAAATAAAAAATATTCCCTATTTTGCTCAGCAAGATGGTACAGTGGATAGAGTGCTTTTCCTGGAGGCAGGAAGACTCATCTTTCTGCATTCAAATCTGGCCTCAGACACTTACTAGCTGTGTCATGTTTGACTTAGTTTCCTCATTTGTAAAATGAGCTGGAGAAGGAAATGGCAAACCACTCCAATATCTTTGCCAAGAAAACTCTAAATGGAGTCACAAAGAGTCAGATATAATAGAAAAAGGATTGAACAACAAATGTTTCTTGATATTTATAAAAGACAATTATTTCCCCAAGAATATGTGTTTGGGGGCACTTACTAGTATGATATAGAAAGATGGAGGTCCCAAACAGTTGTGACTTAAAATTGTACTGAATGTCCTGAAAGTCTTAGTGCAGTTTAACTTATAAAAGCTTATGAAAGTTTTAAATGATAAAAGTTTAAGACTGCACTAAGACTTTTGGGACACTAATAAAAGCTAGTCCTTTTTCTTATTAGCTAGTCCTCATAGCAAGTGATTTCTGAATCATTTACCTCTACTTTGAAGGGTTGTAAGGGTAGAATGGGAAAGAGTGCTAGACTTGTATTTTGGAGATTCCTTCTTAAATCCTAGCTCTGCATGTTTTCACCTAGAGGAAAAGCATTTGAGTAGGAAGGAGGTTGATGAATAGAACAGTTTGACTAAAAAAGATGTGACACTTGGAAGGGCAAGAGGGGAATAAATCAAAGCTGGGGATCAGCCAGATATGCCAGGGGAAATGACAGAGAAGCAGAAGCTCAGGACCACCTAACCACATCCACATTATAGTACTGAAGTGAAACTCTTAACTGTCCTCTCTTAGTTATTTCTTTCCATTTCCTCCATCTCTCATTTCTCTCGCCTTATATGCCATCTTATTACAATCTTAAGCCAGGGAAAACTGAAGAAACTGGACAGAGTCTGTGGCTAAATTATTTCATTATACTCAGGTTATTGATCCACAGGAAAAAAAAAAAATTTCTCCAAAACTTTTATTACTTGTACTAGCCACCAGGTGGAAGTCTTGTCCTACAGACTTATTTTTGGTTAAAGAAGATTTTGAAATACCTCTAAGAAAACTCAGATTTAGAATGAGGGAACTTTATTGATTATTTAGCACAACCCTCTTATTTTATAGGTAGGACATGAGGGTTGAGATATGGTGAAACTTTTCTAAAATCATATAAATATTAAATAAGTCAGAATTTGAATCTAGAAACTCTGCTTCTAAATTTGGTTTTCCTTCTAAAACATAGAAACTGTGTCCCAAAATTAATATTCTTTTATTGTCTCCCCAAAGTAACTCGTTTTTTTTGCTCCCTCTACATATCTGTCATCATCTAGATAATTTCTATCCATATAATCTTTGTTTATCTAGCTCTATCTTTCTCTCTTTTTCTCTTCCATATCTACCTGTCATCTATCTACTATCTGTCATCTACTTACTTATCTACCTACCTACCTATCTGTCTGTCTATATATTTTCCTTCCTTCCTTCCTTTTTTCTTTCTTTCTACTTTTGTCATCTCTCTTTCTCTTTCATATCTACCTGTCATCTATCTATCTGTCTATCTTTTTCCTTCTTTCTTTCCTTCTTTTTCTTTCTTTCTTTCTTTCTTTCTTTCTTTCTTTCTTTCTTTCTTTCTTTCCTTCCTTCCTTCCTTCTTTCTTTCTTTCTTTCTTTCCTTCCTTCCTTCCTTCCTTCCTTCCTTCCTTCCTTCCTTCCTTCCTTCTTTCTTTCTTTCTTTCTTTCTTTCTTTCTTTCTTTCTTTCTTTCTTTCTTTCTTTCTTTCTTTCTTTCTTTCTTTCTTTCTTTCTTTCTACTTTTGTCATCTCTCTTTCTCTTTCATATCTACCTGTCATCTATCTATCTGTCTATCTTTTTCTTTCTTTCTTTCTTTCTTTCTTTCTACTTTTGTCATCTCTCTCTCTCTACACACACACACACACACACACACACACACACACACACACACACCCCTACCTATCTATATATATATATATATATATGTATGACAAGCAGTGTAACATATTAGCTAAAGGAATATTCTAGTTGTTAGGAATGATTTGATTTCTAGTTCTATCTCTGACACAGACTACTCAATGACACAGGCAGGGCAAATCAAACTGTTTCATGGTTTTCCTTACACAGTGTTTTATATTCTCATCTGTCACATTCCATGTTTGGATGAACTCCAATTTCTTTTAGGGCTTAGCTCCAGTGCCATCTTTAATAGGATGCCTTTCCTCATCCTTTTGGGTTATGAGTGTTCTCTCCCCTTATCTCTTAATCATATATTATGAATATTATATACAAGTTATCTTACTAAATTGTAAGCTCCTTAAGAGTAAGATTTTTTTCATTTTTGTCTGTGTATCCCCCAATGCCCAGTACAGATGCCTGGCATAAAATAAGCAGTTAGTAAATGCTTACTAACTGATGGTCTTCATTTCTCAGCCAAGTTTTAGGCAATTCTTTAAAGACACTGCAACTAAGTGGAAAAGTAGAGCACTGGAGTCAGGAAGACTCATCCAAATAGAGCCCTAGACACACTATCTGTATGATCTTGGGCAAGTCATTTAACTAAGCACTTTTTGCTTCAGTTTTCTCATCTGTAAAATGATCCTAGAAAAAAAAAGGCTCTAGTATCTTTGCCAAGAAAACCCCAGAAAGGGTCAGAAACAGTTGGACAGGACTGAACAACAACATCAACAACGTAAGACACTGAGTTACTAAGTTACAAAGAACTTACAGATCCACATTAGGAGTTTCCTGAAGGATAAAATCACAGGTCTGGATTAAATATGTTCAAAAGGCAGTGTGGCCAATTGGATGGAGAACTGGCCTTAGAGTCAGTGAGTCCTGTCTGTATGAGTTCTTATAATTAGATCAACTTGTACATCTCAATCCATTTCTCTTCATGCCATCCTGATGAGTGAGGCAGAACATGAGATGAATTGGGGGAATTTACTCTTAGAATAGCTGATTTATTCAATGTGGCTAAGCAACCAATCCAGGATTAGTAACTGAAAGTTTGGTCTTCAGGCATTGTATATGTACATGTTTAGGCAGCCTAATAACACACATTGTTAACCAGCTCCTTGGAAACAAGGATGTTAGGTTGAACTGTGTAAAGTTTATATGTGGAGGGAAGATGGTAATGGAGTAGTTAATTCCATAATAGCCATATTATAAATGAGCATTCAGGCTAAAAGACAGAATTTTTAAAAGTGATTGTAAGAAGTGGGGCAGCTAATCTGGATAGAGTGCCACACTTGGAGTCAAGAAGATTCAATTTTATGAGTTCAAATCTGGCCACAGAAGCTTACTAGTGATCCCGGGCAAGTCACTCAGTTTCCTCATCTGTAAAACAAGCTGGAAAAGGAAATGTCAAATCACTCTCCAGTATTTTTGCCAAGAAAACTCCAAATGGGGTCTTGGAGAGCCGGGCAGGACTGAAATGATTCAATAGTAACAACAACAAAATGGAGTGCTTCAGTTATAAGGCACTAATGCTGTTGCAAAATGACATCACTTGCTCTTTAAAATGATAATTGCAGGGTAGTGTCAGACTGATTTGATGGAGGAAGTTTCCTCCTCCCATTTGAAATCACAGGTCTGGACCAATGTGTTCATTTTCTTATTTACCCATTTCCTCTGGAGTAGCGTTGATTGGAGGGAAAGTTGTTAAAGAGAAAAATTTTGATTTGAGTGCTACTCCCACCCCTCTATCTGTCTCCTTTCCCCTTTCTCCCTGGAGAAGGGATATTGGGCTCAATCTAATAAATCATTAACATGATTTAATGCCTAATCATCTCAGGAGTGTTTGCAGGATTTGGAGAAAAAGCCAGATGGGTGGATTCAGTCATGAGATGGATATTAAAATTTAGATTCTGGGGGCAGCTAGGTGGCACAGTGAGTAGAGCACCAGCCCTGAAGTCAGGAGGACCTGAGTTCAAATTTGGTCTCAGACGCTTAACATTCCCTAGCTGTGTGACCCTAGGCAAGTCAATTAACCTCAATTGCCTCAGCAAAAAGCAAAAAAAAAAAAAAAAAAAAAAAAATAGATTCTGCAACTCATGTGGCCTTTCTGGTGTATAAATTTCCTGATCTGTAAAATGGGAAGAGGTTGGACTAGAAGCCTTCTAAGATCTTTTCCAATTCTAAATCTATGATCTTGCAATCTTAAATAGTCTTTTAATGGTGAAATTTCAAACATTGTGACTTTAGGTTAGGAGATATATATTTTTTAATCTGGGGACAAAGGGATTTTGTGGAAATAATGAATATTCAGATAAAGGTTAAGGTTGTTGCAGAGCAGAGGTTCTTTTTTTTTTTTTTTTTTGACTTGCCCAGGATCACACAGCTAGAAAGTGTTAAGTGTCTGAGACCCCCGAGCAGAGGTTCTTTGTGTGTGTGTGTGAGAGAGAGAGAGACAGAGAGAGACAGAGAGAGACAGAGACAGAGAAAGAGACACAGAGAGAAAGAGACAGACAGAGAGAGAGAGAGAGAGAGAGAGAGAGAGAGAGAGAGAGAGAGAGAGAAAGGGACAGAGAGAAAGGGACAGAGAGAAAGAGACAGAGACAGAGACAGAGAGACAGAGAAAGGGAGAGAGAGGAAGAAAGAGAGACAGAGACAGGGAGACAGAGAGAGCGCCCATGGTAGCTTTCTTCAAACATTTGGAGCTTTTGACTTATGGTACTTGGCCCAGGAAGGCAGAACTAATAGCAGGGGGTAGAGAAGAGGCATATTTTGGTTTATATAAGGAAAAACTTCTTTACAATTAGACCTGTGCAAAAGTTGAACGGATTGACCTTAAGAGAAATTCCTTATCTCTGGAGGTCTTCAAGTAGACAATGGGTGATCATGGGGTATTTAGGAGGATTTATGTTCAAGAGTTGGTTCCACTACCATGACTTCAAAAGGGTTCTTTAAACCATAGGTGAATAGTATTTCAAGGCTTTTCCTTCTTCAAATATCTTCTCTCCCCCCTTCCCCTTTCCCTCATTACATTCTATTAAAAAAAGGAATAAAAAAATTATATTGAGCAAATTAACTAGGCTATGATGTGATATAATGTGACAAACTACCCATTATGAGGTTATGAAAGTCTCCTCATTTTAACCTAAAAATAACAAATGCATAATTAATCAGAAAAAGTCTTAAAGAGGCTGGGTGTTGAGAGCAGTCTGTTAAGAAGAAAGAGGAATTGGCATATGGAAAGCCTGTTTATGGAGTATAGAAAGCCTTTAAACAGTAATATTTAAAACTTTGAGGAGTCTTTTCTGGTCTTACTTTTCTTTTTGCTGAGTTAGGAGTAGGGCTATCTTCTCTCTCCCTTTTTCATCTTGCCATCTCTATCCCTCATTCCCCAGGCCTCAGTTCTTTAATATACAGTTTTCTTGTCATTCTGAAACTTAGTTAATTCTTCTTTATTTCCTTTGTGGTTTAGATCCTCAGTAAGACAACTGTACATATCTGTTAGGCAGTGAAGATCATGTTGTTGGTGAAACATACAGGGTTTAGATAAAACATAATCCTTGCTGTCATGGAGCTTATACTCTAGTAAGGGGGTAAGAAATTAATACAATAGATAATAATGCATAATTATTACAGACAATAGATAATATTACATAATGAATAGGAATAGGAACTCTCTGAAGTCTTAGAGGGAAGGATGTTACTAATGGGGGGAATTAGTGAAGCTTCCCATAGAATGTAATGTCCTTGAAGGCAAGGATTGTTCATTTTGTGTTTGTATTCTCAGTGCCTTGGATAGTGGTTTCCACATGATAAGAAGTTAGAAAATGTTTACTGAATAAAAGAACATTTCTCTTGGGAGGTGATATTTGAATTGGGTTTTAGTAGATGGGTGGCAGATCAAGAGACCAAAAATGGGAGGAAGAGTATTCCAGGTATAAAGAAGAACTGAATTAAAGACACAGAGAAGTGAGAGAACAAAAGGAATGTTGTTTTTTTTCCCTTGGTGGTGGGGAGTAATAGTGCAGAAAATAATTCAGCATGACTGGAGCATAAAGCACATGTAGGAGGTTAAATGAAATAAAGTGTAATCACTATTTTCATTTTTCTTGGTATCTTGCTGCTCAGTTATTTCTATTACCATTCTTTATCCCATTCATATTTTAAAAGTCTTTTTTATCTTTTTCATCTTTTTTTAGACTTCAAGGAGATTAGGAGAAATTTTCTACTACATCTAATATCTTACTAAATATTCTCTTCCTCTTACACCTGGTAGATGATCAGAGATAATAACATCATTCATTTTTTGCTTTACTTAATTCATTGTTTCTAAATGTGTTCTGTGAATCCAGAAAGGAACATTATGATCAATGTCACAGTCCTTCCCCCAGTTGGCTCCATACAAGACTCATACAGATCTAGTTCCATCTTAGAAGTCTCATCTTAGAGAAGGAGGTTAGATTTCTCTTTGCTTTTCTAGCTTATTGTTTCTATCCTGGAGTCAAACTCAGAGAATCTAAAACTTATGTCTAGATATAGCTTATGTTTAGAATTTCTGCAAAATCTTGGTAACAGGGACCATAACAATATCCAACAACATCTCTAAAATATGAATAGCAAACATAGGACAATGCTTCACTTCCTTCTCCACAGAAAACACTGAAGATTATAAAATACTCATAGATGGTCATAAATACATTCTGAAAACACAAAGCCCATTATATCATGTTCTCTTCAAAAAGTAAAGGTGCTTTCAGGTAGTCTGTCGATTATTTAAAAAAATAAGACTGTGTAGGAGCACCTAGGTAGTGCAGTGGATAGAATACCAGCCCTGAAATAAGGAAGATCTGAGTTCAAATCTGGTCTCAGACACTTAACATTCCCTAGCTGTGTGACCCTGGGGAAGTCACTTAACCCCAATTGTCTCACAAAAAACAAGACTGTGGAAGAAAGGGAAAGTGGAGGTAGAAGAATAGAGAATCCCTATTTTGTTTTCCCCATTAGACTGTGTGTTTATTGAGGGACTCTCTTTTGCTTTTCTGTATTCCCAACCCTTATTACAGTACCTAGCACATCATAGGTATTTAAAACTGTTTATAGATTGACTACTAGAAACTAAGCAACTATTGCTTGAAGGCTTTGAACAATTAGAGGTGAGCTGATGGTTTGGTTAAAAAGTGGATATAATGAAATTTCACCATCTCTTGGCTTTTGATCTGTGACCAAGGGAGCCATCCTAGAGGTACAGAGAGGTAGAGGCAATGGAAAGTCAAGTGTGAAAAGTAGTTATGAAGGAGATTATTGCATCCTTTTCTTTAGGGCTGTGGAGAGTATGGGGCATGAAGATAGCAGCCCAGGAGATTCCCTTTTCCATAGACAATGCTTGCCCATCTCCTTTAGGGTAAAATGATGTCAGGTCACCAAGAAGGATTAAAGGGTGTTTCTGTTTGCATTAATTTGTGAATGAGGATGAGAAAAGGGAGTAGATAGTCAACAAAACACTTTCTTCCCAGATTAGAAAATTTGAGAGGCATAAACTAAATTTAGGGAGTCTTTCCTCCTCAGATGTTTTGGAGCTGGTATAGGAAGAAGTATGACAGATAAAGGAAGAGATTTATAAGTAGGCTACTACAAACATTTCAAACTATTATCAGTCATTTATATTTTAGTATGAATGGAGATCTAAGATCAGGGTTCAGAGTGTCATAGTCAGTTAGCCTAGCTTTATTGTGTCTCAATACAATTGTTTACTTACTTTATCCTTGTTCCCATTTCTCATAGACTTCCTTTCTCTTCACTTAACTTCAGGCCTTCTTTGGGCTAATGCCTATAATCCTACCCAGAAATTCCATTCTTAAAGCTTCATTCCCTTACCTTAACATTTATTTTATCTGTTAAAATGAAATTAATTAAGGGAAGTATCACATCAATTTTTTTATATACCTTATTGTGAATAAAAGTTTTTGCAAATGTTTTTGTAGTGAGAGTAGATGGAAATGGGGGCCCTAGGAGCCTAGAATCTAGGGAAGGGGACCCATCAAGGAAGAAAGGTAGAGAATGAAAAGACTGGAGGATACTACTGTATTTTCCTATAGTTTTGTTTAGAATGTGTATTCAACTGATTTCAAGTATACATACATACATGCATATATGTTTATATTGCTATTGTTGTTGTTCAGTTGTATCTAACTCTTCATGATACATTTGAAATTTTCTTGGCAAAGATATAGCAATGTTTTTGCTGTTTCCTTCTCCAGCTCATTTTACAGATGAGGAAACTGAGATAGAGTTAAATGAGTTGCCCAGGGTCATACAATTAGTAAATGTTTGAGGCCAGATTTGAACTTAGGAAGATAAATCTTCTTGACACGAGGCCCAGAACTCTGCCCACTGTGCCACCTATCTGCTCTATACATTTATACATCTATACATTTATACATATATATGTATATTTTAATAAAGGACCTGTTCTATGCTAAGCTTAGGGATGAAGAAATTAAAAAAATGTATATTTTCTTTTCTCAAGAAGCTTACACTGAATTTGAGTAAAGTATGGTATGGTGTACTATATTGATAGTATGGTATACTGATAACATCAACTGAGGGAGATTATTATAAGTGCTGAATATATATATATATATATATATATATATATGTACATATATATATATATATGCTGAAAATGTTTGTAGCAACCCTTCTTATAGTGACAAGAAACTGGGAACTGAGGGAATGCCCATCAGAGAATGGCTGATATATAAATATTATGGAATATAATTTTTCTATAAGAAATGACCAGCAGGATGATTTCAGAGAGGCCTGGAGAGACTTACATGAACTGATGCTGAGTGAAATGAGCAGAACCAAGAGAATGCTGTACATAGCAACAACAAGATTATGTGATGATCAACTTTGATGGATGTGGCTCTTTTCAACAATGTGATGATCCAGGGCAATTCCAATAGACTTGTGTTGGAGAGAGCCATCTGCATCCAGAGAGAGGACTATGGGTACTGAATGTGAACACAACATAATATTTTTACCTTTTTTGTTGTGGTTGTTTGCTTGTTTGTTTTTTCTTTCTTATTTTTTCCCCTTTTGATTTGATTTTTTCTTGTGCAACATTATAAATGTGGATATATGTTTAGAAGAATTGCACCTTAACTTATATTGGATTATTTGTGTCTAGGGTAGGGTGGCAGTGGGGAGGGAGGGACAAAAAATTTGAAACACAAGGTTTTGCAAGGGTGAATGTTGAAAACTATCTTTGAATGTATTTTGAAAAAATAAAAAGCTATTAAAAAAGAAAAAAAAATGTAAAAAAGAAATTTATGTTGACTCAATGATACACTGTTCCCAGAACTGCTTATCAATCAATGTTGGGAGGAGGTATCATCCAGTCTTCAGTTTTGTATAACCTATTTGTACCTAGAAATTGTCAAGCACTTGCTGCTTTGGGGAGGAACTGAGATGAAATTGCCTGTCCCTTTTTACTGCTGTAGATGTAACTCAATTGTTGTATTTCATTATAAAAATTAGCAATAGAAGCTGGCTCCATCTTGAAGCCATTTCTAATCTCCAGTGATGAGCCAGTCAACATGTTCCTTGCTATAATTAAATTTTAAAAAATATTTTAATATAAATTTTTAAAATAAAATTTTTAAAAAATTGTATTTAAAGTTTTGAGTTCCAAATTCTATTATTTTCTTCCTCCCCTTCCCTGAGATGGTAAACAATAAGATATAGCTTGTACATGTACAATTATGTAAAACATTTCCATATTAGTCATTTTGTACAAGAAGACTCAAAAGAAAAAAAAAGAAAGGGGAAACAGCATGTTTCACTCTGTATTCAATCAATATTAGTTCTTTCTCTGAAGATGGTTAATATGCTTCATCTTTAGTCCTTTGGAATTGATTTGGATCATTGTATTGCTGAGAATAGCTAAGTCATTTACGATTCTTCATTAAACAATATTCTTGCTATTATGTACAATATTTTCCTGGTTTTATTCACTTAATTATGCATCAATTTGTGTAAGTCTTTCCAGGTTTTTCTGAAATAATCCTGCTTGTCATTTTTTGTAGCACAGCAATATTCCCTTACAATCACATATCACAGCTTGTTTAGCCATTTTCCAAATGATGGGAATCCTTTTGATGTCCAAGTTTTGGCCATCACAAAAAGAGCTGTTACAAAGAGCTGTTACAAATATTTTTGTATAAATAGATCCTTTTCCCCTTTTTTGGATGGATCTTCATATACTTTTTTTTTTTTTTTTTTGGTGAGGCAATTGGGGTTAAGTGACTTGCCCAGGGTCACGTAGCCAGGAAAGTGTTAAGTGTCTGAGACCAGATTTGAACTGTGCCACCTAGCTGCCCCTCTTTATATACTTTTAATAAACTCCTTTTAGTTCTCTTTGTCCTAAGTTTTGCCTTCTCAATCAGGGCAAAAGCCGGAAAGAAAAATTTTCCTAACAACAGTGCAAAGTAAGTATTATGACTAATTAGAAAATTATTGAAGGGAAAGAAAGAGAAAGCTCTTCATGAGCTTCATGGTGGTGCCTGAGCTGTTTTGAAGGAAGGCTGTGATTTCACTGGGCAGAGATTAGGGACAAAACTGTAACTGAAAAGGATGGGGCAAAAGTGAGGGGGAAGGGATGGAGAGTAAAGAGTTCTATAGGTTGGAAAAAGCATTATTAGAAAAGGATGTAATGTATTGGACTACCTGCCATCTAGGGGAGGGAGTAGGGGGAAGGAGGGGAAAATTTGAAACACTAAGTTTTGCAAAGGTCACTGTTGAAAAATATCCATGCTTATGTTTTGTAAATAAAAAGCTTTAATAAAAATAATTAAAAAAAAGAAAAGGATGCACACCGAGGGACCTTGATTGTCAAGATCAGAACAATGTGCTTTCTTTGGTAATTAAGAGAGTAACTGAAGGCATGTGGTTAGAGGAGTGAAATGAACAAGGGCTTCATTTGGAAGATGAAGAAGGCAGCAGTGGGGAATTGGAGGCTCATGAATGAACTGGTGGTGGGGACAGGATTCCTGCTTGGACCTCCCATTACTTTTGCATGGTGGAATCAACCACATGGGTTATAGACTTCTTTCTCCAGGACAGAACTCACGTCTAATCTTACTCCTAAACGCAAGTGTCTAGTAAAGTGCTGTGTGCTCAATCAGTCCTTATTGATGATGATGACATATTTGTTCTGTTTCATTTGGGAAGAGAAATGATTGCATCAGAAGATGAGGTCATTGGTCTCATAGAATAGAAAAGAGTGGGTTTTGGCTTCCTTTTCTAAAATTTTTATCCAATGAGACACTTTCTGGGGGGCGGAGCCAAGATGGCGAACTGCAGACAGCTTTCTCTGTGAACTCCTGGGACCTTCCCTCAAACCCAGACAAAGTGAGCCTTCCAACTGGTTTCTGAGTGAGGGCCCCGCCAAACATTTGGACTACAACGCATTTCTATCAAAAATCTACCTTGAAAGAACTCCGGAGAAGGTTAGCCTCAGGGGAAATCGGCCGCTGGTCGTGATCAGACTCCAGCCGGGGCGGAAGTCAGGGCTGCGATAGAGGGGCGGATTTTGGGCACCCAGGAAGCCCCTGGGAGACGCCTGGGCCACTTTGCTCTGCTTGCGGGCAGGTGCTTTGGCAGATCTGCCTTTGGAAAAGGGTAGATCGAGAGCAGCTGAAAACGTGGTCCTAGTGCGAATCTAGCCCGACCAGCCTCAGACAGGAAGTCAACTCAGCAAACTGCCCCAGGGCAAATACAAATTGTTGCAGTTTTCTCTGCTTTTGACCAATATCCCAACTTTAAATCATGAGCAAGAAGCAGAAGAGAGCTCTCACCATAGAAAGCTTTTACGGAGAAAAAATAGAACAGTCCCCAGATCCTGACATTATGAAAACAATCCCAGATGAAGCCACAAAGGCAGACTTAAGTTGGTCTCCCTTTCAGAAGGCTTACCTGGATGATTGCATTAAGAATCTCAAAAGAGAGCTAGAAGAAGAATGGGGAAAATTTTTATCCAATGAGATGTGACTTCTCTGTAATATCTTTTCTTTGCAAAAAGAACTGAGATTCTTTTTATTAAAACTTTTTATTTTCTAAGCATATGCATGGTTAATTTTTCAACATTAACCCTTACAAAACCTTGTGTGCCAAATTTTCCCCTTCTTCCCCCCCCAGCCCCTCCCCTAGATGGCAAGTAATCCAATATATGTTAAACATGCTAAAGTATATGTTAAATCTAATATATGTATACATATTTGTACAATAATATTGCTGCATAGGATAAATCAGATAAAAAAGGGAAAAAAATGAGAAAGAAAACAAATGCAAGTAAACAACAAAAAGAGTGAAAATTCTATGTTGTGATCCACACTCAAAGAACTGAAATTCTTGCTAAAATGACTCAGGTCTTGGTTCTCTTTTCCTACTCTTGAGTCTTGCACTACTTCAGTCGTTCTGTTTTTAATGACAATTTAATTTCTTTGAATAGGAGCAAAGCCTTCTATGGTGAATGCCTCTTGAGTCTGAGAAATAGAGAGAGAATAAAGGTCCAAAGAGAGAGATTTCAAGTGAAAATTAATGCAGCATTTTTATTTATAGCAATGATGGAAGCACCTGGAAATGTGGTTTCTTTAGAATAGCAACACTCCATGTGTGGAAATTCTTTCCACTGATGTCACCGTCTCTACAACTTCTAGTTTGGGAGGCACTGAAGGGTTAAATGATTTCACAAAGCCATACAGCTAGCATGTACCATTGGCTGGGCTTGAATTTAAATCTTCTTGGTGCTAAGGCTGGCCTTCTAATCATTAGGCCATGCTAACTCTAGCAGTAATGCAGATAAAATTTTCCACTTCTGTGATTGTGATTCTTTTCTCAACAAATTATCCAGAGATGGCAGAACCAAATTTTCTTTTGTGGGGAAAGGGAGAGTACAAAGTGAATGAGGTCTACCACAGACCGAGATTAAAAGTCATTGGTTCCTGTAAACTATTTTTAAATTTCCATAGGAATGGGTGTGCATTTTGAAAAGACTTATCTCAAGGTCTTCCCCTTCATATACTCTTTCTTCTAAAGTGGCTAATTCTCGGTTCCTGACAGAATATTCCATCTCTTATTTACACAGATTTCTCTGACTCACTTCTCACCTCTCCTCATCCCCATTACCTGGAATGCTCTTCCTCATTTCTGCTACTTAGAACTTCCAGCTGTCTTCAAGACTCAAGTGTTACCTCTACACGAAGACTTTTCCTAAATGCCATCCCTCTCCCCACTTATTTTTTTTTTTTTAGGTTATTCCTCAACCTCTTCCAAGATTACTTTATATTTACTTATCTATGCACCTGTATCCTGACTCATCTACTAGGAACTGGTTATTTTTGGTCTTTGCCTACCAATTCCTAGCACATAGTAGGTATTTAATAAGTGTCTGTTGGATTGAATTGAATTATTAGAAGGGGAAGGAAGCGAAAGAGATTTAAAATTTTATCTACTTATCACGATACTGATGGACTTGATTTGTGTGCTGGGGAAAGTCTAGGACAGAAGAATTCATTCACAAAAAAGATTTTCTGACAATTGGAAGAGTAGTTTCTTGTCTTCAAGAACCCAAGTCAAAAATCAATCTTTTGATTTGTTTGGTGGAATTCTCAGGATATTCAGGATATCATGCTACATACTACATTTCCTTCTGTCCTGCTTCAGATTCTCAGGTCTTTGACATCTTATTTCTTACTCTGGAGCTTTCCTTAGTATTTGAAGCCTTGTTGCCCTGGAACAGCTTTCCTTTCCAGCAATCCTCTCCCTCTTGTGATTTCTTCTCTGAGTCTCCATTTTGGGGACCAGACCCATCATGCTTTATTTCCCTCCACCAGCCTCTGTTTCTGACTCCTATGATTTCATTGTCATATTTCCTTTCTCCCCCAATTTTTACACTCTTTTTAAAGTATTATCTTCATCTGTTAGAATATAAACTAATTGAGGGCAGGGATTGACTTTTGGGAGAAATGATTCTCTCATGTATTAATAGCTAATTATTGAATTAGGGCAAAGTTTTTCCCCTTTTCTACTTGCTTATTTTAAAATCAGCCCCCATAGTTTACTTAGGCAGTATTTGAAGTGCAGAGCAGATGAGGAGAAATCAGATCTGTTAAAAAAAAATAAAGGCAGGTGAATTGATGGATTCTAGCCCATTGTGTTTTACTCAAGACAAGTCTGGGAAAATGTGGATTTTTCCTTTTGTCAAATGGTGATATGGACATAGATAATTCTCTTTGACAAAAACTGAGTGATCAGTCACTCCCCCCACTTCCTCATTAGAATAAGCTCTTTTCTGACCATAATATTAATTCTTCTCATTACTTGTTAACTAATTAGAGATTATTTTCACCCACAGGAACACTCACTCTTCTAGGGGCATACAAGCATTGAGTAAATTCCATGATTTGTCTTTGGTCTAAGAGAGATGATCAAATGACCATCATTCTTTTACTAATATGCTAGCATCATTAATAAAAAGAATAATTCTACAGAAATTATGTCTCTTAAAATTTTCATACATTATACTATCATTTTTCTTGTATTTGTATCTTAAACATTAAGAACAGTTGTTGGCATGTAATAGGAACTTAAAAAATAATTTTTGTCTTGATTTTATATTTGGGGAGTGGGTCAAAACCCAGGGGTGATAATCTAAGAAATAGTAAATAAAATATAAACTCCTGTTTAGCCTTTTACAACTTTGTGCCAAATCATCTTTTCAGTTTCCTTGTAAATTGTTACTGCTCTCCTGACTTCCTTTCTATCTAGCCAAATTGACTTTCTCTCTATTTCTCATACATGTACTCAATCTCCCGATCTTTGCACTGATCATTCTTTATGCCTGGAAGATATTTTCCCCCTTACCTCTGCCTTACAGAATCTTTCTCTTTCTTAAGGATTCACCTCAACTTTTTTTTATTTGTAAAGTTTTTTATTTTCAAAATATATGCACAGATAGTTTTCAACAAACATTCTTGCAAAACCTTGTGTTCCATTTTTTTTTCTTTTTTTCTTCCCTCTATCCTCACCCTTGCATGGCAAATAATCTATGTTAAACATGTGCAATTCTTTTATATATATATATATATCCTCTATATATATTTCCACAATTATCGTGCTGCACAAGAAAAATGGGATCAAAAAGGAAAAAAATGAGAAAAGCAAGCAAACAAGAACAAAAAAGTGAAAATACTATGTTGTGATCCACACTCAGTTCCCACAATCCTCTCTCTGGGTGCAGATGACTCTCTCCATCACAAGACCATTGGAACTGGTCAGAATCACTTCGATGTTGAAAGAAGCCATGTCCATCAGAATTGATCATCATATAATCTTGTTGTTAGTTCTATTCACTTCACTTTGCATCAGTTCATGTAAGTCTTTTCAAGCCTTTCTGAAATTATCCTGCTGATCATTTCTTGTAGGACAATAATATTCCATAACATTCATATACCATAACTTATTCAGCCATTCTCTGATGGACATCCACTCAGTTTCCAGTACCTTGCCATTACAAACATTTTTGTACATGTGGCTCCTTTTCCCCTTTTTATGATCTCTTTGGGATACAGGCCCAGTAGGGATAAAAGGTCTGCACAATTTGATAGACTTTTAGACATAGTTTCAAGTTGCTCTCCAGAATGGTTTAATCAGTTTACAACTCCACCAACAATGTATTAGTGTTCCAGTTTCACAACATTTCCTCCAACATTCATTATCTTTTCCTGTCATCTTAGCCAATCTGAGAGGTGTGCAGTTCACCTCAACTTCTATATGCACCTTTTCCTATTGACCTGAACTGTTAGTGCCCTCCCCTATTCTCAAACTACTTTGTAGGCAACAAATTTCTGTTTATTCTCTTTCTATGTATAGAAATACACATGTATACAATAGAAGCATATAAATACACACACATGTAACATGCATGTGCCAGCTGTCTCTCTCTCAGAGCCAGGTTGCTCCATCTACTCTTTAGGATTTCTTGGTGGTAATCCAAGGGGATTGGGTTGTTTCTCTTCTCTAACATCAACTTGAGCTCCTACTGCTGTGTTTCCCCTTTGGTTAAGAGCCTATGATTAACCACTCAGTTCCATTTAACTACTTAACATTAATAATTTTACAAAGGGATCTTTACTTTGAAGTTATAGCAGGAACTAAGTACAAATATTCCCATTTCCCATTTCCAACACCTTAGATTATTCTCTCTAATTCTTCCTCAGTCTCTGGAGGAATAGATTCAAAACTTAGTTCATTTGCTACAAAGTATTGATCCTATCTAGTTCACATCCAAAAAGGCATCTCTATCGAATGAGTAATGGTCTTAGCTATCTCTGGGCTGGGGTCTCAAGGGTCACTTCTTGCTCTTTGAGGCACTGAGGCCATGTAGGCTGCAAAGCTGTGGTCTTTGGAATGGAGTGGAATGGAATGGAAGTGGAGGCACCCTCTGTACTGTTCACTCTTTTCACCCAGAATTGAAGAGAATAAACATAAATATATATATATATATATATCACACATAAATATATCTACATATCTCCATGTATAATGATAGAATTAAAGGAAACACATGCTCATATACATAAATTATTTCCTCTATTAGGACATAAGCTCCTCATGAATACAGATTGTTTAATTTATTTTATTTTTAACCCCAACATACAGCACAGTCTGACACATAGAAGGTGCTTAATAAATGTTTGATGACTGGTTGATTGATAAAAGACAAGTGAAATAATAAAAAGCAGATTTTCTGTCTTCTTTCCTGTTCACTGGCATTTTTGAGGTGTTATATACATATATTTTGTTTAAATGCAGAGTATTCTCCATTTTTTGTTTGTTTTCTCCCAGTCTTTGGTATAATGAGGAAGTTCCAAAACTTTTGCATTTCGGCTGGTTGAGAGAGGGATTCTTAGAAAAGAGATGGAGTGTATCCTGAATCTAATTATCTTCCACTGGTGAATGTTTCTCTCCCTTCAGGGTCCAGTTGGGGAACTTCTGTACTAATCTTCCATTTTCTACAAAAACAGCCCCTATCATTTCTTTATAGTAAAAGGTTCTAGATTATCTTTTTTTTTTAAACATATGGACCCAGAGAGTATACAAGGCAAGTGGTTGAGATAGAGTTAAAATTTTCTTTGACCAATGGCCCAGGTTTATAATTCATGAGGCCCCAGCAGGGTCTCTAGTTGCTCCAGCTGTTTTCACATCTGGAGTAATATGGGCCAGGAGCTCAGCCAGTAGTGATGGTGTATAGACAATGCAGTTGAAGGGCAAGGCAGTCCCTGGAGTCCTCAGGCTACTCCCTAAAACCTGATGGCTTACATTCTTTGTTAACCTCTATGGTTTAACCGGGGTCAAATTGAGTAATCTGGGTCACCTACAACTTTGGAGGCTCTTCGTGCTCTTGGCAATGATTAATTAAAAAATAGACTTTAACGGAAGATAAATTCTTAATCATACTTCACATTATGTAGAACCCAATATAAATTCCCATATAATAAATACATAAAATAAAGTTATTTCTCATAGTAGTTAGGACTGCCTTTAGCTATCCATCCCTTTACTTTCTTCATTTTCTCTCTTAACCCTCACAAGCAAGCCTGAAGCCTTTTAATTTTTCTTGATTCCTTTCTCTTGTATTATCTATTCACTCTCTGTTTTTAATGGCAACTGAGATCTTCACTTAGAATAAAGAGAAGAGAAGAGATACCTCTTTGGAAGGAGTATGAGAAAGCTGGATGCTAGTGCAAAAGAAGGCCCTTTGTGGAAAGGTGAACATTAAAAAACCTGGAAGAGTAAAAAGTAGAAAGTAAAATAATTGACTTTCCAACCACCTGATTTAGCTAAACCGATGTCAATCCAGTTTGTTTCTTTTCAGAAAAAAGAGGCAGATCCCTCAGGGCATTTAGATTTCTAGAGAATTCTCCAGGGGAAGATCAGGATGGAGAGAGGTGACAAAAAAGGTGGGATAAGAATAGGAGGTGAAAGAAGAGGGCTCCAAAAGAAGAGTTCATACTGGTATGAGACTATGAGAAATAGTGGCAAAAATATTTATGTCTTGGTAATTCAAGAAACTCAGGCTTATCAACTCTTCTTGTTAGTGTCTGGTTCTGATGGACTTTTTGTGATCATAGTGTTTGGTTTTCTTGGCAAAGAGTGATTTGCCACATCCTTCTCCAATGTGTTCCTATTTTTACAGATGAGGAACTGAGGCAAACGGGCTAATTGACTTGTCCAGGATCACTCAGCTAGTAAATGTCTGAGTTGGGATATGAACTCATTTCTTCCTGATTCCAGTCCCAGTGCTCTGTCACATTTCCACCTAGGTGCCCTTACACTCACTTTTACCCCATCACAAATGAATGGGAAATAGCCCCAGCAATGGTTTTTTCTGGCTGGCATTTTTGCCTCAGATTTCCCCACTCTATTCAGCTATCAAAGTGATCTTCCTAAAGCACAAATCCTGTTACTACTAGTGGCTCCCTATCACCTCTAGGATAATCCTTTATAAAGGGTTATATATTATGTATATATGTTACATGAATGATAGATTATATATTATGTACATATATATATATTATATAAAGGATAAACCTTAGGATAAATCCCTTTCTAGTCTCTTTACAATTTATTCCCTTCTACATAGTCTGAGATTTTCTGAGCTGATCTCCTTTGCCTTCATCTTCCAATTCCTTCATGTCTGGAATTCATGTCCCCTTAGCTTCCCTGAAGTCTCAGTTAGTTTTACCTTCTACAAGAAGACTTTACCAGTCCTTCTTGTTCTTAGTGCCTTCCCTCCGAGATTATCTTTAATTTACCCTGTATATACCTCAGGCTGTGAGCATTTTGAGAGCAGGGATTATTTTTTGTCTTCATAACCACAGAGTTTACCACAGAGAAGGCTGGCCTTCTACTCCCCGTTCCTCTGTTCTACCATATTATCACTTGGACGTATGATGGAGGGATGGCTGTGAAATCCCTAGGATGGAGGTGAGGGAACTGACAGCAGACCCCTACCAGAGTTGGGAAGTCAGTATAACTGCCAAATTCTCTTCTCCCTTGGGGGATTCCCAGCACACTGTATGGAGGAGAAAGCAATGATCTAGAGATTCCAGGCATGATTAGGATCTATAAACAGTTTTGATAAAGTTGCTCTTGAGGTAGCTAGGTGGCACAGAAAATAGAACTCTAGCAGTCGATCAGTGGCATAGGATAGGATATCAGGATAAACTAGGCAATAACTCTAGCAATTTAGTGTTTGATAAACCCAAAGACCCCAGCTTTTGGGGTAAGAACTCACTATTCAGCAAAAACTGCTGGGAAAATTGGAAACTAGTGTGGAAGAAATTAGGGCTTGACTCACACCTAACACCACATACCAAGATAAGATCTAAATGGGTTCATGATTTGGATATAAAGAGTGATATAATAAGCAAATTAGAGGAACATAGGATAGTTTACCTCTCAGACCTGTGGAGATGGAATAAATTTATGTCTAAAGAAGATCTGCAACTCTTAATTGAACACCAGATAGATAATTTTGACTATATTAAGTTAAAAAGTTTTTGTACAAACAAAACTAATGCAGACAAGATTAGGAGGGAAGCATCAAATTGGGAAATCATCTTTACATTTAAGGGTTCTGATAAAGGCCTCATTTCTAAAATATATAGAGAATTGTCTCATATTTATAAGAATTCAAGCCACTCTCCAATCAATAAATGGTCAAGGGATATGAACAGACAATTTTCAGATGATGAAATTAAAACCATTTCTAGTCATATGAAAAGGTGCTCCAAATCACTATTGATCAGAGAAATGCAAAGACAGACAACTCTGAGGTACCACTTACACACCTATCAGATTGGAAAGCTGGGACACTGGTTGGTGGAACTGTGAACGGATCCAACCATTCTGGAGAGCAATTTGGAACTACGCTTAAAAAGTTATCAAACTGTGTATACCCTTTGACCCAAGTGTTTCTCCTATGCTTATATACCAAAAAGATCTTAAAGGAGGGAAATGTGCAAGAATGTTTGTGGCAGCCCTTTTTGTAGTGGCTAGAAACTGGAAACTGAATGCATGCCCATCAATTGGAGAATAGCTGAACAAATTATGGTATATGAATGTTATGGAATATTATTGTTTTGTAAGAAACGACCAGCAGGACGATTTCAGAGAGGCTTGGAGAGACTTGCATGGACTGATGCTGAGAGAAATGAGCAGAACCAGGAGATCATTATACTCGGCAACAACAATACTATATGATGATCAGTTCTTATGGACATGGCTCTCTTCAACAATGAAATGTTTCAAACCAGTTCCAATTATTCAGTGAAGAAATCTATATACACTCAGAGAGAAGGATGTGAAATGTGGACCACAACATAACATTTTCATGCTCTCTATTGATGTTTGCTTGCATTGGGTTTCCTTTCTCAGATTTTTTTTGTTCATGTAGATACGATTGTTCTTGCATAGCAAAATAAGTATGGAAATATTTATACATATATTCAACTTGTCAAGTATTTTAATATAATTAACATGTAGTGGACTTCCTGCCATCTAGGGGAGGGGAGGGGACTGGGGGTAAAATTTGTAACGGAAAGCTTTATAAAGATCAATGCTAAGGAACTACCCATACATATGTTATGCAAGTAAAAAGCTTTAATTAAAAAAAAAGAATTTGGAAAAAACAAAAACAAAAGCAAACAAAAAAAAGAAAATAGAGCTCTAGGTCTGAAGTTAGAAAAACCTGAATTCAAATTTGGCTCCACACACTTTACAAGCTCTACTTACTAGATGTGTGATTCTAGGCAAGTATAATTTAATTTAGTCTGTGCTTCAGTTTCCTCATCTGTAAAATGGGAATATAACAGCCCCTATTTCGAAGGATTGTTGGGAGGATCTAAGCAGATAATTGCAAAGCACTTAACACAGTGCCTGACACATGGTAAACAATATATAAACATTAGCTATAATTATTATGATTATTATTGTTCCAATTTACTAATTGTGGATGTTCTGGAATACGTAATAAGCCACTTCTGTAAGATTTTGAACAGAAATTTGGACTGCCTTGGAAAGGCACAGAATCTCAGAGTTGGATGGGATCTAAATGACTGAATTCAACTCCTATCACAACCAAAAATCACTCTACAACAGGCTCATTGAATTGTCATCCAGTCTACTTGAAGAGTAATGAAAGGGAGCCCACTCCCTCTCAAAGCAACTTAGTCCACTAAGAATACCACAAATCCACCTGACTTGTTAATGAGTTTGTGCTCAAAAGTGAGAGCAGGCTGAGGAAGGGGGAGGGGAAGTAGGGCATTTAGGTCAGAAAGGTACTCTCCCTCCCTGGGGCTATTGCCCTGGTTCACTTTTCCAGAGGCACTGCCAAACTCCTTCAAATCAGAGCAAAAGGAGAATTTCTTTGGAAACTTTGTAACCTACCATTAAAACAACTGTGTGTAGGAAAGCAATCGTTTGTCCTAAACAAGTGACTTATGACTGCCCTTGGTACTCTGGATTTCTTTTTAATTACAGGCCCCCTTTAAACATACAAACACACAGGGCCTTTATAAACTTAAACTCATTTTCCTGAACAAACACACACACACACACACACACACACACTTCTCTCTCCCTCTTTCTCTTTTAACATGTAAACACTGGTCTCTTACTCACATACTAACTTTCAGTCCCTTATCCCCCCAAAAGATCCTACAATCAATATGTACCACAGAACTTCTCTTTCTTCACCAGAGCTTCAGGTTACTTTGATGATAAAACTTAAAAAGGAAAACCTGCTTTGGCTAGTGAGTTGGGAGACCTCTGCTGTGCCCTATGTCATTCAGGTGTGCATAAGAGCCGAAACATTAGGTACATTATGAAGCCTTTGTGATTATTTTGTACGCCTACCTCCAGCGCCTCTCCCATACCTCCTATTATGTGCAGAGGCATTGTCCCTTTTCTTTCTGCTTCTTCAATCAGTGTTTTGGCATTCTTGAATCATTTCAGAGGCAATCTACCCCCTGGAAGACTAGGCTAAGTGCACTCTTCCAACATCTATTTTTTTTCCATTTCTTTTTCCTAGGTTGGTTTACAAATGGTGGAAAATTCAAGGGACAGGTGACCTTAGGAATTGATCCCTGAAATCAGGATTTCCCTGACCAATTCTAATTTAGGTTAAGCTTCCACAGTGATTTATTATTCCCATTACATTTATAGCTTCATCTCCAGCTTACCAATGTTCTTAAAATGTAGTTGGTATGTACATTTGGTTTGAGAGGGAAGATTACATAGGAATAATCATTGTTACTCTCTCTCTCTCTTCCTCTCTATATTTGTATCTCCTGTCTCTATCCCTCTTCCTCTCCCTCCTCCCCCCCCCCCTTTCCCTCCTTCCCTCCCTCTCTGTCTCTCCCTCCTTCTCTCTTTCCCTCCCTCTTTTTTATTTTTCTCTCTCCCTCTCTCCCTCCTCCCCTCCTTCCTTCCCTCTCTGTCTCTCTTTCCCTCCTTCCCTCCCTTTCTCTCTGTCTCCCTCCCTCCCTCTCTCCCTCTTTATTTTTCTCTCTCCCCCCTCCCTCTCTCTGTCTCTTCCTCTTTCTGTCTCTCTCCCTCCCTCTCTCCTCCCCTTCCCTTCCCTCTCTCGGTCTCTCCCCCTCTCCCTCTGTCTCTCTCTCCTCTCTCCCTGTCTCTGTCTCTCCCTCTCCTTCTCTCTTTTTCTTTCTCTCCCCACCCTCCTCTCTCCTCCCCTTTCCCCTTCTCTCTTTTTCTCCCCCCCCCCCCCCGTTCTGGAACGGAGGAATGCAATAGTCTTCTTTTGGTACCCTTCCCCTTTCCATTCTGGGGTGTATTAGGATGTCTTTGGTTTAAAGAAGATATTACTGTTTTAGGACATGGGGTCTGTGTGCTTGTGTGTGCAAGATATAATTTGCATAAGAGACAGATACAGAAAAACAGAGAGACATAGTCCTTTTCTTACAGTCTCTGAACCAACTTGATAAAGGTCACCTACAGGATAAGGAAAACGCACGAGAAGGAAGCAGTTGAGAGCTTTGATTGGGAACTACAAGAGGAATGTTTCCAAACCTCATGAAGTACCATTCGATGGCAGAAGGGAAACACCTACCGGGGTCTGGTGGGCTATTATCTAGAGAAAATGGGAGACAGCATCCTGGTAACCAACTAATTTACCCCTTGTCCATGCTTCCAGCTAGTCTCCCCTCCCTCCCAGCAAAACACAAGAGGCCAAGTGGCCCTCGGCTGTATAGGCGTGACCCAGCTCTTCAGTCGCCCCAGGAAGCTCGGGGGCTGCAAGTGATGGGAGGGGAGGGGCGGAAAGGGGCGGGCCTCAATCGGCTTAGGTTGAGGCTGTGCTGGCCCTTTAAGAGGGCTCGCCCTGTGCCGCGCCGCCAGGGTCTGCCTCTCTACTAGTGGCTGCGGAGGCTCCAATAAGCGTCCCAGCGCCTCCCCGCCAGGCCCTGGGCCACAAATCTTAGTCTTCTGCACTTGACAGCGATTGTATATAAAGCTCCCAGAGCGCGCGCTGCTCGGGGAGACACAGGTAGGAGTTGGGGGAGCACAGTGTGCGCTCACTGCTCAGGGAGCAGTTTAATCCCTCTCTTCCTTTACAAGCCCCGAAGCTGTTGTCCCTCCAGCTGGGTGCAGCCATACCACCCCAAGAGCAGGGAAATTCTCTTTTCTGGGACCCCTTCTGTGCATAGCCCCTGGCGCCATGCTCTTGTTAGGCATCCTTGCCCTGGCCCTCGTAGGGGCCCCCGCTTGCGGTACGGACCCTGAACAGGAGATTGTGGTTCCCATCCGGCTGGACCCGGACATCAACGGGCGCCACTATTACCGGCGGGGTCCCGAGGACTCTGGGGAACAGAGACTCATCTTCCAGATCACCGCCTTCCAGGAGGACTTCTACTTACACCTGGCTCCTGATGCCCAGTTTCTAGCGCCCGCTTTTGCCACTGAGCATCTGGGTGTCTTCCAGGCCGGAGTGTCTGGGGACTCTCCCGACCTCCGCCGCTGCTTTTACTCAGGAGATGTGAATGCCGAGCGAGACTCTTTTGCAGCTCTGAGCTTATGCGGGGGTCTTCGTGGGGCTTTTGGCTATAGGGGCGCAGAGTATGTCATTAGTCCCCTGCCCAACGTCAGCGCTCCTGAAGCGCAGCGCAACAACCAAGGTGCACATCTGCTCCAGCGCCGGGGCGCCCCCGGCCGAACTCCAGGGGACCCTACCTCCCGCTGCGGAGTGGCCTCGGGCTGGAATCCAGCCATTCTGCGTGCTCTGGACCCCTATAAATCCCTTCGGGCAGGCTCGGGTGAGAGCCGGCCACCCCGAAGAGCAGGGCGGGCCAAACGTTTTGTGTCCATTCCGCGCTACGTGGAAACATTAGTTGTGGCTGATGAGTCGATGGTGAAGTTCCACGGTGCTGACCTAGAACATTACTTACTGACACTGCTGGCTACTGCCGCGCGGCTCTACCGCCATCCCAGCATCCTCAACCCCATCAATATAGCAGTGGTCAAGGTGTTGGTCCTCGCGGACAGAGACAAGGGGCCCAAGGTCACAGGCAACGCGGCGATGACCTTGCGCAACTTTTGCGCCTGGCAGAAGAAACTTAACAAAGTAAGCGACAAGCACCCTGAATACTGGGATACAGCCATCCTCTTCACCCGACAGGTGAGTTCTGGGCTCCTCTTTAACCCCAGATATTTCCACTACTCCTGGGCTACTAACAAGTTTCTTTTAATTGGCTTTTTTCATCCCTTTGTAATTTAGGTATTCTTCCCCCCTCTTCTCTCTCCCTCCCCCCAATTAATCAAATTCATTTCTGCTATTTTCATTAAGCTTTATTATCTGTGACCCACTCCAATTCTCTCTAGTTCGGATTACTGCCCCATAAGGCCTAATGGTTCGGGGAGAGGGGAGAAAGGGAAGAAAGGGATTTCCGTTTATTTCAGAATCTTGCAAACACCCCAGTTCCTACTTTGCCTCTGCCCTCCAACTAGGTTGAGTCACCAGGTCACGTTTTGGCAACGCGCTTTGAGGAGGGTTGGTGCTTTAGGGAGGTGTTGCCCCAAGTGGCCAATCAGCGTCTGAGCAAACCCTGGAACTCAATGGACTGGAATTTGGGAAAACCGATGGCTAATTTCCAATTCTCACTGAGGCCGAGAGGAGGCGCTCTGAGGATGGTTGGTGGAGAGCTTTTCAAGTGCTGGAGCTGTTAATGTGGGGGTGCAAGAGTCCTTGCCCTGACCGATCTCCTTCTTTCTATTGGTCAGAAGACTGGAGAGTGACAATCTCAGTGTTAGCAAAATGGGTCCTCTGCAATGTTGGGGCTAGTATGGCATCCCACTTGCCTAGTATTCGGATAGAAAGAATTGCTGCCATCCTTTGTCTTCTGGGCATCAGTCAGTGCAAAGGACAGTAAAGCTCTGGGAATTCGGTCGGATTCATGTCTTCTGCTCCTGCCTTCTCTTAACTTGGCCTTTTGTGGGTGAGTCTGTTTCGTTCCCTAACGGATGCGTCTCTCACTTAGAGCAGGCTGTTTAGTTAAGGCACCTGTTTGGGAGGTAGGGTGTCTGGGTCCCTTTTCAGGTCTCGGAGAGCAGTGGAAGTTCCATCTGATGAGCATTTACCTCTGCACCAGATTCACCTCTTGACTTTGGCTCCACAGGGCACAGTAGTTCATATCTGTTTCCCATTGAAACTTTTTATTCCTGCTTTTAACATCAAAGCCAAAAAAAGCTGCCTTTGTTTGCACCAGTGTTTGAAGTGGACAGATGGAAGAGAAAACTTGTTTGGGAAGGTATATTTGCAGGGAGGGGGAGAGGAATGCTTGAAAGGGGGTAGAGATAGTCCCAGGTCAAGAAAGCCACTGTAGTTTAAAGCCATCTAGTTTTGGATTTTGAAATCCGCAGGCTACCTAGGGGTTCTTCGTCCCATCTATTTGGAGTCTTGAGGAGCAACAATCAGAACCAAATCTGACATTGTTGATGCTTGCAAGAACCCAACTCTTTCTTAAGGATTTCCATACATTGGAGGCTGACCCAGGAGTTCAGGCTTTGGGCAGTGACTTTACTATCTTTCACTTCCTATAGTAGTACTATTTTTTTTTTTTAAATCTGTGATTTAATTATATAGGGTAACTCCCAAGTGAGGACATTTCCTTTATGGGAAATTCCCTTCACTGGTTCAAGAACTGGCAGCTTTCAGTTTTAGAGAGTTTCCTTGGAATATCAAGAGATTAAGTAATTTGCCCAGTATCACCCAAGCCAGTAGATTTTAGAGGGTGGGCTTGAACCTATTTTTCTGACTTTCTAAGTGTCACTTTATCTATTATTCTGTGCTTCCCACTCATGGCCAGGATATCTGTGAATAAGAACTTCTTCTCTTAGCAAACTCCTCCCACCACCTGGTTCCTCTTGGGAACTGCTTGGCCTGTGGTATTTCTTTTACATGAATTCTTTCAGTCTAGGGAAGTCTGTTGCATCTGCTGGGTTCCAGTATTGACTCATTTTGGGAGAACATACAGGGAGTGTCTCTGACCCATTCATAAAACCCATCTCTACCCTCAGTTTGGAGAGAAATAAAGCAAGTCCAAGAAGAGGATGCCTATAACACACCAGACAGCTAGTTACTTTCTGCTTCTGGGCCTCCAACTCATTAACTCTTGCTTTCCCTGTAGAGGCCACTTATATGCTCCAAAGTAATGGAATTTCTTCTCTGCAGTTCAGAGCCAAAACAGATTTTTGTGGAATCAGTTTGGAGAGCACAAGTCCCTCTGAGTATTTAGACCATGCAAGACAGAGGGATCTTGCCCTATGAAGGAAAAGAAATCAAACTGAATGGATTAGGGCTTCTCAGTGATGTGTTACACTCACGACTTGGCCCAAGATGTCATGTTAACCTTGCATAATGGATACAAGATGTATGACCACTTTCGTTGAAAGCTGAGGCTTCCAAACTGCCTTTCTTCAAGATGTTAGAAGGCAGCACTGGAGAGAGAAGAAGCTCTGTTGGCTGTTTGGTCATCAAGGTATGTGTCTGAGACTAGAATAAGCCCTTTCCCAGCAAATACTTCATGACTTCTGCATTATAAGGGCCTTACCTAGCCCCTCATTCCTGAACCCCCAAGAGCAAGTACAGTATGAGATGAGCGCTCCTACCAAACACAGCTGTGCTTTCTGGACTCCGGCAGCTGAGGTCTCCAGAAACTAGGGGATTGAGCCAACTACAAAATACTTCAATATAAGAAGTGAGACTTGTGCTTTTCTTTGTAAGGATCACTTGGACTGGTCCTCTGTCTGAGTTCTATAGTCCTTCTTTAGTTTCTGTTTGTAGTATTAGCAGTATATTTATATTTGGTTGAATTTCTTTTCTTCTCTTTCTCTCTCTGTCTCTATCTTTTTGTCTCTCTCTCTCCCCCTTTAAAAATAACTTTATCTTCAATACTAACTCATCTAACTTCTAACTAATTTCTTCTAAATAGCTAGCTCTTTGCATTTTTTTCCCTTGAAATTTTACTGTTCTAGAAAGGGACAGATGAACAAAGCATATTTGATGGAGCTGGATACAAAGTATGGTCTTTGCTTCCCTGCTTCGAATTGCCACATTGATGGAGAATCCTTTTGTATCTCAAGGGAATTAAAAAGATGACAAGTGATGCTTATTTATTTTGATGTGGGTTAGTGACTGGCGTGCTTAGGGCTCATATCTTTTTTCATGAAGAAGATGTGAGCATCAGATAGTGACTTCCTAAGTACAAGAAGTGACTGATTAAATTATGATTTGCTTGTAGTAGGAACTTCTCTTGAATAAAGCCCAAACTTCTATATCTAAAAATGAGGGGGTGGGCATCTTGTTAGAGGCTAATGTCATTTTGGACACTGAGAAGAGAAGACCTTGGGAGGATCTGGAGATATTTGAAATGACTGATTATGGAATAAACATAGCAGATGGTGGCGCATATTCTTAGTGAAGACAGCTTGGTGTACAAATGTCACAAATCTGATGTTGCAGAAGGAACCACAGATGTTCTCCTTGTGGTCATGCTCTCAGAACTAACTTTTCCCTATTTTTTCAGTGACTAAAGACAGGTGGAGTCATCCTCTGACTTCGACCAGGTGAGGAATAGCATTGCAGTCATTTTGAATGAAAATTTCCCTAATGGGGAGAGTTTTTCATGTCTTTTTGGTGTAATGGAAAGTGTGGAGTCCTGCTGACTCAGCCGGACCTGCTTCTGTCTTTGCCTTTTACTTCGGGTTAAACATTAACCGAATGCCACCTAGGCAGACCATTATAAAAGTTTGGTGTCTGCCCTTGACCTCTGTTGACTTTGGATGTAGCCATGAGAAGCATGTGCTAGGGGTTGAGCAGCAGGAATTACTGGGCTCCTGGCTCCTTGTTGGGAATGGGGGAGGCATTTATAGAGTACCTTACTATGTGCCAGGCACTGTACCAAGCAATTTTTATAAATATTATGTCATTTCTTCTTCATGTCAAACCTTCGAAAATAGGGGATTTATTATTTCCGTTTTTCAGTTAAGCAGATAGAAGCAAACAGTGATTGCTCAATGTCACAGAGCTACTAAGTATCTGAGGCCCGATTTATACTCAGGTCTTCCTGATTTCAGGCCCAGTGCTCTATCCAATGTGCTACCAAATATCTCTGTTGGGGAGTTCAATGGGAAAGGAACTAATTTCTCTACTTTATTGGAAATGTTTAGGTTTGGTTCTTCTCCCTCTTCTCCCAACAGTCATCCTTTATGTTGTTAGTAACAATTCTTGCTTAGCATTGGTGTCTTCTGGCATTTTGTGTCCTGGGGATCTAAGGTTTTCTATTTATTCCTTCTTTTCTCAGATTACTCAACATGTTTGTTTCTCTTTTTTTCCTCTTATTTTAGTTCTTCTCTCCTTAACTTCCTAATTTTCTCTTATACTTTTTTCATTTTTCTTTTTTTGTTAATTTCTTCATCTATCTATTCATCCATCCATACTTTCATTCATTAATTCTCTCCTTACCTTTCATAGACTGGAGTTTACCTTCTCATTCACCATGGGAGAGTTTTGTCCAAATTCTTACAGGACACATATATATGTATATGTATACACACATATGTACATATATAAACATTTATATATGTATACATATGCATTTATACATGCACACATATAGCCACCTATTGTTGTAGTTCTTTGCATTATTGTTGTTCAAGTCATTTCAGTCCTGTTTGACTCTTCATGACCCCATTTGGGGTTTTCTTGGCAAAGATACTGGAATGATTTGCCATTTCTTTCTCTCAGCTCATTTTATAGATGAGAAAACTGAGGCAAACAGGGTTAAATGACTTGCCCAGGATCACACAACTAGCAGGTATCTGAGATCAGATTTGAACTCATGTCTTGTCCCACTTTGTTTCTTCCAGCTATTTGTGCACATGCCTTATTTCTCTTTTGAAATTGTAAGCTCCTAGAGTACAGACTGTGTCTTCAGATTTTCCCCATACTCAGGACAGGACTTGGTTCAGTAGAGATTCAGTGACTGATGAATGAATCAGTGGTAGCTTTTGGTGGCCTTCTTTCTTGTCAGGGCATACCCTTCTACTTGTGTTCTTGATTGCATCTCTTCCTTTTTCTTCTGGAAGCTTTTCCGAGAGGGGGGTCATTCCCTCTACCTCTTAGAGGCTCTCTATTCACACCCTTCCCACTGTTTTAAAATATACCCTTATTTTTCCCCTCCCATCTTTTAATAGAAATAAAACAAAACATAAAAGGTTGATCTGAGCTTACCATCTTCCCTAGCTGTTGTCTTCTACTTGTTCTCACTATCAAACTCTTAGCCAGAGCTGCCTCCTTTCACTGCTTTTATAACTTTACCATCAATTTGCTTTCTGCTTTTTGACTCTAGAAGGCATAATGGATAAAGAGCCAGGCTTGGAATCAGCAAGGCTCCTCTTCCCAAGTTCAAATTTGGCCTCAGACACTTCCTAGTTGGGTAAGTCACTTAATCCCATTTGCCTCAGTTTTTTCATCTGTAATTCGAGCTAGAGAAGGAGATGGCAGACTGCAGTATTTCTGTCAAGAAAACTCCAAATGGGGTCATGAAGAATTGGATGTGCCTGAAAATGGCTTCACTATGACAACTTTCCTGAAACTAATCTTTCAAAGGTTACCAATGATTTCATCTTTTAAATTGGATGACATATCAGACCTTATTCTAAATGTCCTCTCACTAGTTCTTGCCACCCTCAATGTTCTTTCTTCTCCTGGGTTTCTGTGATACTTTTCTCTCCCAGTTCTTAGTTTCTGACTTGCTGCTGGTCAAGGTGACACTTATGTGTAATCCATACTGCTGGGGAAGCGGAAGCTGGAATTCAGGAATTCTGAGCTACAGTGGGTGTCTGTATTAAGGCCTGACATTAACATCAGGAGTGCTATTTAGGAGGGGCACATTAGTTCAAATTAGAAAAAGGGAGCAGGTTAAAACTTCTGTGTCAGTTGATATTGGGATGGAGCCTGGAAGTGACCACTGTATTGACCTGGACAAGACTGGGAGGTTTGATCTCAAGAAACCCTCCCAAAACTCTCTTGTTAAGGTGGAGTTCTAAACATGTCATTGTTGTGCTTAAAGATCTTTGGAAGATCTCTCTTGCCTCTAGGATAAAAGGCAGAACCCTTAGCCTGTCATTTAAAGCTCTCTGTAACCTGTCTTGTTCAGTCCAAATGGTTCCATAAGCTCTTTCCTTCATTGGATGGTCCATTTTCTGCCCATATGTATTCTTGTGTGCCATGCTCCATTCTTTGAATGCACTCCCTCTTCATCTTTCAGAATCCTTATCTTCCTTCAAGAATTAGATCCGGTTTTACTGCCTCCCTGAACTCTGCTTCCATCTCTTCCTCTCCCCTGCCATTTCTAGAGTCTTCTTCCTCTCCCCATGACTTTATAATGCACTTAATTGTTCTTGTGTTGTATTCTTCCCCTGCCCTGATGAGGTTCCTCACCATCCTTGTCATTTTTCATCTTGGGATTCTCAGCTTCCAGCACAATGTCTGGTACAAAGTCAGTGCTTCATAACTGGTTGTTTGGGTGCCGGTCTACCTTTCTCTCCCTTGCACAGATCATTCACCCAACTCTCCAGGGTTGAGTCAGCCTGTTGAGTGGAGGAGGAGGGAGTTGAGGTCTGGGGCCTTTCTGGCACTTTAGAAAGTGAACCGGGCACTCTGCCACTGGGGCCGGTACCAAAGGCCCCAGGGAAGGGAGGGGCTCAGGAGAACAGCTTGTTTAATCCATCCCTGAAGTTAGCAGATGAGGTTCACTGCAGTAAACGGGGTCAGTGTGTCAGTACAGGTGTTGGGCAAGAAGCCAGGAGCTTGGCTAACTAGAGAAGCACGGATACTGTGCAGAGACTGTGCTTACTGCCTAATCCTTCCATTCCTCTCTCCCCAGGACACAATCCTCAGCTTTTTAGCTAGTACCAGCAAGTATCCAGGGAGGGGATGGAGGGGAGATCAGTCAGCCCTAGTAAGCTTCTGGTTTCCCTTCCCATTTTCTTCTCTAAGGGGAAGGTCAAGGGGGCATTCCTGAAGAGATGCCTTTACAGACCAACCCATCTTTGGGGCTCACCCTTGCCAAAGGGCTGTCCCAGAGGACATTCAGCTTTTCTTCCTTCTTCACTTTCTCATGCAGTTGTCTTTACTGTCTTATTTATTGGAATCTCTCTCCTATGGTACCATTCTGAGAACCATCGATTTAAAGGCCAATGAAAACTAACCCTCTAATAGAAATGACTTAATTCTGTTCTTTGGGGTGACTATCTACCTCCCTCTTTCCTTCTCTCTCCAAGCCCAGACAATAAAGAATTATAAAATTCTTTTCTTCTAACAATCTATGGCCCTCTCCTTCCTTAAGAATTACAAACAGAAAAGGGAATATATGGCTTTGGGGCTTGGATATGGAAATGTAAAGATCCTGGATAGCTAGGAAGTCCTTAAAGAGGACTTGGACATTTTTGTATCTTACTGTCTCTAAGTTGAGGACTTGGACATTTTAGTATCTTATTGTCTCCAAGTAGGTTGAGGGCTTGGACATTTTACTATCATACTGTCTCTAAGCAGGTTGAGGGCTTGGACTTTTTACTATCATACTGTCTCTAAGAAGGTTGAGGTCTTGGACATTTTAGTATCTTATTGTCTCTAAGCAGGTTTAGGACTTGGACATTTTAGTATCTTATTGTGTCTAAGCAGGTTGAGGATTGGGGCAAATCACTTGAGATGGAAGTTACTCTTGACCCTAACATTTTAATTCAAGGGAAATAAAATTAAGTAAGCATTTATTAAACTTATGATACTTGTCAAGAGACTGTGGTAGTTTTCAGGGATAAAAATATAAATGCGTAGCATGGTGCCCATCGCACAGTAGGTACTTATTAAGTGCTAGTTGACTGACTAATCTCAAGGGAGTGCATACTATTAGGGAGTGCATTCAAAGATAAATAAATATAGGTTGTATTCAAAATAAATAAAAGTTAACTTGAAGGGGGTGCACTAATAACTAGAGGAATCAGAAAAGGCCTCTTGAAGGATATGGCATTTGAGTTGAGTCCTGAAAGGAGTGAAGGTTCCAAGCAGTTGAGAAAGGAAGAGCATTGTAGAAATGGAATACTTATGTAAAGGCATAGAGGTTAGAGAGGAGGTGTTGGGTCTGGGGAACAGAAAAGAGACCACTTTGGTTGAAATATGGAGTTGTAAGGGAGGAGTAATATATAATCAACCCAGCGAGATAGTCTGGAATCATATTGTGAAGAGTTATAAAGGCCTGGGGTGTTTGTATTTTGTCTAGAGAAAATTAAGAATCACAAAAGTTTCTTGAGCAGGGGAGTGACAGAGGGTCAAAGAATGATAGATCTTACGGAAGGGACCTCAATAACCATTATTTACTCTAATAACTTCATTTTATAAGGGAGGAAATTGAGGCCCAAGGTGGCTAAATGGTCTTCCCAAAGTCACACAAGTAATGAGCCTTAGAGGTGTGATGGTGAAATGAAGCTTTAGGAATATCGATTCGGGAGCTAGTTTGGAAGGTTTGGAAAGAGGAGAAGCACAAAACAGATAGAACAAAGGTGATTACAGTTGTCCAGGTGAGGTGATAAGGGCTGGAATTAGGGAGGTGAGTGAAGGGGAGAGGTCTAAGAGGTAGAATTGATAAAACATGGCTAATGATTGAATAGAGGGTGGGGGTGGGGTAAACAATTGATGATGTGTAAGGTGGTGAATCAGCATGACCAGGAAGCAATACAAAAGAAACTGGGAAATTGGAGGGAGAGCTAGATTTAAGGGGATGAATAGGCTAGGGAAGCTGGAAGGAAAAGCTGTGGGTAATGAGTGGCTGCCTGATGTGACCCCAGTTTCCTCCCTTATAAAATGAAGTTATTAGCTTAAATGGCCATTGAGGTCTCTTCCATAAGATCTGTCATCCTTTGACCCTCTGTCACTCCCCTGCTCAAGAAGCTTTTGTGATTCTTAATTTTCTCCAGGATAAAATGCAAATACTCCTGACCTTTAAAATTCTTTATAATATGGTTCCAGCCTCTCTCTTTAGGTTGATTACATATTACTTGTTACTTGTGATAGACACGAAGGAAGGTTTCTATTTTCAATTAATTCCAGTCATTCAATTTATTCCATTGACATTACTCTGGGTTGTCACTGAATAGTTCCCGAGGGGGTCATTTGTATGTATAATCTAGGGACACTATGATTTCCGGAATTAATTTGCTTTGTCTAAATCTAATCAATCCATAGAGAAGGTCAGTTTCTCAGACATCTTTCCTTTTGGAGGAGGAGAGGAGAAGAAAATAAAAATTCAGTAAGTAGAACAGTCTTCCACTTAAGTTCTGTTTTAGGACTTCATAAGTTAAGTGACAAGTCCAATAATTCAATTCAACCAATACTTTTTTGGTACCTTTTATGAATGAATGAATAAATGAATGAAAATCCTTGCTACTAACCAAGTACTGTTGCTAAGTGCTAGAAACACAAATACAAATGAAAGATAGTTCCTACCATCAAGGAGCTTTTTATTCAGTAGCATTTTATTTTTCCAATTACATGTAAATAGTTTTCAACATTCATTTTTGTAAGATTTTGAATTTTAAATTATTTTTTCTCCCTGTCCTTCCCTCCCTTACTTCCCTGCTCCCCAAGACAGCAAGCAATCTGATATAGGTTATACACGTATAATCATTTTAAACATTTCCATATTAGTCATTTTGTGAAAGAAAGATAAGAACAAAAGGGAAAAACCACAAGAAATAAAAAGCAAACAAACACAAAAAAAGGTGGAAAATTTATGCTTCTATCAGTATTCAGTCTCCCTAGTTTTCTCTCTGGATGCAGATGGCATTTTCTATCCCAAGTCTATTGGAATTGTCTTGGATTAATGTATTTTTGAGAAGAACTAAATCTACCATGGTTGATCATCATATAAACTTGCTGTTACTGTGTATAAACTCTTTCCAGAAGTAATGGCACTATGGATTTGATTATTGTACCTAGAGCAAGAGGTGGAAAAGGGAGAGATTAAGTGCTTGTCTGTAGAGAAAATGGCAAGCTAACCCCTGGGCTAGATGGAATGGTAAGCATTGTATGGTCCTGGCAGGCTCTATATAATAGGTCAGGTGTATCTGCACTCACTCATTTGCTCATCTCTTAAGACAGCTCTACCTTAGGGCAGGAGTTCCAAAGCTGTGACTTAATTCACTATACCAGATGCTGAAGGCTTAGCTACCAGAGCATGAGTTCTGGCAGGACTCACAAAACTAGAGAGAACTGGCCAGTGAATGACAGTCATGTGAGGATCAGTCGGACTAAATTAGAGAGATTCATCACTTGAAGAGCTTCTGTAGGATGATCAGTTTTTCCATCCACAGCCACTCAGGAAGACCACTGTTTAAGACAAGGTGTCAGTAAATTGGCCTACTCTTCAGTCTACAATTAAGGGCCTACTCTATAGGCCCTCTTATCCAATTAGTAATATTAGCAGAGTATTTAGTTCAGTGCCTCATATATTTGATTTACATATATTCCATTATATAAATTCTACTTTATGTTAAGAATTCTGAAAGAAATTTGAATTCCAAAGTCTCCCCACACCTGTCTTAATTTTATTATACATTGTTGTACTTTCTCTCTCTGCTCATGCTTTTTCTCTTGGCATTATACAGCTTCCCCTGCCCCCCAGCCAAAAAAAAAAAAACCAATCCTCCCAAAAACTCCCCCAAGTGAAAACCAAAGATTTTCTGCTGCCAGATTGAGTGCTTGGCTTGAGACTTCTAGTGCTGAGAGAGAAGACCTTTGCCTCCTCCTTGCTTCCCTATCCCTAGTAATACAGGCTAATCTTGAGCTATACCTGCCCCCTTCCTCCATTAGGGTGGAACCTTATTCCTGATTCTCTCTCTCTCCTTTTTTCCAACCAGCTTACATTATGTAAAAATCACTTTTCTGACACTGGTCCATGTAAAGTGAGAATTGTCTGTAATATGTAAATGTTATTGATGATGATGATATATTAGGCACTGTGCTAAGGGCTGGGAATTCAAGGGAGGCAAAAGATTCCCTGCTCTCAAGGACCTTCCTGTCTAATGGAGATAATTTTTTTTCTTTTCTTTTCTTTTTTTTTTATCAAACTTTTTTTTATTTTCAAAACTTGCGTGGATGATTTTTCAACATTAGCCCTTGCAAAACCCTGTGTTCCAATTTTCCCTGCCTTCCCCCCAACTTCCCCTCAAATGGCAATTAGTCCAATATATGTTAAACATGTTAAAATATATATGTTAAATCCAGCATATGTATACATACTTATACAATTATCATGCTGCACAAGAAAAATCAGATCAGGGGCAGCTAGGTGGCGCATGGATAGAGCACCAGCCCTGAAGTCAGGAGGATCTGAGTTCAAATTTGGTCTCAGACATTTAACATTCCCTAGCTGTGTGACCCTGGGCAAGTCACTTAACCCCAATTGCCTCAGCAAAAAAGCAAAAAAAGAAAAATCAGATCAAAAAAGAAAAAAAAATGAGAAGCAAAACAAAATGCAAGCAAACACAAGAAAAAGAGTGAAAAATTCTATGTTGTGATCCACACTCAGTTCCCACTCTGGGTGCAGATGACTCTCTTCATCACAAGATCATTGAAACTGGCCTGAATCATCTCATTGTTGAGAATCATCATTGTGATCAATTCTGATGGGCATGGCTCTTTTCAACAATGAGGTGATTCAAACCAGTTCCAATTGTTCAGTGATGAAGAAAGCCATCTACACTCAGAGAGAGAACTGTGAGAACTGAGGGTGGATCACAACATTGCATTTTCATTCTTTTTTTTGTTGTTTGCTTGCATTTTGTTTTGCTTCTCTATTTTTTTCCTTGAGCGGCACAATAATTGATAAATATGTTTGCACATATTGGATTTAACCTATATTTCTACTATGTTTAACATATAGTGGACTACTTGCCATCTAGGGGAGGGTGTGGAGAAAGGGGGGAAAATTGGAACACAGGGTTTTGCAAGGGCTAATGTTGAAGAATTGTCCATGCATATGTTTTGGAGAAATAAAAAGCTTTAATTTAAAAAAAAATAACCATTGTATAATCTTGTTGTTGCTGTGTATAATGATTTCCTGGTTCTGCTTGTTTCACTCAGCATCAGTTCATGCAAGTCTCTCCAGGCCTCTCTGAAATCGTCCTGCTGGTCGTTTCTTACAGAACAATAATATTCCATAACATTCATATACCATAATTTATTCAGCCATTCTCCAATTGATGGGTATCCACTCAGTTTCCAGTTTCTTGCCACAAACATTTTTGCATGTGGGTCCCTTTGCCATGGAGACAATTTTCAAGCAATTAAGTACATGCATCTTATGTAGAAGACATATTGGAGCTTTCAGTTCAACAAAGGGAAGGCATTAGTGCTAAGGGAGATCAGGAAAGGCTTGTTGCAGAAAGTGGGGCTTTAGCTGAGACTTGAAGGGAGCCAGGGTGAAGTGGAGGGAGAGGAATTGAGACACAGGGGACAAGCAGGGAGAATGCCCAGAGTCAGTAGATGAAGTATCTTATGTAGGATGTAGCAAAGAGATCAATGCTACTGGACTGCAAAATAGAACGTGAGTAGGGGTGGGGTGTAAGGTGTAAGAAGTAAGATTTAAGAAGACTAGAAATGTAGGAAGGGTCCTGGATGTGAAGAGCTTTTAAAGCCCAACAGAAGATTTCATATTTGATCACTGAAGCCTTTGGGACTCAGCACTTGAATTGGGAGATGACATGGCCAGATATATACTTTATTTAGGAAAATCAGTTTGAATGAATGGAGGATGTCCTGGAGGGGTGAAAGACTTGAGAAAAGGAGACTAATTGGCAGGTTATAGAAATAGGTCAAGACTGAAGTGGTGAGGGCCTGTACCAGGGTGATGGAAGTGTCAGAGGAGAGAAGGGAATGTATAGGAGAGATGCTGGGAAGGTAGCACTTTGTCAGCTGATTGGGTATGATACCTTGGCTGGAAGCCTGGCTGATTGAATGATGTCTACTTGACAGTAATAGGAAGTTAGGAAGAGGGGAGGGATTTTGTTTTTTTGGAGGAAGATAATAAATTCACTTTTGATCTGCTTTGGGGGACCTTGAGTTACTGGAGTAAGCTGTAAGGATGCATGGTTGGGCAGTTGGGTGGGTGCAGTGGAGAGTTTTCAGGACTTGTAGCCTACAATATTTGAGTTCAAATCTGATCTCAGACACTTAGTAGCTGTGTGATTTAGCACGAAGCAAGTCACTTAGCCTCAGTTTTCTATCTGTAAAATGGGAATAATAATTATAGCACCAACCTCCCAAGAATGTTGTGATGATCAAAAGAATGAACATAAAGGAGAGTGGGTGACTAGAAGTGTTTGCTGGAGGTATTTTGTTGTGGCTGAAGTCCAGGATGGGAATGTACAGAAGAAAGTATAGAAAATAGGTGTATGTATGTTGGGGAGATCCTGAGAAGTGTGAGCTGAACTAATGAATAGATTGTAGCCAAATAAGAAAAGCCTTTGGAAAATGATGTTTCAGGGCTGTGTAGATTCTCTGGTCACCAGGGGCCTTACAAGGAAGTACTGGATAAATGGATGATGCAGGAACAGTGGAGTTCTTAACTGAGATGGAAAAACCATCCTGTCTGGACTACTCCTGATGGGGCCATCCTGAAAAGGGGACAGCAGCAGTAGTGGGGAAGATAAATGGTAAGTGAAGCAAGCAGCGGGATTGTCAGGGAATGTTTCTGTTGGCCCTTGGGAGCCATAACAGATTCCATTCTTGAAGACCTGGGACCAGAAAGAAGGGGTTAAAGAAATCAGAGTGCATTTGGAGTTCAGTCCAGATGGGCAGAAGCATTCGGTGCTGTATGTGAGGCAGAGCTAGGACTGGATGCTCCTGGGATTCTGCACAACTGCCATAGGCCTTGAAGGCACACAAGGCCTTGTGCTTGCCCATCACATCCCCAAACTGTAGCCGCTGCTATGATGACATGAGTTGTTGATGGACAACAGTTCTCAGCAGTACCTCATGAAACTGGCTGCTTTGAGCCATGGGAGCAGGGATTTCTTGATGGAAAGAACAGGTTGCTCACCAGCCAAGGAAGGCTTTTGTGGTAGAACAGGAAAACCTCTTTCCCTCCCTTTAGTGCCCTGAGGCTGTTTCTACACACAAATCTTGGTTGATTTTTCCTAATAGAAGAGGCAGAGCATGGAAAATCCCAAATGGCAGATTATCCCCAAATCTGTGATATTTGGGGTGGGAACACATTGTTTTATTGTTTTGTTTATATCTCCCAGCATATTTAGCCTAAATAGAATTCATTAGGGCAACATGAGAAGTGATTTTTATTCTCTTTATGTGTTTATTTTCCACTGCCACCCTTCTAGAACAGACCCTTATTGGCACTTGCATGCACTATTGAAATAGCTTGCTAATAGGTTTTTCTTTGTCTGCTCTCCCCTGCCTCTCATCCTCTTGTATAGGAAGGAGGGAAGGAAGGAAAGAAGGGAGAGAAAAAGAGGAAGGAAGAGAGAAAGAGGAAGGAAGAAAGGAAAGGGGAGGAAAGAAAAGAAGGAAGGAAGGAGAAAAAGAAGGAAAGAGGGAGAAAAGGAGGAAAGGAAAGCAGGAAGAAGGAAAAGAAGAAGGGAAGGAAAAAGATTGAGGGAGGAAAGGTAGGAATGAAGGAGAGGAGGAAAAAGCACTTATAAAATGCCTATTATGTGCCATTCACAATTCAAAGCATTTTACAAATACCTCATTTGATTGTCATAACAATCCTGTGAGCTAGATGCTATTACCCCTATTTTATAGTTGAGAAACATGATGGAACAGCTGCTGGCTTTATAATAGCCAGAAGAATCTTTGTTCTGTATGGGTCTTTAATACTTTCCTGCTCAAAAATTTTAAGTGACTCCTTATTCCCCAAAATATAAGGGAACTTATAAACTTTTCTGTCTGATACTCAAGGCTCTCCCTTATCCAGCTCCATTCTACCTTTTTAGTCTTACTTTATATTATTCAGACTTTGTTTCAGTCAGATCAGATTCTCCTCTGCTTTCTGGGTTCTTCCCATGCTTTTCTACCTCCATACATTTTTTATGCTGTTCCTCTACATGGAGTGAATACCCTTCCTCCCCCTCTTTGCCTTTTGATTTTTCTCTATATCCTCTAAAGCCCAACTCAATAATCAATAAATAGCATCCCTTTATCAGATCTCACATAACATTCCATGAACCTATCATATTATATTGTATGTTATTGTTCTCTGTGTTTGTTCTTTCTGAGAAACAGGGTGATGATGCAGAGGATAGGAGACAGGAAAATCTGGATTCACATTCCCGCCCCCCCCCCCCCGACATACTGGTTGAGTAACTTTTGGAAGGTGATCTGCATCTGTGGAGGAGTTACTTATATAAATATAAATAAATAATTATAAACCCAAATTTCCAACTAAAACTGGATTTTTTTGGATGCTGCTGCTTAAGTGGGACTCTATTGGTGGAAAGAATGGTGATGCAGAACTGATTTTTGACTGTGTGAAGGCTGGAGCTATTCCTTGAGCATGAAAGGAGAGACACTTTTCATTCTTTCTTCAGGATTCACACATAGTTCCAGTCTCTCTTCAGTATTGACTCAGACACGTAGGGAGAAGAGAGAAAGACTATGCAAGCTGCAGATATGTAGGGCAAGTCAGTTCCTCAAAATGCCTCTGATTTCCAGCTTTTCTCTCTAGAGACTTTAGGGAATTTTCCCTTGGGGGAGAATGAAGCCTTTCTCTTGGTTGTGTATTTTTCTAGTGTATTTTAATCTGTATAACTCCTCCAATTTCTGTTGACTATCAGCTGGGATAAATGAGTTTGTTCACCATTCACTATTTGTGATTGGTCTATTGTTTAACCAATATTGGTGAGAAGGGCTCAAGCTGGCAAGTGTGATCTTGGCAACCTACCTTGACAACCCTACTCCCATGTGAGCTATTAAGAAAGTGGCTTATTGTTTTGGAAATGATTGAAATGATTGTACCTCTAGACCAGCAACATTTAGAGGCAGATAGATATAATTCTAGTCCAGTACTCCTTTGTAGCCTAGAAGAAAAGACCCAGCCTGGCATTTTCCCAAGGGCTTCCCTGGCTCTCCTCTTTAGTTATCTTATTGGCTTTCCTCCTCTTCTCTGGGCCGGTCCAAATCAATCATTCACCATTTATTAAGTGCCAACTATGTGCCAAGCCCTGTACTCTCTAGTCCTGCTTCCCAGGAACTGCTTATCTAAATGTACAGCTATCCCATGTACACATAACCTATATGAACAACACACCTGTTTTGCCAAGGAAATCTCAGGTCTACCCCATCCCTATATTTGTGTCTTATCTCCCAACTGTATGCTAAATTCCATGAGGATAGGGACTATATTATATAAACTAATCTCCCCTAGATGACATCATAGTATTCTTCACATAGTAATTAGCTAATAGATATTTATGGTGGTATATGAGTGAGTGAGTTGGGGGAAGATGCTATAAACTGGTTCAGGAATTACATAGTTAGCGGGTGAGGATTTATCCACCTATGAACAACCATATGTGTATACCTGCTCAGGTATATTGCATAAGAATTGAGTGTATTTGATTTCTGGGTTCCATGTTGATAGACTTAGAGATAGATGGGTAGAACCTTTTCTCTAGAAGGGATTTATCTACTATGACAGGAAAGAAGTTTTCTTTTTTTAAAAGTCACTGTGAAAGACATAGGAGGATTCTGAGTTCCAGTGTCTGTTTGCATCTTTTTAGTTTTCAAGTGATGCTAGAGATTTACATCTGTCCCTACTCAGGCTCAGGCTGAGATGGGCTGCTGAGAGGAATGGGAATCCAGTTTTGGAGTCTGATATGGCCAAGATGCTTGTTGAAAACGGGTTCTTCCTCTTCTTCCCTAAAAAATACAAAACTTTATTTCAAGCCACTTTTATTGGAAAGGGAACAAAGAAAAAAAAAAACCAAAGAATGAAGAATCATAGAACGTTAGAAGTGGCAGGAACCCTGAAGACTTTCTCATTGAACCCCTTCCTCATATAGAAGAATTACAAGCCTGAGGTCATCCAGCAGTGATTCTGCTGCTTGCCATCTGTGTCATTTATTGGCAGGTCCCATAACCTCTCTGAGCCTCAGCCACTTCAGCTGCTCTAAGTGGCCTTGGGGGACTTAGAATGGGCAGCTTGGTGGCTCAGTGGGCAGAGCGCTGGGCCTACGGTCTCCTTTTTGGAGTTCAAATCTGTTCTCCAACACTTACTAGCTGGGTCACTTAACCTTATTTTGTCTCAGTTTCCTCATCTACAAAATGAGCTGGGGAAGGAAATGACAAGCCATGCCAGTATCTTTGCCAAGAAAACCTTTTAAATGGGGCGCTGAAGAGTTGGACACAACTGAACAACAATAATGCTATTATTTGTCAAATGACTGAGAGTCCAGGTGTCCCAATTTCTTAGTCAATATTCTTTCCTGTACTTCTTCTCTCATCTCCATCCTGCTACATCCTTTCCTTCCTCTCTCTTTCTGGCTTCTGGATATTTCCTATGACTAAGGGCTGGCTAGATTGGCATTTGGGAGTAACATGCAGAGGAGTCCAGCGAGAGATATTTTTGATGTGATTTTTATAAATGCCCATTTTCGGGGCAGCTAGGTGGCATTGGTTAGAGCACCAGCCCTGAAGTTAGGAGGACCTGAATTCAAATCTGGTCTCAGACACTTACTATTTCCTAGCTGTGTGACCCTGGGCAAGTCACTTACCCCCAATTGCCTCAGCCTACACACACACACACACACACACACACACACACACACACACACATTTTTTAATGCAGGAAAGATTTCATTCTTCATGACATATAGGTATTTGCTTTGTGATATCCGGCCATAACAGGGAGCTGTGAGGGCTCAGAAATTTCAGTAGATAGTGACATGCAAGATCTTGTCTGGAGTTCACAGATGCCTTATCCAAGCTGTACTCCAGGAGACTCTTACAACTGGTCTGTGTTATTTATCTCCTTTCTGTCATTTGTTTAACAGCCATCCTCACCTACTCTACCTCTTCATGTGACTTCCCTCTTGGGATGCTGATTCCATCACTGAATTCTGGGCCATGGGAAGCTCTTGGAGCTGTAAGAACTCCCAGCTGTGGGGTCTGTAGATTGCTGTGCATAAGCCACCAGAGTCTGCCTCAAGCTGTACTTTTCTTTTGTCTATATCCAGACAGTTGAGCCATTAGAAAATATTAGCACAAGGTCATGTGAACCCAAGTCTGATTGCTTAACTGATAAAACTTGGAGAAAGTTGAATTAAATCATGATATATGCTTCTTCCCACTCCCCCTTCCCCAATAAGGCAAAGTTTAAAAGGAAAATGGGATCAAGGAACAAGAAGGGACATGATTAGCACAGTTGGGGCGAGGAGAGTTCTGTGACTCTCTTCTCCTACTAGGGAATAACTGTATATGTATGTGAAATGCATATGCCTCCAAATTCTCTTTCTTTAGACAAATAAATAGGAATTTCTGTGAAGTGGATATATATTGTTGTATATGGGGCAGATAGGAGGACTCATTTCTTTGAGTTCAAATCTGGCCTCAGACATTTACTAGCTATATGACCCTGGACAAGTCACATATTCCTGTTTGTCTCAGTTTCTTCTTCTGTCAAATGAACTGGAGAAGGCAATGGCAAACTACACTAGTATCTTTGTCAGGAAAATCCAACAAAAAGGGATCATGAAAAGTCAAACATGATTGAGGGAATTGGATGTTTATTACATTTTGTTGTTCAATCTCTTTGATCTTAAATCTCAATGCAAACAGAGATGACTTTCATGCCAAGTACTTTAGCAGGTCAGAATTCATTCTTTCTTGTTATAATCTGAATTAAAAAAAAAGATTCTCTTAAATTCTTATAGCCAAGTGGAATTATCCCTCACTTTTGGCTTCCCTCAACTCTGGCCTCTGTCTTAACTGAACTAAAGCCTCATCTGGCATGGACAGGAAATTTTTTGCTTGGTGTTTGGTTAGCTGAAGGTCTAACTTTCTAAGTTATAAAGATCTGATAGGAGTTTCTTTTTAAAATTTTATTTTATTTATTTTTTAACATTTTAAAAATAAAATTTTGAGTTTCAAATTTTTTCCCTTCCTAAGATGATAAGTAACTTGATAAAGGTTATATATCTATGCAATCATATGAAACATATTTATGTTTGTCATGTTGTGAAAGAAGAAACAGAACAAAAGGAAAAAAAAACTGTGAAAAAAATAAAGTGGAAATAGCATGCTTCAATCTGACAGGAGCTTCTATAGCCAAACATTGGCTGTGGAAGGGGGGACATACCTACCTTCTACCTACCAGGCCTACCAAGGCCTCACCTCGCTGAGGAGACACTGCTCTGGTAGTCTAGGAGGGTTTTTTTCTACATAAAATGACTCTCTGGATTTATTTTAAACTTCCTAATTTCCTCCAAGGATAATGCCCCAAACAGGAAACAGGCAGCCTTTCCTTGGTAAGCCACGAAACACCCATCACAGGGCCAGCCACCATCTCTTTAGCCCGTCCCAACCTTCTTGATATCTGCTCTCCATCCTTTCTGCCATCCCTCTCCTTCCTGCTTCCCCAAGGTGGCTGTTGTCTCTGACTTCTCCTTCCTCCGTTGCAGGATCTGTGTGGGGCTACCACTTGTGATACTCTGGGCATGGCTGATGTGGGCACCATGTGTGACCCCAAGAGAAGCTGCTCGGTCATTGAGGATGATGGGCTTCCATCTGCCTTCACAACTGCCCATGAGCTGGGTAAGACTGGAAAGACTGAGAGAGAGAGAGAGAGGGAGGGAGAAAAGGAGAAAGGGAGAGAGAAGGTGAGGAGGGGGAGAGAGAGAGAGAGAGAGGGAAAGAAGGAGAGAAAAAGGGAGGGAGGGAAAGGGAGAGAGAGACAGACAGAGAGAGAGACAGAGACACAGAGAGAGACAGAGACACAGAGAGACAGAGGGGGAAAGAAGGAGAGAAAAAGGGAGGGAGGGAAAGGGAGAGAGAGACAGACAGAGAGAGACAGAGACAGAGGGAAAGAAGGAGAGAAAAAGGGAGGGAGGGAGGGAAGGAGAGAGAGAGAGAGAGAAAGAGAAAGAGAGAGAGAAAAGGAGTGAGAGAGAGAGAGAGAGAAGGAATTTTGCTCCTGGCCTTATCTGGGTTTGCTGTGAATATTCCAAGGGTCTGAGCTTGACCTCTGGTTTGTTGGAAGCTGTCCTATTTTAGCATTTGGGCTGGGGGGCATATTTAATACTTGCACAAGCACCCCCATCCTGTGGCACTGAAGGAGCCCCTCCACTGTGCATCATGCTTTTATGGAACACTATGAGAAGATGCAGAAAGAGGAAACTCATGGCCTGATGGGAGAGGAGGTGGGGGTAGGGAGATTGGCTGGAGGCATAAAAAGCACCAGAGAACACGATGAAGCTGAGTGGAAAAGAGCAGTCAATGATTGGGGAAGGAGGATCCCGCCATCTTTCCCAGCTATCGCCTGGTCCCCTTTTCTCGGTTCCTCTGGCCGGACTTTGTGCCTTGGCCCCGGTTCTGTGGGCTCCCTCCCCAGAAGGCCCCATATTCCTTATCTCTGCCTGTCCTCCGAGGTCTGCTTCCCCGGCCTAAACAGGAGCTTTCTCTCGTTTCACCCCCCCAGGTCACGTATTCAACATGCCCCACGATAATGTGAAGGTGTGTGAGGAGGTGTTTGGGAAGCTCCGGGCAAACCACATGATGTCCCCTACCCTGATCCAGATTGACCGCACCAACCCGTGGTCAGCCTGCAGTGCTGCCATCATCACTGACTTCCTGGACAGTGGGCACGGTGAGCAGGGCTGGGAGAGGGCAGCAGGAAGACCTCGGTGGGAGAAGTAGGCCAGAAGGCCTCAGTGGGAAGGCCTCAATGGGAGAAAGAGGCCAGAAGGCCTTGGTGGGAAGGCCTTGGTGGGAAGGCCACAGTGGGGGACTGGGTGTTCCAGTTCCAGTGAGAAGACTGTTACATAAGCTGAAACATGCCCTATAAAGATGAGTTCTTATTGTTACTAGTAACTTGTTAGACCAGGGTTCTGATCCCTGACTATGGCCTTTGGACAGTTGGTTCTGTGACCCAGTAGAAAGTTGACCATCCCAAACGTTTTTCAATTGGCTCTGACTCTTCTTGACCCCATTTGGGAATTTCTTGGATGCGTTTGCCATTTTTTTCCCCAAGACATTTTACAGATGAGAAAACTGAGGCAAGTGGAGTTAAGTGACTTGGCCAGGGTTACAGAGCTAGGAAGTGTCTAAGGTCTTATTGGGAAAGGAGTTTTCCTGACTCTGGGCTGGATGTGGGATCCAGTGCACTGTGATGTAGTTCCCTTTAGGTGTAAGAGGATCTGTTCAAATCCTAGCTCTCACTCTTCCTGGATGACCAGGGGCAAATTTTTTAATCTCATTGGGCCTCTACTTCCTCATCTGTAAAAAAGAGTTGGACCAGATGGCCTCTGAGGTCTACCCTAAATCTACAATTGTGTGATTTTAAGCAATGCTTAGTCTTTTTTATTTTTTTATTTTTTAAGTATATTGTGCCTCCATTCTGGATACAGAAAGGTCAAGACTTATTTAGCTCCTAGTATTAGCCCAGGATAGTTTCTTTTGTAAGAAGAAAACTGGTTTTTTATTTTATCTTTTTTTATGCTGGAATCTCTTATAAATGATCTTCCCAGGAGTCAGAAAAAGAAAATTGTCTATGAGTGCTCACCTTGCTGGAGAAAGTAGCCATAATACAGGGTGACTTAATAGTAGGAAACATGTAGATGTTTATAAAAGTTAAAATCTAAAAGAGGAACCAGGAATAAAAATCCCTGGGTTGTACAGAGATGGCAATTATGGGTAACAAGAAAGTTGAACTAGAAATCTTAATATAATTATTATAATTATATATATACATACATATAACATAACATAACATAATATAACATAATATAATATAACATAATATAATATAACATAACATAACATAACATAACATAACATAACATAACATAACATAACATAACATAACATAACATAATATAATATAATATAATATAATATAATATAATATAATATAATATAAGGTGTCAGACTATAGCACAAATATCATTGAGACTTGCTGGAATAAGCCAGTGACTGGAATATAGCTCTGAAAGGAGAGACCCAATTCAAAAGAACTGGACAGGTGAAAACATGTGCCTGTGTGTGGGATGTCGTGATATGGAGTAGCACTGTATAGTTATGTGAAGGAATCCAGGAGCCAAGGAAGTATTTGGGAGGGGACATGGTGAAGATCATTAGAGGCCAAAACAGGAGCAGCATTGTCATCTGAAGATACTACAGATTACCTGGACAGAAAGGAAATAGATGTAGGGAATAGAAGATACATCACAAGCTTGGCCCAGGGGCATGGGATATATATCCCCATATCTATTGGAGTTCTTTCTCTACCAAAAGTAGAGACACTGAAAGGTTCTTATTTTGCCTTAAGTATGATTTTATCCTTCAGAAGTAACAAAAGGAAATTTTATTCTGGATTTGATTCTGACCAACAAAAACTTATGAGGTACTGGGGTGAAAATAATGAAGACCTAGGGAGAAGTTACCATTTTATTTTTGAATTCGTGAAAAAAGAATAGTGTGATGCACACCCTACATTTTAAGAGAGCAGATCTCAAAGAATTCATAGAAAAAATAAGAATATGTGAAATAAAATTCTCTCAAGAATGCAATTCTGAAGACATAAGAAGAAACAATTCCTACAAGAAAGAAAAGGGAAATTGTCTACAAAATTCAATGTGGCCACATAGGCAACTCTCTGATCAACTTAGATTTTAAAAAATGTCCAGAAGATAGAAGCAAAGATAGATAATGGGAAATAGTTATAAAAGTGTAGCATGATTCTGTTGAGTAGCTAGGTGGTGCAGTTGGGGTGGCTAAGTGGATAGAGTACCAGCCCTGAAGTCAGGCTGACTCATTTTCCCAAGGTTAAATCTGGCCTCAGACACTTACTAGTTGTGTGACTCTGGGCAAGTCACTTAATCCTGTTTGTCTCAGTTTGTTCATCTGTCAAATGATCTGGAGAAGGAAATGGCAAAACTCTCCACTATCTCTGCCAAGAGAACCCCAAGTATGGTGTCACAAAAAGTTAGATATGAGGAAACAATTGCACAATAACATTGTGATCCTGTTAGACTTATGTTAGGATTGCTAAAGCTTGTAACAAGCTGAGGTGCGTGAGGGATATTAAGAACAACAAAAGAGTTTAAGACTATACTTGGAGGAAAAAAGGAAGGTCAAAGGAGGGATAAGATAGCTATTTAGAAGCATATGTGATAATGATAACAGATGATGGAGTGAAAACAAAATTGCTCTGTTCTACATTTTGTTTTGGATGTGTTTTTTTTTTTTGTTTTTGTTTTTGTTTTTTGCAAAGGATAATCTTTGGATTGCCAAGGACAGAACAGAAGTAGCCAGTGAGGAGTTAATACCTGAGATAAGAAGGGCAATATAACTCATGATGTGTTCAAATCACTAGTCCAAGACAAATTGTGTCCCAACCTGCTAAAAGAACAGGGGGATGTCACTGCCAAGCTAGGATCAGTGATACTTGGAAGGCTATGGAAACTGGAAGAGGTACCACAGGATTGGAGAAAGGCAAACATTGTCTAGATTTTCAAAAAAGGATGAGAATGGACTCCTCAGATGGATAAATGAGTTTGACTTAGATTCTTGGCAAAAATCTAGAAGGTATTAGCAAAAGGATGGTTGATGAATTTTTGGAAAGTGATAATAATGATGTCAGAGAACCACTATGTTTCCTCAAGATGGATCATATCAGACTGATCTTAATTCCCTTTTTGACAGGACTACTAGACAGGTATCGAGAAAGTGTGGTAGATGCAGTTTACCTATATTTTAGAAGGCATTTGACAAAGGCTCTCATTCTGTTCTGGAAAATAAGGAGCATTGTGGGCTAGAGAGTAGTGCAATTAAGTACAATTAGTAGAATGGATAGTTTCAAAGAGTAATATTTATAGTTTCTTTTCATTTTGGAAGGTCTCCAGTAGAGTGCTCCAGGGAACTGTGCTAGGCCCCAGACTATTTCACATTTTTATCAGTGTATCTAAGACATAACCAGTATGCTTATCAATTTTGCAAATAACGTAAAACTAATTCATTGGATGAGAATATTTAGAAAGATCTAAATATTTAGAACTCATGGATTTTTGATCTCATTGATGTTAATGCCCTTTCCAATGATTCAGATCACAATTCTTTAATGCATCCCATGAGTTTACTACAAGCAGAATACTCTGTGCTGAGGTGTTTCTTGCTGTCTAGTTCTTTGTAATTCCTTCCTTCCTTCCTTTCTTTCTTTCTTTCTTCCTTCCTTCCTTCCTTCCTTTCTTTCTTTCTTTCTTTCTTTCTTTCTTTCTTTCTTTCTTTCTTTCTTTCTTTCTTTCTTTCTTTCTTTCTTTCTTTCTT
>JAJPUD010000623.1:426039-458103 GCA_023553655.1 Myrmecobius fasciatus | reverse complement strand
CTTTCTTTCTTTCTTTCTTTCTTTCTTTCTTTCTTTCTTTCTTTCTTCTGAGGCAATCAGGGTTAAGTGACTTGCCCAGGGTCACACAGCTAGGGAATGTTAAGTGTCTGAGGTCAGATTTGAACTCAGGTCCTCCTGACTTCAGGCTGGTGCTCTATCCACTGCACAACCTAGGTGCCCCTAGTTCTTTGTAATTGTTATGTAATCTTATCTGTTATGTAATACCTCCTGCTCATAGCCACCATATACTTTTCCATTTGTCCTCTGAGTAATGATATTTAAAAAATTCTTCAGAGACTATATTTGCAGTCATATGAACTTTACAAAAACTTGGCAAGATACTTCAGTAGGCAGTCATCCCAAGAACATTTGAGGGTGAAAATGGAAGCTGATAATAAACAGAGGAAAAATGGAAAAGATCTGCAAAAACTTTTTATTACAGACTCTTGAAATCTTTGAAAACAGTAATGTTACCCCACTAGGACTCTAGCATTAAATCTCAGATGCACATAGAGAGAAGTTAGAGATAGTGTTAAAGCAAACAAAGAAAAGCAGCTATGTTAGAACAAGTGTACAAAGAAGTCATTGCCAGACATAACAGTTTTGAGAGTGTTGAAGAGTTAATTTACAAGGTATTTAAAGGAAGCAAAGATCCCAAAGAAAAGAGAAAAAAATTCAGATTTTATTAATGTCCCAAATTCTAAATTGAAAATTTATTCTTAATTTCTGAGTGCAACATTTTAGGAAGGATACTGATAACCTAGAGGGGGACCACTAGGAAAATGAAGGACCTCAAGTTTGTGATTATTTGATGATCACTGATGGAATTGGGAATGAAAAAATCTATTTCAGGAAACATGATAGCTGTCTTTAAATGTTTGAAAGATTATTTTCTGGAAGAGGGATTAGACTTGCTCTATTTGGACACAGAACAATGAGGATAAAAATCGAGGAGGCAAATTTAGGCTTCATTTAAAGAAAAGTAATTGCTTATTTATTTTTCTTTTGCATCTGACTCTCTATAACCCATTTGGGGTTTTCTTGGCAAAGAGCAGTTTGCCATTTTCTTCTCCAGTTCATTTTACAGATGAGGAAACTAAGGCAAACAGACATGCTGAGGGTCACACAGGATATCTCTGGCTGGATTTGAACTCAGAAAGTTGAGTCTTCTGACAACAGGTGGCACTCTATGGCACCACTTGGCTGCCCTGGAAAAACTAATAGTTATATTGGTCCAAAAGTAGAATATCATGGGAAAGACCAGGCCCCTCTTTAGAGGAGTTCAGACAAAGACTGGATGTTTTATTGCTGAGTATGTTGCAGAGAGGATTCTTTCATAGGCTAGATGAGATAGATCTCAGAGATCCTCTCTGAGATACCTTCCAGCTAGATGGCATATAGCATACTGATTAGAGTGTGTGGACTTAGAGTAGTAAGATCTGGATTCAAATTCTGTCTCACATGCTTACTAACTTATATGACCCATGACAAGTCCTCATCTATAAAATGGGGATAATAATAGTACCTAAGTCACATGATTACTTTAAGAATTAAATGTGTATTTTGCAAACCTAAAAGTCCTTTATAAATGATTCCAGCTCTCAGATTCTGGGATCCTGAGTTGCTGTATAGCCCTAGTTAAGCTCTTCACTGAGGTAGCTAAGTGGTACCATGGATAGAGCACTAGGTCTGGAGTCAGGAAGATTCATCTTCCTGTTCAAATGCAGCCTCCTCTGACACTTGCAAGGTGTGTGATCGTGGGCAAGCCAATTAACCCTGTTTATCTCAGTTTATTCATCTGTAAAATGAGCTGGGGAAAGAAATGGCAAATCACTTTAGTATCTTTGCCAAGAAAACCCCGAATAGGATCTTGGAAAGTGAGACATGACTGAACAACAACAAGTTCTTCACTTGACATTTCTCTCTAGGTAAAAACTAAATCTCACCTTTGTAAGACTTTGGCTTCCATGTCTATAATCTGGTTAAGACTATGTGTGATCTCCTTACCTCATATAATTGTGAGGGCAAAATGATGCGATAGGAAAAATAATGCTTTAATAGGAAAAGCTCCTTCCAGAAAGAGGGTAATGGGCTAAAAAGAGCTCTAGCAACAATCCTTTTTTTCTAGGTTTTCAGATGTGGGGGCAGAAAACTCTTTTCCCTCTTCCTTTTTTTGGGAAGTTGCCCCTGACTTCTGCTAATTCATCCCAAACCTCCAGCAGCCCTAGCATCTCTCACCTCCTCCCTTCTTAATTCCCTTGGTTTCCCACAGGTGACTGCCTCCTGGACCAACCCAGCAAGCCCATTTCATTGCCTGAGGATCTGCCAGGATCCAGTTATACCCTGAACCAACAGTGCGAGCTAGCCTTTGGTGTGGGCTCCAAGCCCTGCCCCTACATGCAGTACTGTACCAAGCTGTGGTGCACGGGCAAAGCAAAGGGCCAAATGGTGTGCCAGACCCGCCACTTCCCCTGGGCAGATGGCACTGGGTGTGGAGAAGGCAAGTTCTGCCTGAAGGGGGCTTGTGTGGAGAGACATAACATCAGTAAGTACAGGGTGAGTACCATGGCCTGCTCTTTGCTGGGGATGCCCGTGAGTGGGGGGCAAGGCAGAACACCTCTATTAATTCCCTTCTGTAAGGACCTTGTATCTGGGAAGAAATAAGGGCTCCCATGTGAGAACCACAGGACCCAGATTCTATCCTTAGGGATAGTGTATTTTTTTCACTGGACTTCAGTTCTTCTATGCTCCCCAATTTTTAAGGAGCAGGGAAAGGAGATAAAATTCAAGGCACTTAATGGATTTTATTGAATAACTTGATGCAAAAACCATCCAGAGGAAGTTGGTATAAGGACCTCATCTTTCTGTGTTCTCTCTTACTATCTAAGAAGGAACTTTAAACTTGACCTCTAACCCTCAGGAATATCTCTTTCCTCTTAAAGTCACCAAGTTGGGATTCATTCATTCATTCATAATTCAATGAATAAATACTTCTTAAACATTTTATTAGGTGGTAGACACTCTCCTGGGTGCTCTGCTGTGCTGTATAGAAATATGTCAGCTGGGCCTATGTCCTCAAGGAACTTCCAGTCTAGTAGACTGCTAGTGACAGAAGCTTAAATTGACCCAAGAGTAAAAAACTTGAATGAATTTTAGTGGGTTTGTTGAACACAGATCTAAAGGCAATAATTAGATTTTTTTACTGGCCTGGAATTCCCTTCCACCCTTTGCAATCCCACTCCAATCTTTTAAATTAGAGCTTATAAATCACCATTTCATATGCTAGGAAAAAGACTTCATGACCCTCAAGTGAAGTAACCACAACAAATCCGCTCTCTTTGTCACATTAGAGCAGCCTTCTGGGTGATGGAGTGAGGCTTGGCTCTATTTGATGTAAGGGTGAGGCTCCTTCACGAATAGAATAAATATTCCTTTTAGGGCCAATTCCTTGTATTGTCCGGGAAATTGTACAGAGCAATTACAAGTAGCCCTGCCCTCTAGGAGCCTGTAGTCTGAGTGAGAGGTGTATATACTGAAGGATAAGGAGAAGAATAGAATAAATATGCTGAATAAATATACAAAAAGGTTTAAGCCTTTCTCTTAGGGTGTGTAAAGTGAGGTCATGTGGAAGAAGGATTAGGGTTGTTTTGCTTGGCCCCAGGGCATAGGGTTAAACCTCTAATGGAAAGGCACATTTTAGCTAGTTTAAGAATATTCTCCCTCACAGTTAGAGCCTCTGTCCTTTTCCTCTCTTTCTCCTCTCTTCTCCACTCCCAGTCTAGCTTTCTGGCTTCTTAGCTATGCTGGAGTGGGAGTCCAGGTTGCAAGATGAATATGTGACCCTCACTCCATTGTAGTCCCTGGTATTATGTTGCTTCTGAGGTGGCAAGAGCTCCTGGTTGTTTTCAAGGGGAATCTGGCTTTTCTTTATTTGAATGAAATAATCTGTGTGGTCCCTTCCAGCTCTAACTCTCTAATTCTAGGTTCTATTTACATATAATTAAAGCCAAAGTGAGACAGCTTGGCATAGTAGAAAGAGTACTGGATTTATGGTTAGAAAGAAGTAGTTTTAAATCATGCATCTTATACTTTCTAGCTGTATGACATTGGAAAAGTCACTTGACCCCTTGATATGCCTCAGATCATTCCTTAGAAAATTTTACTTTATAAGTCATAGAGGCGTTGTGATCTTCATAAGAGTAAAGTGATCTGAGTCCCAGGAGTTCCTTATTCTGATGAAATCACAGCTACTTTCAATTTTTGTAATATTTTACATTCCAGGCTGGTACAATGTTGGTCAGATGGCATGTGCTCAGGGATTGCAAACTCATTTTAAAATATTAAAATGTCAAGAAAACATGATTTGGAGTCCAAATTTATAGTTCCTTTTCTCTCCAGGCGCTAAACAAAATCAAACCCTCATTCCATAATCTATCTCAAAGTTGAAATAATTTTAGGATTATGGGAAGCTGGATATTGTCAAGTATCACTGATCCCATCCATTAGCAGATTATATTATAAGGACATTTGGTCACTGTTTGGATTCCAATAGATTCAGATTGAATGTAAATAGCATTTATTTCTGCTTAGTCAGAAACCCTGAAAATCTTTTCCTCCCAGTTTTAATTTTTTATTTATTTGATCAGATTTTTTTTTCCTTTTTTGGACTAGTGAAAGAAGAGATTCTTTGCCTCAATTCCTAGCCAGCTTTAATCATTAAGTGGGTGCAGCTTCAAACTGAGATCTGTTTAAGACCTTATTTTAAAAAGGCTGAGGTCTCCCACTGCACCCAGGTCCATCTCCAGTCGTCCTGATCTCTATCTGGCCACTGGACCCCGATGGCTCTGGAGAAGAAAGTGAGGCGAGTGACCTTGCACAGCCCTCCCTCACTTAAATCCAGTTTACTTGCATGTCATGGCATCAGCTCCCTGATGTCATGGTCCTCCTTGAGAACAGAGGACAAACAACAACAAGTTAGTAAATTAACTCACATTGGACCTGGTGATGGAAAGGCTGGACTGATTTAGAATTTATAATTAAAATATTTAATATATTTAAAGAGATACTTTTAGATTCATAAGGTCACACTATTTTTTCTTTTACATCAGTGTCATTTTTTTTAATAACTCTTCATTCCTAAGAGAATAAAATGACAACTAAGCAAATTAAATCAACAGATGGAGTTTGTCCTTCAATGTATAGTTCATCCCACATCTGTAGTCCACAGTCTAAGAAGAGGCAGGTCTGTTTCATTAACAGTTTGCTGCAGTCTCTATTGGTCACTGTATTTTTCTGGAGTTCTAATGAATTTAAATGTTGCTTCCCTCTACATTGTTGGTCATTTTGTAAATTCTTCTGTTTTTACTTAATTCATTTTGTATTAGTTCATACAAATTCTGCTAAGTTTTCATGAATTCTTTATGGACATGTACTTACAGCAGAAACATCCGTCATATACATCTATCACCATTTATTCAGCAATTTCTTAATTGATAGGTACTTATGTTAAGACAAACTGTTAATGGGGCAGAAAAAGAGAATATTAGGAAATTCAGTTAAATATATAACTAGAAGTAGTTTGTATTCAAGCTTATGAAGGTGATGTTGCTTTTAGGTTTTTAAAAGGCTAACGATTTGTCATGATTACATTCTTAATTTGCTTAGCCTACCCTTTTTTTTCTCTAAAGAGATAACAAAGATAAGTTCTGGCCAGGGATGTGCTGGTAAATGTTTAATAACTGACTTTCTGAAAAGAAAAAGTATGCAGGACATATTTTTACATATAATTTGTTTTATTAATATTTTCACCATACTTTTTTTTTGGGGGGGGGAGGCGATCAGGGTTAAGTGAGTTGCCCAGGATCACACAGCTAATTTAATGTCTGAGCCTGAACTTGAACTCGGGTCCTCCTGATTCCAGGGCTGGTACTCTATCCACTGGGCCATCTAGCTGTATCTCTATCATTTTTTAAAAAAATTAAAGCTTTTTATTATATATATATATGTGTATATATATATATGTGTATATATATATATATATATATATGGATAATTTTCAACATTCACCCTTACAAAATCTTGTGTTCTAATTTTTTTCCCTCCCTTCTCTCCACCCCCTCCACTGGATGGCAAGTAATCAAATATATGTTAAACATGTGCAATTCTTTTATATATATTTCCACAAATATCATGCTGCATAAGAAAAATCAGATCAAAAAGGAAAAAATGAGAAAGAAAACAAAATGCAAGCAAACAACAACAAAAAGAATGAAAATTTGTCACTTTTAAAGCCTAGACAATCAACAAAACAACAAATGAGGTTCTGATTTGTAGCATTTGCTTTTTTGTAAAGTGCAAATAGTCCATCTGAAAATTTAACAATCCTCTTTGCATTGGTCTGAGCAGACACCTGCTTCTAGACTAGCATATGGGAATCTGGGAAATTCTGAACCAGTGGAGTCCAAAAACTAATATTGCTTTACTTCAGGCTAGATGCACTGGTGGGTTGCTGATTCGGGGGAATTTCACAGATATTAAGCAGTCTCTTTCTTTCCAGGTGGATGGTTCCTGGGCCAAATGGGAACCTTATGGCCCCTGCTCCCGGACTTGTGGTGGAGGTGTGCAGTTGGCCCGACGGGAATGTAGCAACCCTGCACCTGCCAATGGAGGCAAATACTGTGAGGGAGTGAGAGTCAAATATCGATCCTGTAACCTGGAGCCATGCCCCATTTCAGGTAAGGAGGAACCAGGAGGTGACTATCTTATCCCGGAAATATGGGAGTAGAGGCTCCTTTTCTAAACAACTGCTGTATCCAAGATGTCAGCCTTACAATTGGCAATGCTTAAAGGGTTTTTCTGATGTCTTTTCTCCTGCTTTTTGGAAGACGATTTCTATGCCAAGCATGAAAAGTTTCTGGCCTACTTAAGTTTAAAAAAAAAAAAAAGAAAAGATTTATTTTTCGCCATCTTCATTTGCAAATCTATCCCTCTCCCTCCATTAGATAGTGAGTCATCAAATCTGGCCTACTTTAAAAGTTCTGTGGAGGGAAATGTCAGAATTTCTCTCAGTCAAGGGCGCTGAAATTTCCATATTCTTCCAGTAAAAGAGTGGGAAAGGGCTGGCCAGCACACTGAATGTGAAGATGGAGGCTCTAGTGGCATCTGGACCTGGAGAGCTGGGAAAAGCGACTCTTGGGAATCTAATTCATCTCTTTCCCAAATTTTTTAAGTTAGTTTATATCAATTTTTTTAGTCTCCATTTTGGTTTTCTTTTAAATGGGGGAGAATGATGGACTGAATGCAGAGAATGAGTTGCTCATGGCCAGAAAATCCCCCAGGAGTCTTGCCCTCCCATCCCCTCGAGATAATTTTCTGAGACTCCTGTGTTTGCTTCCCCCACCCCAGTCTCTGGCAAGAGTTTCCGGGAGGAGCAGTGTGAAGCTTTCAATGGCTACAACCACAGCACCAATCGGCTCACCCTCACCATGGCCTGGGTGCCCAAGTACTCGGGCGTCTCACCCCGGGATAAATGCAAGCTCATCTGTCGAGCCAGTGGCACTGGCTACTTCTACGTGCTTGCACCCAAGGTGAGCAGAGCTTGGAGTGGGGAGGTCCCAACCAGGGTGTCTTCCCATCGAGAAAAGCTTAGGGAACAGACCAGCTCATCCTTGTCTCTTCTCTCTCTTCTTCCCTCCCTGTGGGGACCGTAGGTGGTAGATGGTACCCCATGTACTCCGGATTCCACCTCAGTTTGTGTCCAGGGCAAATGCATCAAGGCAGGTTGTGATGGGAACTTGGGCTCCAAGAAGAAATTTGACAAATGTGGAGTGTGTGGGGGAGATAACAAGAGCTGTAAGAGGGTCACCGGACTCTTCACCAAACCCATGTGAGTTTTCTGTTTGAACATAAGACTATGATCAGCAATTCTAATTTAAATTTGTTTTTTAATGCCTATTTATTTTTTCTTCCTTCAAAATCCCCTGGTCCTAGTAGGGGGAAAATAATAGCAACAAAATCCCTATGACAAAAATACATAATCAAGCAAAAAAAAAAATCCCACATTGGCCATTTCCAAAAACATTTTCTGTACCCTGAGCTTATTACCTCTCTCTGTCGGGAAGTGGGTTGCGGGCTTTGCTATCAGCCTTTTAGAATCATGGTCGATACAGAATTCTGGATCTTTTAAAATTGTTTTTATGATGTTGTTTTAGAACAAATTGTTCTCTGGTTCTGCTCATTTTACTTTGAATCTGTTTATTCAGGTCTTCCCAAGTTTCTCTGAAATCATCTCCTTTATCATTTTTATGCCATATTGTTTTGTTACATTTAAATGTCATATTTTGTTTAGCCGTTGCCCAAATGATGGGTACTCCTCTTGCCCCTCCTAGTTTTCAGTTCTTTGTCACCACAAAATGAGCTGTTATAAATATTTCTGTATCTGTAACATCTTTTCCTCTTTGATTTCTTTGGGGTATAAGCCTAGTAATGATATGACTAGGTCAACGGGTATGCAGTTTAGTAACTTTGGGGGCCTATTTCCAAGTAGCTTTTCAAAACAGCTTTACCAATTCATCACTCTACCAAGAATGCATGGATGTGCCTGACTTACCAGAGTCCCTCTAGCATATAAGTTGAAGGCTTGAGAAGGTAGCAGTTGTTGTTGAAGGGGGTGGTAAAGAAGGAAAATAAAACTTCATTTCCCCCTCTCTCCTCTTATACCTAGCTGGGAGCTCTAGAGTGACTGAGACAGATTCCAGATCTTGTACAATACCCCCAACTGTAATAATAACAATAATTAGCATTTGTATAACACTTTAAAATTTACAAAGAATTCATTAGAACCTTATGATGGCCTTATGGGTTAGGTGCTATTATTACGTTATTATAAATGGGGAAATTAAAAGGGATTAACTCTGTTCTATAGCTAGAAAAGTCTGAGGCAGTCTATGAACTCAGGTCTAGATTCCAAGTCTCCCTCTCTATATACATTTTGTCACCTTGATACCTAGCACACAGTGCTCTCCTTATCCCTAAATCTCTGAAGTAAAGTTCATAAGTATTTATTGAATGCCTGTTATCTGTAAGGTACCATATGTAGTGCGTGATTCATGTGATTAAAAAACTTAATGTTTTTTGTTAAGCTAAATAAGACCGGATCTTTGATACTGGGAGATAAGATGAGTAAGCAAATCACAATGATATAAGGCAGACAGGGTGTGAACTCTAATAAAGGCTCCCATCTTTCTCCTGGGCTTTCTGACATTTCTTCGGGCTTGGAGGAAGATTTGAGGTAAGGGAGTTGGTATGAGCTAGATGAGTCGCTTTGGAGTGGGGACTAGGGAGTGTTATGGATTTTCACTGTCTAGAAAATTGTGGTTTGAAGCTCTGGCTTCCCAGATCCTGGCTGTTCAGTTCAGGCCTGGGAAGAAGTCTTTCTTTGACAGTGTCTCCCCTTTTGCTATCAAAGTCTGGTTTTTTGGGGTGCACAAAGGCTGACATCATATCCTGAGAACTTGGGGCTCTTAGATCTAGAAGACTAACCCTAGTTGCATACTCTGAATCTCTCTGAAGGGCAACTCATTTGTCCTTTGGACTGAGTTCTTTCTGTGTGCAGACTTGAAGTGAGAGAAAAGCATTTGGTTGCTGTGTGCAAGAAGCTAACAGGACTAAGTCACATATGCAGTAAGCAATACAAACAAGCAACAGACAAACAAGAGCCATCAGGAGTTACGCAGAGTTAGCTCACAGTTCTCTGTGATCCCATCCCAAGGATGATCTCTGGCATGATTTATCCAAGAGAAACTCTCCTTCTGAATCATCTCCCTTAGTTGATACTTGATTCTGGGACCACAAAAGCCTTTAAGTCTCAGTCTAAGAAAACCACTATCAAGAAGGTCAACCCATTGTTGCAGAAACAACCACAAACATCCAAATGCACTGCTTCCTCCCCATAACAAAAACCACAGGCCAAAACAAATTGAAAATTAATATTTAGTCATACAGAATTCTACATAATGCGAGTTTCAATCTATTAATATAGATAGGAAGAAGCAATGGCCATGAATGCTGGTCAGTTTAGGATGGGTTAGTTTGGAAAGGTTGTTGGGTTAGGGATGTTTCATCTTGACATAGAGGTAGGTAATAGGGCAGAACAGTGGCTCATTGGATAAATACTGGGTCTCATAGGAAGACTCATCTTCCTGATTCAAAACAGCCTCAGATACTTACAACCTTTGTGACTTTGGGCAAGTCACTTAATTCGGCCTCAGCTTTCTCATCTCACTGGCTGGAAAAGGAAATGGCAAACAACTCCACTATCTTTGCCAAGAAAATCCCCAAAAGTGGTCATGAAGAGTCAGACATAACTGAACAGCAACAACAAAAAATAGAATTAGATAAATATGGATTGGGTCTGTGATTTTTTTTTTTAATACCAGAGCATGTTGGGACCTTCTCTGCAACTTTTTAGTTTTAGAGAGCTATCTGAAGTACTTAGAGGTTAAATTACTTGCTCAGAATCACACAGACAGTATAATGTCAGAACGGGGATTTGAAACCAGGCTTCCTTACTTTGAGATCCATTTTCTATTCACCATTTTATGCTGCCTCAATTCTAGGGTTATCATAATCTAGGCTCATAGTGCTTACTAAATGCTTGTTGATTGGTTGGTAATATTATTTACAGATGTGGCACTTTAAGATTTGCAAATGATGCATTATCATATTTGATTTATATAACAATTCTCTGAGGTAGATAGTGCAAATATCATTATCCCAGTTGTACATGCAGGAATTGAGGCTTAGAAAGAATATGGTCATATAACTAGTAAGTAGGATTTTGAATCCAGGTCTTCTGACTTCAAGTCCAAGGTTCTTTTCACTATATGAATAAATTTTTTGTTTCTTTTGTTCAGACTTATGATTTCATATTGATAGGTATTGAGCAAACCCCTGCTTAGAAAGTGCCTCCACCAACGCAGATCAGCAATTTATACGTAATCTGCAGTTTATGCAGGGGGTACGCCGTATGTAACATGCCAGAGGTGGAAACCCTTCCTACATCTTCCCAACTCCACCATATCATACTGCTTTTGGTCATGAACAAAGCTTAATTTAAATGAGAATTATCCCAAGTTAGAAGGAGCCAGATGCCTTTGGGAGTATTAGATTTCCTTATACTAGAACTCTTTCAGAAAGGGCTTGATTACCTACTGGGTGCAATGTGCTAGCAGAGATTAGACCAGATGGACTCTGAGGTCAAATCTGGGAAGTGGTACAGGTCTGAATTTTTCCTTCTGAATTAAACTGGACAAATCAGGTTTCAGGGTATTGCAGTGGGGACTCGTGGATGTGTGAGCTGGATTAGACCCTTCCACTGTTAAATTGAGTGATTCTGTGACCTTACCTCTCGGGGCTTGGCTCTAACCCCTGCTCTCTTTTTTTCCTCCCCTAGGCATGGCTATAACTTTGTGGTGGCTATTCCAGCGGGAGCCTCCAGCATTGACATCCGTCAGCGTGGGTACCAAGGCTTGATCAATGATGACAACTACTTGGCCCTGAAGAACGGGCAAGGCAAATACCTGCTCAACGGGCACTTTGTGGTGTCCGCCGTGGAGCGGGACCTGATGGTGAAAGGCAGCCTGGTCCGGTACAGTGGGACCAGCACAGCGGTCGAAAGGCTGCAGGCCTCGAGGCCCATTCTGGAGCCTCTGACTGTGGAGGTCCTCTCCGTGGGCAAGATGACCCCTCCTCGCATCCGCTACTCCTTTTACCTGCCCAAGGAGCCCCGGGAGGACAAGTCCGCCTATCGGAAAGACAGCCGAGGGTCTTCGGTGCTCAACAACAGCGTCCTCAGCCTCTCTAACCAGGTGGAACAAGCAGATCCCAGGCCTTCAGCTCGGTGGGTGGTGGGCAGCTGGGGCAGCTGCTCGGTGAGCTGTGGCAATGGCCTGCAGAAACGTGCGGTGGACTGCCGGGGCTCCCCGGGGCCTCTGGCTGCTTCTGCCTGTGACACGGCCCAGCGGCCGTCAGACACAAGGCCCTGTGGGGAGCCCTGCCCGACATGGGAGATGGGCGCCTGGTCTCCCTGCTCCAAGAGCTGTGGCCGGGGATTTAAGAGACGCCCCCTGAGGTGTCTAGGCCATGGGGGAAAGCTGCTGGCCAGGGACCAATGTAACCTGCGTCGGAAACCCCAGGAGTTGGATTTCTGCACCCTGAGACCATGTTGAATCAGGCTTTTCCTGCCACCCCCTCAATCTCCCCACCCTCACCTTAGGGCCATCAGCATTCTGGTCAGCTGGCACAGTAGGCACTGGCCAGGGAGGTCACCTCAGGACCCAGCTCACATCCAGGAGCTAAGGACTATTGGACAGGGGTGAGAGATTCTCTTCACCCTCCCTCACTTGAGCAGAGTGGTACTAAACTCACAGTCTACCTCGTGCCAGGCTCCTCCAGTGCCCAGGTGCGGGGGGGATAGGAGGGAGAACCTGAGAGGAAAGCATGCTGGGCATGGAAGGATTGGAGCCCAGTTTAAAAAGAGACCTGGAGAATGGGCATCTTCAGGGCAGAACTTCAGGTGCTGTGGCCACAGGCTGCTGGAAGAGCCAAGGCTGGCAGCCTGGCACCCTCAGGGGGCCCTGAGGGCTCTTGCACCATCTCTGAACAATGCAGGTTTTCACGGTGCTTGCAACCCACTTTCCTTTTCTTTATGACTGATAATGGGGAAAAAAACAAGAATCCAAACCCAACAAACTCAAAACTTTGCAGGATAAGAGGACCCTAAGGGAATGGAGAAAATGATTAGATATCATAATGGTGAGATCATTTTCATCAGGGGGGGATGGGGATGTAGAGGGAATCTTCAGGGAATTTCCCAACTTTCTGTTCTCCTTCATGGTCCCCCAAATATTCCCCTTCTGTCAACTCCAGGTTTATAGAATATTGTATTCATTGGGGGGGTTGGGGGCTGGGGGCTGGAGTGGGGGGAATAATCTTTGAGGAATAACCTCTATAGCTTTGTAAGGATGAAAAGTTCTTAGAATTGAGAACAGTGTGAAAATATGGAAGTTGAGAAAGTCTGGATCCCCCTAAAAGAGGGTTGGGCCAAAAAAAGAAAATGAAATCTGCTACAGCATCCTGGAGATTGTGCCAGAGCTAATGGCCAGTGTGAGGAAACTTGAGGAATAAACTCTAGGCAGGGAGCTGCTGTCACTGGGATTGGAGGCTGTGGTACTTGCATCTCCAGGATCTCTTTGCTTTGAGATTCATCTGGGACCCCCCTCTTCAGGGGGTCCACAAAGGGTACCCAGCTTCTCTATTACCCCCAAACTGCCCTCAAAATGACTGTGGCCTCATATCCCTGGAGATGCCTCAGAGGAGCAATGGTATGTCCCCCTGAGAAGGCTTGGGGCAGGTGCTGAGTATGGTGGTGCTTTCCCTTTCTCTGACATCAGGACTGCTGTGTGGCCTTTGATGTGTTTATTTGTCTCCCTGGGTCTTTTCCCCACATGTTAAATGGGGTTAATCGTTTGCTACCTCAGGTTCTGCTTTCTGGGTGTCCTGTTTCCCTTTCTCCCATCTCCTCACCACACGCTCGAAGGACTATGCCGGAGCTGAGGGCCCTTCTTGGAAGGTCATGCTGAAGGTCATGCTGTATGGTCCATGAAGATGAGTGCGTCTCTTTGGGGGAGATGCCAGTACGTGTCACCGAGCGGGGCTCCCAATTTTGAGACAGGATCCCTCCTTCATCCCAATCCAGGTTTCCTTACGGGCTTATATCATAAAGCTCGTAGTTCATCTATGATAGAATTTCATTGTTGACAGATTCCTGAGAAGCTATCTAATCCAACCTGAACCCAAAACATGAATTTTTTAATTAAATTTTTTTTTTACTTAAGAACATTTGTAACCTTCAGGGAAGGCATTTCAGCTAAATTCAGATGGCCCACATGACCTGGGCCAAGGGAATAGAAAGCATGCTTATACTCCATGGGCCCCAGGGCCTCGAAGAGACACGTGGCTGTGAGTTAGGAAGAAGACTGGTTGGAGGCTTGTTCATATCATAGCATCCTCCTTCAGAATAAAGATACCCCAGCACAAGTTTTAAGATTGATCCCAAGTGGGAGTATTCCCCAAAAGGATAGAAGCAGGTGGGAGTCTAGAGAGAGAATTTTGATTCCTTCAACCACTCAATCAACTGTTAAATAAATTCTTGCCCTCTAGCTTCTTCTTAGGGCCTGAATTGAAGGGTAGACATCCTTTAGAAGGGGGAGAACTGTATGTGTCTACCAGTGGGAAGAAGCAGGGACCTTTAGGAGGGACAAGGACCACAGCAAGAGCTTAGATGGAGATTCAAATGGCAGAGCAAGATAACTCATTTTTAGTGCATCTCACTAGAATTCAGGTGTGGGTGGGATCTGTGAAGAAGAGGCAGGGACATGGATGAGAGTGGGTGGCTAGTAGAGATGCCTCCACGGGGATGTAGCTTCCTTGAAGGAGAATCTTTGTTATCATGTATTTCATGTGGGTCTTTAAGGAGAAACATTCTTTCTTGTTTGTGAAACCAGGTCTAGAAGGATTTTTTTCCCTCCTGGTTTTTAGTATGTTTTTCATCTTCATTATTAAAAAAAAAAATATGACCAAGGTAGCTTATTTGGAAATTGCCCTTGACAATGAACATTCCACTAATCAAACTATGTCTTCTAGGACTGAGCAGAGTTCAAACTTGAGGCAGATTTTTGGAGGCTAGGACAAGGTTGGGGAGACATCTCAGGTCTGGGTGACAAGAAACTCCTTGGGACCCCTCAAAAAACCAAGGTTTTTTCCATTGGTTTGGGGACAAATGGGAATTGGGTTTGGCTTGCCCTTGTCTACGTTATCCTTCCTGTGCACTGACTGTAGGAGCCTGACCCCAGCATTCACCTTACTGACCTGGTGCTGTGGGACGGGGGAGTGGGCAAGGGGGCATCCTGAGGGGCTGGTTTTGTTTCCTGCACCTGACGCTTGGCTCCCCCAAATACCAGAACTTGTCGCTGTTACTCGTGGAGTTTGTTTTTTGTTTTTGTTTTCTTCCCTTATTGGGGGGGGGTGTATGTGTGTGTGTTTGTGTGTGTGTAAGTTTGGTTCGTTTACGCCCTGCGTACTGCAGAAGGACAGCAGACCCTAGGTACTGGCTGGGCTATGTATACTGTGTATACCTGGGAGTTGGCTAATGAGTTGTGAACAGCCGCTCCTAATAAAGTTGTAAGGATTTAAAATCTTCGTCCGGTCTCAGTGTTTTTATTTCTTCATCAGAAATGTTTCCCAAAGCTGAATGAAGGATCCATTCAATTGGGACAATAAGTTGATGTCCTAATTCAATTAATACATTGTAAAAATCAGTCAATAATCATTTACTAAGTGTCTGCCAGATTCTAGGCTAAAAGTGTCAGAAGTACAAGGAAAGGAAATAGTGTCTGTTCTTGGGGACCTCATAGTCTAATAAGTGGAGGCAACATGCAAATAACTATGCAGAAAAAGGATATTTATGGGATAAATTGTAGAGAATAAATTGAGGGCAAGGCACTGGCATTAAAAGCCTTATAGATTCTATTCTGGTTCAAACTGATTAACTAGATGACTAAAAAACAAGAAAACTCTGATTCAGCAAAAAAGGGCATATATATATATATATATGTGTGTGTGTGTGTGTGTGTGTGTGTGTGTGTGTGAGAATATGTAATATATTAATTTGTTTTAAGGGGTTGCCATGATGAAAAATGCCATCACCCATAACCAACTTACTGGTGAGCTTTTGGTACTCAGTTAAGCCAGTCCCTGGACAGCAGAAAGGGTCTGTTGCTGCCCAATGGTTGTTCTAAGATTGTGGTAGAAGCTGCTAGAGCTTCATTTTACATAGCCTTTGAAAACTCCAGGCCATTTCCACACCAAAATAAAGTATCTGAAGAGGACATCTGTGGGAAATTCAACAGGCAAATGTAGTAATTTGCTTTAAAAATCTCATTTTGGATACCAATTCCTGCTTCTAAACCCAGCATCTGAGAGCTTATTCCTAGATATCAGACATGAGAAACAAGGGGTTCTTTGGCCTTTTATGAGAGGGACCTTAGAAGACAGAGGCTACAAGGTCCTGCACTGATGTTATCTCAGTGATGTGGGCCTGATGGCCATGTGTGTTGCTCTGACCAATGCCTATTTACTAGGGCAGCTAGTTGGTGTTGTGGTGTGAGCCAAACTTAGGGTAATGGAGACCCCAGTTAGAATATTGTCCCATTCATTTAATAGGTATTTGGCTGTGAGTATTCTAGTCTGTTTCCCTGTCTGACAAGTGGGAATAAGAAGCACCTACTTCACAATTGTTGGGAGGACAAAATAAGATTATCTATGTAAAGTGCTCTGTAAACCTTAAAGTGCCATGTATGTTAGCTATTAACATACATTATTAATGTTCTATATAATTACATAATGCTCTACATAATTAACATATATAAAATTAATAACCAACACACATAATTAATGTTCTATATGTTAATTATAGAGCATTAATTATGTAGATAATTATTAATTTTATGTTAATTATATAAAATTAATAATTCAGTGCTTTATCATATATGATTACATTGTTAATTATACAGAATAATTTAATATTATATTAAATAATATTTCATATTAGCACTTAATTACTAAGTTGTGAATAATTAAATTAATACTTAGGTTTTTGCCAAAGGAATAACCTTTTCCATTCCACATACCCTGGTCTTTTTTTTGGTGGGGGAGGAAGCTGCCTTGGAAAATCATCCTAGTAACTAATCATCCTAAACCTGTAAAGAGACTGAGATTTTTTGAGTTGATCATCTCTGGGCCTTCAGGCAGGATCATACTCAGACCATCTCAAATAGATGAGAAGACCTTGTTTTGAAAGCCCTCCAGAAGAAGGAGAGAGAAATTTCCTAATCATGGCTGGATCTTGGAGGGAGGCAAGAACAATTTGCTCTGTAATCCATACTCCAGTGGGGGAGGCTTCCTTTGCCCCAGGAGAGAAGTCGATTTGGTGATTGCAAAAAGGGCTTTTTTTCCCCCTCCCTCGATAGTGCTCTTATGGCCAAGTCAAGTCCTGGCAACATGCTCAGCAGGCTGAGTTGGCACACCGATCTGCAATGTGTGTGACCCTGAATAGTCTCTCCATTTCTTGTTGGCTCCCCCCCAGCTCTTGCTGAATGAGTCAGCCGAAGTGCTTCAAGTCCCATCAACAAGCTCTAGAAGAGCAAATCATCTTCCTTTTGGCCTCTTTGTAGACTCACCCATGAGCCAAAGGCAGCAAACCATGCTTTCAGACAAGATCTTAGACCTTTCCAAAGCAAGTGACTGCCAGAGAATCAAATTATGTTGCAAACCTAGTTGCAGTGCCAGAAACCCAACAGCCACCCATCCATCCTCTCCCACTCAAGACAATCAGATGACTTTGGTTGCCCCTTTCCTCCTCCCACTCTGCTCAGGAAATACTTCCATTTCATTTTTGAGGTCTCCTTTTCTGGTTTGATTTGCAAGCACATTCCTAATGCAGTCCAGAGTACTGAAGGAGATAAGAGTTCCTGGCTTCCAGGGGCAGTCTAGGAACAGACTAGCTTATTTGTCTCCAAAGAGCACAGCTTGGGTGGAAAAAAGGGTAGCAGAGGACAAAAGAGGCAGGGAGCATCCTTGCAGATCTGGGTAGAGGAGGAAAAGTGCCATGGACACTTTTTCAATGAAGAGCTCTGCTAGGGTGAGATGATGTCACTGATATCCTTCTCTTGGTCATTCTTGCTTCCTTCTCTCCTGGAGAAGTACAGATTTTCCTTAGATCATGGGCCATCTGCCCAGATAATGAAGGAATGGTGGTTGTAGGACTTTAAGCTTCAGTTTAGAGGAGGGCAGACCAGGTAATTGCTGGCAACACATCTAGACTATTTATTTGGCTATATGTAATGATGATTTTTGGGAAAGACTAAAACTCTTTTACCTTTACCATGAAGGTGAAATGATCTTAGAGAACTTCTGCCTGCTCTCTATCTCTTACTGGGCAGGAGGGAAGAGAGGTATTTCACTGGAAACATCCATCAAAATAATTGGGAGGAATTAGCCAATTTCTTAGGACAAAGGAGAATAGGATTTAAAGGCTTTAGAAATGACCTAGTTCAGTCTCCCCAGTTTTCAGAACAGGAAATTGGAGCTTGAGGTTGTGGGATTATTTGCCCAAAAGACTTGAAGAATTGAAAAGAACTTAGTGAACCAGAACAATTTACATTATAAAAACACTATAAAAAACAAAACCAAAACAGATTTTGAAAGACTTAAGAATTCTTATCAATGCAACAGCTAAAAATAATTCCAGAGGATCAATGATCAAACATCTTGCTCACTTTCTGACAAATAATGGACTCAAGATTCAGAATAATCAAGATGGTTTTTTTAAAAAAATACGCATATTTTTAAAAAGAACTTTGATTTTGTTTGTTTATTTGTTTGTTTGTTTCTTTCTTTCAACTTAGGGATGAGAGAGGCAGAAGGTGAGGTAATCAGGTTGCCAAGGAAAAGAAAGAAAAAAAAATTGTTGTTGAAAGGTACCTTTCCTTGGTCTCCCTCAGCTCTTCCCGGTAAAAGTTCCTAGTAGGGTCTCTTTAGAGAGTAGTTAGCACAAGTGATGAGCAAATAGCTACTTTTGGCTGGGCTGGCTCCTTCCAGGATTAGGTATTTAGGCTGACTGACCCACTGTTGGGCAACTGCTGCTACTACTACCAGCTCTAGTTGACAGGGAGACATCTCTGAGAACGTTGATTGACATTTGGGTCTCAACAAGCACCTGGACACTCTCCTTTCTGGATATTTGGTTCACCTAACGCTGGGAAAGAATAAGGACAAACGAAATAAAGATATCATTTGTTCAATGACAAGTGATGTAGCCAGCTTCTTCCTCACTTAGAACCCACCCAAGGAACAGGAGGGCTGAGGAGTGGAGGTTACTCCTTTACTTTATACATCAAAGTTCTGGCTTATAGTCAATTAAAAGATTTTTTTGGTCACCATATTGTATGAACCCCTTAATTATCATGGTTGACAGAAAGTAGTCAAGATGTTTGCACATGTTCTGAAGTTAGGGGTGGGAGGAATCCCTTCCATCACCATAACCTTCCCTTTCCAAGTTCCCATGTAGTTTTTCCATGTAGTTGTCAACTTCATGAAATGATTTTTGAATATGCTCTGAAGTTGGGGGTGTCTTGCAGAGGGTGCTAAAGAAACATTTCAAAAAATGCACAAGAGAGAACAGACAGAAGACCAGAAGATCCACAGAACAGATTATGAAGTTACATGTTGAATTTATTACATATTATTCTAAAGAAAAGCACAATTTTCATGGACAAGTGTCTTTTTTGGGGTCCACTTTGCATATGGAAATGCTCATTAATTTGATGTTTTAAAATTTGGAATGTTTCAAAAAAGTTGACTTGCCCAAATTTACCACCAATAGACTAAAAGGGAAGTGGCTTCTGTACTCCTGGGAAATGCTAACATTGTTATTGTCTGTTCCTGGACTGACATGAAAGGTTACTTGGCTATTTCAGAGGAGGCAATGTTCCCTGCTTCTAAAACAACATTTTCCCATATCCACCTTTAGTTAGATAGAAAACTTTAGATAGAAAACTGCCAAACTTTGCCTGAATCTTTCCTTAATAGGAAATCTGTTCACTGTTGGTTTGGTGCCTTTTCAAGCTTCTCTTAAGGACCTTGAGCATGATATTTAAAACCCCAAACTGACTTGCTACCGCATAGATGTGATTAGGGTAGGAGGAGCTAAAAGATAATAAATCTTTAGTCAATGTAGAAGATGAAAGATTATTAAACCTTTTATTATTATTATTATTTATTAAACTGCATTATTATTTTTAAAAGGTTATTTGAAAACTGTAAAATGTTAAACCTCAAAGGGATCTTAAAGAACATTTAGGATGGGAGAATTCAATCAGTCAGTTAATAAGCATTTATTAAGCATCTGCTATGTGACAGACACTGTGCTAAGTGCTGTTGATACAAAAAAAAATGCAAAACACAGTAAGTACCTTCCCTTATAAAGCTTACAATCTAATCTTCTGATTCAAACTCTGAATCTCAGTTGGTAGAGACTTTAGAGGTTATCTAGTCTAGCTTTTATCAGGACAATATTCCTCTTCACAACATACCTGATAACTAGACATTCAGCTTCTCTGATCACCTCCAGTAAGGGGGTATTCATTATTATCCAAGGTGGCTCATTTCACATTTCAACTCTAAATAGGTTTTTTCCCTGACATCAAAACTAATTTTGCAGCTTCCACTCATTATTCTTAATTCTGCCTTTGGGGATTAAGCAGAACAAGTTTAGGACTTCTTCATGATATTCCTTCAAATACTTGATGGTTGGGATCATGAGTCTCTATATCTTCCCCTTTCCCATCTCAAACCTTTTCTTTTCCAAGCTAAACATCCCCAGTTTCTTCATAAGACACCATAAGGCATTGTCCTTATCCTGGATGCTCTCCTCTAGATATACCCTAGTTTATTGATATCCTTTCTACAGTAAACACTTTTCTAGATGTAATATGATAAGGCCAAGTAAAACAGGGCTTGTTCCTTACTAATTCTGGACACTATTGCTTTATTTATTTGTAATGTTTTATATTTTCCCCCAATTAAATGTCAAAATAATCTTAATATTCATAAAAAATTTTGCATTCCAAATTATCTTCTTACCTTTAATCAGAGGATTGTAAATTACTGTAATCATAAACAATTTGATATGTTACATATGTGCAATTTTGCAAAACATATTTTCATATTAGTCATGTTCTGAAAGAAGACATAGACCAAAAAACCCCATAAAAATGGAAAATAGTATGTCTCAATCTGCAATTTCCATCAGTACTTTCTCTCTGGAGATAGATAGCATTTTTCATTATGAGTCCTTTAGAATTATCTTAGATTGTTCTATTGTTGAGAATGCTAAGGTGTTCACAGATGATCATTGTATGATATTGCTTTTACTGTGCAATGTTCTGGTTCTGCTCACTTTACTTTGCATCAGTTCATATATGTCTGCTTGTCATTTCTTAAAGTACAATTCCATTACAATCTCATTCCACAACTTGTTCAGCCATTCCCCAATTGATGGATGTTCCCATGATTTTCAATTCTTTGCCACCACAAAAAAAAGAACTGCTATAAATATTTTTGTACAAATAGATCCTTTTCCCTTTTTTGGATCTCTCAGACCTAGTGGTAATATTGCTGGATCAAAATATATGCATAGTTTTATAGTCTTGACACTGTTCTTTTTAAGTAGCATAAAATCATGGGACCATAGGCCTAGAGATAGAAGGGACCTCATAAGACCAATACCTAAGGTCACATAGGTAGTAAGCTTCAGAGGTAGGATTGGAATCCATGTTCTCTGGAGTCAATGTTATTTCCATTGGGATTTTTTTTGGGGGGTTGTCATTTTAAGATTGTTGGCTCTTATTAAGCTTATTCACCCCAAAGTGGGATACCATCTCAATATTAAAGTAATAAAAGAATTGGAAAGAGATTGTTTTTGGTGGATTGGAGACATAGTTATGAGAAATACTTTGAAATATCCCTCTGAGGTAAAGGAATCCAAGGAAGAGTGACTCACTTCTGATAATACAGATTAGATACTTCCAACATTATTCTAGCTTCCAAACATTTTTATATAGGGGGAACTGGCACTTAAAAGTTTGATTCTGCCTCAGCCAGGAGAACAGATTAGTTGCTACTGATTTTTCAGTTAATACCTTCTATCCTTTTGTTTCAAGTTCTGGCAATAAATTTAATATTTTACCTCATTACCCCAAACTGAACACTTTATGGGTGTCTTAGAACCAAGAAGTTAAGTAAAGGGCAAAGGAGCCTAAAAACAAAATAGACTGAGTGATGGGAGAAGATAGAAAGATTGTCCACAGACATTAGTATGAAAACAACTACATGGCATTTAAAATACATTTCAGTATAGGTCATATAAAGAGGTTTATTTTTTAATATACCCCCTGTATCTTTCAGTCATATATGCATTGTATATAATATATTTCAATACACACATTTCAGGATAGGAATAGAAGAAACATATGTTAAACAAAGTTATATTAACTCCAGGGACAGCATCACTGGGTTAGGGGGTATTATGACTGTGCTTCAACAACACATGTTATGCATAATGGATCTGAGGCTTTAATATACTGGACTTGACTGAGGAGCATGTTGGAGATGGACGGAGAAAAATGAAGTTCTCTTGAATATTTACTGTATCCAAATGAATGAACCTTCACAAAAGGCACCAGGAAAATCCCTTGTTGCCAAACCATATTATAAGAGTTTCCAAAGAAACAGATCTCCATTATTTTCTTGACATTGTCTTGGAAAAAGAGCTAAAAAGTACAGGTTGTCTTATAGGAGATCACACAAACACAAGACTACTCTAACACAGAATCATAAAATCTCGATTTGAAGAGATATGAAAACTTATCTAGTCTATTTCACACATAAACAGGAATTCTCTCTACAACATATGTTGTAAATGGTGGAATAGGGGCATGTCTGGTTGAAGGCTCAGACTCTTGGTTTATTGCCTTGGCGCTTGGGGTCTCAAGAACAAATCCAGCTGAAATTCTCAGGATGAGATTTTTAGGGAGATACTGCTTCAGACACAGGGATGGTTGTATCAGGAAGCTACTAGGATGGGAGAAACTTACAATTCCTTAGGGATATATGGCAATAGTGTCCAGGAGGTCTGTGGGTACTGACATATTCTTGAGATACCCATGCAAGCAAGGAGACAAAACATTTATCCTGTGGAAGGGTGACAAGCCAAGAAATGCTCCAATTGGGGGAAAAATTGCCTCATGGATGGAGCTACTCAGACTCAGTCCACTCACACACAAAAATGGTAGACCTTTCAGCACTTGAGAGCATGAGTCTTTCAGGTGGCTGTAGTGATTTTCAAGTTCTAGAATGTCCACACTGAAGCCTAAATGCACTTCTTACATAGATTTAAAAGAGAGATTCCTTTCCTGGTATGAGTCTGAGAGATGCTATTTTCCCAGGAAACTGTTGAGAATTGGGGATGGGTTTGTTTTTATAAAATTGTGAGTGTTAATAACAATAACAAATATTTATTAAACATATACTATGTGACAGATGGTGTGCTAGATGCTACAACCTGCATGCACACACACACACAGAGCATGTCTGTAGCTTTGGCATTTTAAAAGCAAAATTAAAAAAATATTCCTGCCCTCAGGGAGTTTACATTTTACTGGAGGGCTACAACTCATATATAGACAAGTAAATACAAAGTAAATTCTATGGAAAGAAGTGTTAATAATTAGAGGAATCAGGAAAGGCTTCCCATAGAAAGTGGTGTTTGATTTGAGACTTGAAGGGATTTAGACATTCCAAGAGGTGGAGGTGAGGAGGGAGAACATTTCAGGCAAGGGTCTTACAAGGATGGAGGAACAGAGGAAGAAATATCATGTGCAGGGAATCAAATGTTTCCATTTAATATTATAGTTTAAAAATTCATGTTCCTTGTCTGGTTTCCTAGTAAGGTGCAAACTGAATGCAGATGATTTTAATGGTTTCAAGGGGAACTGAGATGGAAGGCTCAAGCCAACTGAAGCACTCTCATTTCCAAAATTAGCCTCAACAAAAGCCAATAATTCACACGAATCTAAAGTTGAGGGGAATATGGGTTACAAACATTCATCTCTATTTTCATTGAAGACTTCCAATGATAGAGAGACCACTAGTCCTAGGGGCCTTCATTTCCAATTTTTGGATGGTTCTAATTAGAGAACTTTTTATTATATTGAGCTGAAATTTGGCCTTCTACAAACTCCATCTGCTGCTTCTAGTTTTGCTTTCTGAAGAAAAACAGAACAAGTCCTCCTATTGATAGGTCTTCACATACAAACAGCAACTATCATTTCCCTAATCAATCTCCCCTTCTTGAGTGGACATTCCCAGTTTCTTCATATGATCTTCATATGGCTTGTTATACCATCCTCTTACCAATTCTGGACATTCTTCTCTGGCCATGTCCTTCCTAAAATGGGTAACTCTGAACATAACATTCTTCTCCAGTTGTGATGTGATCAGTAGGACATTCTTATCGCCTCAGACTCCAATCCCAATAGGTTTTTTTTTTTCATTGCTAACTTTTTTCATTGTACTATGTCAGTAAAATATTTTATGAAATCAATGACTTTAATAATTTTGCTATTTTTTCAAACTCTACATACTTATATACAATCTTGAAGTAGAATCTCCAGGAAGGATAGACATCTCCAGGAAAGTGAGAACTGGGAGTCGAGGGATCAGGATTTTAGACCTTGATCTCAATGCCTTGTCTATAAATTGAAGAAGTTGAAATAATAATCTAAGGTCTCAAAGTCATATAATTCTGAAACTGGACAGTCATTTAATTCCTCCCAATTTGTGTTTTCCTCCCAATGATCCCATGAAGTGGCAGCACATACACAGTAGAGAAACAACAAAAGTTCTTTGAGATTATGACATTCACCATCACACAACTGCTATTAGTCCTTCATTTTTGAAGAGGGTCAATAATGTCACAGGGTGATGACTTTCATGTGAATTGGATTTAAGTAAGACAACATTGCACAAAGTCATCAACTTCACCTTCTCTTCTAGTCCTTGAAGTTCAGGGGCAGGACAAAAGTCAAGGCAATTGGCAATAGTCCAGGATTGCAATGGACTAACTTGTCATCTTTAATGTCAGACTAAGCCCTGAGCATTCCATAACATCAGCTTCAGCAATATTTATGGCCCTTGGAACAAATTGTTCCCATCTACCCATTCTTCCAGGGAATTCTTCACATGCTTGGGATAAACTTCTTCCAACTCAGGTCTTTTTAACCAAAAGTCTACCACTCTAGCCACTATGTCAGGTACAGTTACTTGCTCAAGTTCACACAAACTAATGAAAAGCAGACTTGTTATTAGATCCCAGGTCCTTTGATTTCTGTTACTTTGGTTCTAAAAACACTAGAAACTATGATTTCAAATCCAAAGAGGTTACCAAGGGTCATTCACAGAATTACTTCGAAGAGGAATCAGCAAAGACAAAATCTTGTGATTTCTAGACTCTTGAATTCTCTATGACAAGTTCACCTTCCTAATTTCTCAATCCATTCTTGATCTCTGGCTGGAGAGTGAGTTCTGAAAATGTCCTGGAGAAATTCAGTAAGTGGCTTGGGTGTTTCTCTGGAGTTTCTTAAGTTAAAATGAGAACCAACATGTTCAAGGTACTCAGATCTTCTATAGCATCACTCTGATTTACTTATGCATCATAGTTACTAGACCATAAGCTCCTTGAGAACAGGACCTTCATCTTACATGAATTTTGTATTTTTCTTAGTATCTATTACAAAGATATGTTCATAGCATAGATTTATTAATTAATGTTTATTGAACTGAACTCAACTGAACTGGTAGAAGCAAGTATCACAATGGAAATAGTACTGGGTTTGGAGTCAAATGACATAGATTTGAATTCCATCCCTGTTAGCTATTCCTGGGTGAAATTGGGTGGATAATTTAACATCTTAACATTTAATATATTTGTTTTAATTTTTCTATATAAAAAATAAGGAGTTGATTAGATGATCTTCAAAGTTCCTTCCAGCTTTATGTCCTGTAAATTGATATTGGGACAGTTATAGATAAGGCATTGATGAAACCCAAACCATTTTGGAGCTCTGCACTGACCCCTAGTGGTGTCCTGAACCACTGCATTCTCATTGTATCAAATCTTAGGGGAAGGACTCTTGATTTTTTTTTTTTTTTTTTTTTGAGTGAAGTAAGGATGGTTTCAGACTTGAAGTCAATTGAGAGGTTATCTTTTCTTTAGACATCTGAACAACTGTCATTACTTCAGTCTCAGTTTTTAATACTACTCCATCCCAAGTATCAGACAATCCAAAAAAACATTTAAGTTCCAACTATATAAGGCACTGTGCTTGTTGATACAAAAGTAAAATGTGACATATATAATCACTGCCTTTATGGAGCTCACTTTCAAAAGTATATGTCCAAAAGCGTGTGTGTGTGTGTGTGTGTGTGTGTGTGTGTGTGTGAGAGAGAGAGACAGACAGACAGACAGACAGACAGAGAAGAGAGAGACAGAGAAAGAGACAGAGACAGAGACAAGGACAGAGACACACACATAGAGAAAGAGAAGAGGGAGACAGAGACAGAGAGAGACACAGAGAGAAATAGAGAGAGAGAGGAAGAGAGAGAGAAAGAGGGAGAGAAAGACAGAGGGAGACAGAGAGAGAGGAGGAGGAGAAGAAAGAGACACACACAGAGAAACAGAGACAGGGAGACAGAGAGAGACAGAGACAAGGACAGAGACAGAGAGGAGGAAGGAGAAGAGAGACAAAGAGAGAGAAAGAGAGAGAGGAGAAGGAGGAGAGAGACAGATAGACAGAGAGAGACAAAGATAGAAACAGAGAGACAGAGGGAAAGAGAGAAACCACACAGACATATATGTATATAAAACACTGTTGGGTAATTTTTTCAGTTCAGTTTCAATAAGTATGTGTTCTCTCTGTATGTGAGTATAAGACTCCATAAGAAACATAAAACATCATTCCTTCTCTTACGGACATAACATTCTGTATATCCAGGAGCTACCTGAATGATAGCAATACAAGACATAATTAAGTGAAAAGGTAAGTGGTAGAGACAATGTAGTAAAATTCAGAGAGGGGGAGAATAAGAAGGGATGACGAAATCAGGAAAGAGTTTGTGGAAGAAGTGAGATAAGCTATACTTTGAGTAGAGGGAGGACATTGGCTCTAGAGGGCAGGCACTAAGTGGGAACTGGTATTAATTAGTATGAGCAAGATGAATGTGGTCTATTTGAGAATCAGAGATGAGACCTTTGCAAGGTTTGCTTTTGGGAGGTATGGGAAAATAAGGCTGAATGGGCTTGATGAAACTAGATCACAGAGGACTTTGAAAACCATGCTGATAATTTTTTCCTTTATTTTAAGGTCGTTGGGAACCACTGAAGATTTTAGCATAGGAGAGGGTTGTGATGGAAGTAGCCTTTTGTATTTTGTTCTTTTCTTGATTGTGGTAGTAAGGTATACAGGCAACAAATATTCTTATATAATCTACATAAGTTTTAGAGAAGAATCTCTTTCCTCTTTAAACTTCTTGAAACTAGCTCTGGAAAACTTTCCACTGATACTGTGTCATTGTATTTCTCCACCAAGAAATATTCCTGGAGGGATTTTAGCAATGATAACAAGTAAATTGTTAGGATAACATCACTTTCCAGGCAATTTGGCCTCTACATATTTAGAGGTCTTGCTTAACAAAACCAGAAGATGACCATTCCCAAGCAGAAATTAAATACAGAAGAGGATCCAGGCGAGGATTCTCGGTTTTCTTCCAGCCTTGAGCACCAGGCTGATTTTATTTATTTACTTATTTTAGCTTTGTCTCAGTAAAGAAGGTCAACTATGATCTGGAAAACAAAACATATCTCAGTAAATAAGGAACAGGGAGACCAATTTAGTGCAGGGAAAAAACTAGAAGTGGATTGTGGTTGTTCAGTCATGTCCATCTCTGTGACTCCATTTTGGGATTTTCTTGGCAAAGATACTGGAATGGTTTACCAATTCCTTTCCAACTCATTTTACAGAAGAATAACTGAGGCAAAAGGGGTTAAATAACTTGTCCAAGTGTCTGAGACTAGATTTGAACTTATGAGTCTTCCTGTTCCAAGTCCAGGGCTCTCACTATCCTCTGTACCATGTATTTACCTGCTTGCTGTAGGTAGATTACTTAAACTAAATATATGGAAATCTCCAAGTTCCAATGAACTTACTCTTTTGGGCAATATGACGGTATTTCCGAGTACAGGAATTTGGGTTCTTTTTTTTTTTATTAAAGCTTTTTATTTGTATAACATAGATATGGGTAGTTCCCCAACATTGATCTTTACAAAGCTTTCCATTACAAATTTTACCCCCAGTCCCCTCCCCTCCCCTAGATGGCAGGAAGTCCACTACATGTTAATAATGTTGAAATGCTTGAGAATTTATGCAAGAAAAATCCTATCTACAAGAAAAAAAAAGAATCAGAGAAAGGCTACACAATGCAAGCAAATGTCAATAGAGATTATGAAAATGTTACATTGTGGTCCATATTTCATTTCCCTGTCTCTGGGTGTATATGGTTTTCTTCAGTGAACAATTGGAACTGGTTTGAGACAATTCTTTGTTGCAGAGAGCCATGTCCATCAGAATTGATCATCATGTAATACTGTTGTTGCTGTGTATGATGATCTCCTGGTTCTGCTCGTTTCACTCAGCATCAGTTCATGCAAGTCCCTCCAGGCCTCTCTGAAATCGTCCTGCTGGTCGTTTCTTACAGAGCAATAATATTCCATAACATTCATGTACCATAATCTATTAAGCCACTCTCCAATTGATGGGCATCCCTTCAGTTTCCAGTTTCTAGCCACTACAAAAAGGGCTGCCACAAACATTCTTGCACAGGTGGGTCTCTTTCCCTCTTTTAAGATCTCTTTGGGATATAGGCCCAGTAGAAACACTGCTGGGTCAAAGGGTATGCACAGTTTGACAACTTTTTGAGCATAGCTCCAAATTGCTCTCCAGAATGGTTGGATCCGTTCACAGTTCCACCAACAATGTATTAGTGTCCCAGTTTTCCCACATCCCCTCCAACATCTATCGTTATCTTTTCCTGTCATTTTAGCCAATCTGACAGGTGTGTAGTGGTACCTCAGAGTTGTCTTAATTTGCATTTCTCTGATCAATAGTGATTTGGAGCAACTTTTCATATGACTAGAGATGGTTTTAATTTCATCATCTGAAAATTGTCTGTTCATATCCCTTGACCACTTATCTATTGAAGAGTGGCTTGAATTCTTATACATATGAGACAATTCTCTATATATTTTAGAAATGAGGCCTTTATCCGAACCATTAAATGTAAAGATGATTTCCCAATTTGATGCTTCCCTCCTAATCTTGTCTGCATTCGTTTTGCTTGTACAGAAACTTTTTAACTTAATGTAATCAAAATTATCCATCTGGTGTTCAATTAGGAGTTCCAGGTCTTCTTTGGACATAAATTTATTCCATCTCCACAGGTCTGAGAGATAAACTATATTACGTTCCTCTAACTTGCTTACAAAGTCCCTCTTTATATCTAGATCATGAACCCATTTAGATCTTATCTTGGTATGTGGTGTTAGGTATGGGTCAAGCCCTAATTTCTTCCACACTAGTTTCCAATTTTCCCAGCAGTTTTTGCCAAATAGTGAGTATTTATCCCAAAAGCTGGGGTCTTTGGGTTTATCGAATACTAGATTGTTAAGGTTAATGCCTAGGTTGTCCTGATAACCTATCCTGTGCCACTGATCGACTGCTCTATTTCTTAGCCAGTACCAAATGGTTTTGATGACCGCTGCTTTATAATACAGTTTTAGATCTGGTACAGCAAGGCCACCTTCATCTGCCTTTTTTTTTTTTTTCATTAATCCCCTTGAAATCCTTGACCTTTTGTTCTTCCAAATGAACTTCGCTACTATTTTTTCTAGTATTTCTGAGTACAGGAATTTGGGTTCTTAATAGGAAAACACATTAGTCCCAAATGATACAATTTTCTTTGGATTTATTGAAATTCTCAGTAAAGTGAAATGAAACAGAAAAGGGGACAGGAAGGACAATTCTGGTACGTGAAGGATGGGAGTGGAACCCAGAACAAAGCTATGTTGGAGAGTGCAATGCTGCTTCCCTTTTCTCTGATGAAATAAAACTAAAAGAGAGATCCAGACAAAGTATTCTAGGAAAACTTAAGGAGGGATCATTTCAGCTGTAGGCATCAGGCAAGACTTCATGGAATGAAGAGTACTGAAGTGAGACCTAAAAGGAGAGAAATATTTCAATAATCTTTTACAGGTCAATCCCTTTGGCTATATTCCTCTTTTTTTTCATTTTGGTCTCTTGTAAATTCTTAACTCCTGTTTTACTTGGTGGTTGTCCTCTCCATCTCCAAATCACTTTGTATTTACTTTTAATATATTTTTATTTACTCATATATATGAATTCATTTTCATCTTTACATCCTCAGTGTCTAGCCCAGTGTTTTGTACAGAGTACACCTTTACTAAAGCTTATTGAATTAAATTGACTAAAATAAATTCTGTTGAGGAAAGAATTTGTTCAAGGTACAAATAATAGAGGTAAGAGATTGAGGATAAAATTGAGAATCAGCTTGTTTGAAATGTGTCACCAAATCTCAGAATGGTGGTGGATGGGGGAACCTCAGAGCCTATCTTATCTAACTCATATATAAATATCTTGACAACAAGTCATCTGGTTTTTGGCTAAAGAAGACCTCTAGGGCCTGGAGAGACTTGCATGAACTGATGTTGAGCAAAGTGAGCAGAACCAGGAGATCATTATACATGGCAACAACAAGACTATATGATGATCAATTCTGATGGACATGGCTCTCTTCAACAATGAAATACTTCAAACCAGTTCCAATTGTTCAGTAAAGAAGGCCATATGCACCCAGAGAGAGGGATATGAGATGTGGACCACAACATATCATTTCCATGGTCTCTATCGATGTTTGCTTGCATTGGGTTTCCTTTCTCAGATATTTTTTGTTCATGTAGATATGATTGTTCTTGCACAGCAAGATAAGTATGGAAACATGCATACATATATTCGACTTGTCAAATATTTTAATATAATAAACATGTAGTGGACTTCCTGCCATCTAGGGGAGGGGAGGGGACTATGGGGGAAAATTTGTAACGGAAAGCTTTGTAAGGGTTAATGTTGAAGAATTACCCATACATATGTTTTACAAATAAAAAGTTTTAATAAAAAAAAGAAGACCTCTAGGAGGGTGAACACACTCCCTTTCAAGGAAATCCATTCTCATTTTGATATAATTACAAGATTAGGTACACGTGATGATTTTTTTTTGAGAGGGTGGGTGGGCAAGACAGTTGGAGTTAAGTGACTTGCTTAGGGTCACATACCTAATATGTGTTGAGTGTCTAAGGTCACATTTGAATTCAGGTCCTCCTGACCTCAAAATTGTTACTCTATCCACTGTACCATCTAGCTGCCCAGTGATAAGATTTTAATGTGGCAACCAGATGTCAAACTAATTTAAAAATGGAAGCTTCCCCTGGTGAGCTGTTTATGAAATGTAAATCTCTTTCTTTGATGGAATTAAAATGAATAGCTTCATTGGGTGAAAAAAAAAAGATATCTTTGCAGGTTTTAAATGGTTCATCCCAAGAAAGAGTTTGCCAGATTAAGATAGGGGTCCATTGAGAGGAATTCATTTACTCTTGAAGATGAGTGTGGGAAAAGGTAGGGATTTTTTTTCCTTCTTCCACATTTGGCTTAGTATCTAGCAATGGAAATCTCATCCAGCAACTCAAACATTCTTTGGTTTGACAGAGATTAAACATAATTGAGAGAAAAGACATAGAAAGGTAGTCACTTGAAGGACAAAGGACGGACCTTCAAGGAACAAGACTACTGGCATCAGAGAAAAGAGTTAACTATGGAGAGGAACAGACCCTTGGAACTCAGTAGATCAACCTATTAAGTTGAGATAGAGCACTCAATTAGAGCTATGTGAAGACTCTGAAAAGATAAAGAACTTCCAGGTCATAAAAATGTGTATTTCACTGGCATTGTTTGAGACCATTCTTTTTATGAACTCAGTGTGTATGGGAGAGTACAATCCAGATTTATGGGGAAATGTTTTGTAGCTACTATTTTACTCTGCCATTTTCATGAATGCCTTTTCTTTTTTCTAATCTCTATCTATGTATCTATCTATGTATCTATGTATCTATGTATCTATCTATGTATCTATCTATCTATGTATCTATCTATCTATGTATCTATCTATCTATCTATCTATCTATCTATCTATCTATCTATCTAT
>JAJPUD010000623.1:384142-426029 GCA_023553655.1 Myrmecobius fasciatus | reverse complement strand
TATCTATCTATCTATCTATCTATCTATCTATCTATCTATCTATCTATCTATCTAATATTTTTGGAGAGGCTATTAGGGTAAAGTGACTTGCTCAGTGACAAATGCCTTTTCTAAGAGTCACTTGTGTCTATTGACTAATTATTAATAGGAAATACAAGGGGAGGAGAATGGTGAGCTATAGTATTAAAAGTGGGCACTCAATCTCAGATATGAGAAATTGCCTATCCTCTGACGACCCAATTTGTGAATGAAAATGGAGGCTGCAGGGGAATAATGGGAAGAACACCAATACACCCATAGCTACTTCTTAAATCTTATAGGACTATGGGATCAATTCAGGTCAATAGGTATTTATTAAGCATCTACTATGAGGGAGAACAAAGCAAAACAAACAACATCAAAATCTGTTTACATTCTCTGTTTACAGGGGACTCACAAGTCGAATGGAGGGGACAACTAGGAAAAATAAGATATGTAAAGGATAAATTAGAGATAATCTCAGATGGAAAACAAACCAAGATTGAGGCAGACTGGGAAAGGCTTCTTGCAGATGTTGGGACATTAGCTGAGACTTGAAGGAAGCCAGGGAAGTCAAGAGGCAGAAATTAAGAGGGAGAGAGTTCCAGATATGGAGAACATGTAATGAAAATCTAGAGTGGGAAGATGGAGTGTCATGTGTGAGGTACACGAAGTAGATTATTGTCATTGGAGGGCAGAGAGTGCAGAGGGTTGGAGTATAGAATATAGGACAGCTATTAATAAAAGTGGAAAAGATAGGACTTGGAGGAGGAGAATGCAGGATCTCTGAAGCTGGAAGGGACCTCAAAGGCCATCAAATTCAGTCCCTTCATTTAATAATAGATGAGTGAACTGTGGAGATTAAGTGATGTGCTTGAGATCACATAAGTAGTCTCAGAATAGGGATGCCTTGGATTTCTAATTAAATCTATTTAGTCTATTATGCTTTGATTGAACTAGTGCTTTTAGTGAATGGTCTGTCCTTTGCCCCAGAACTAGCACCTTCCAACTACATTCCTACTACTTTTGAATCAATATCAAAGGAAAAGAGAATCCAGGCTCTTCCCAATTGTCCTGTCTTAACACAGATCCAGGTCACTTGTGAATAAAGTTTATAGCATGTTTTGTCTGGGGCTCATGTCTTAGTGAGATCAGTGCAGGTCCAGGATAACTCTATGGTTTCAGAAAATTGATTTTGTGGTCCTCCACAAATGATTACAGCAAAATCATGGAAAGGAGTGGTACAAATCAGAATGCTGTAATTTGCCAGCCAACTAGGAACATGGATGCTGGCTTGTCAGCTACCTTACTCTTTCCCTGGATGGGGAGAAAAGAATTTTTTGGGAAACCAAATGAAGATCAGAAGTCAGTTAGTTGTGTAGAGTCAGGAAAAGAGGGAATTGATGATTTTAAGGGATCGTGTCATTCAACTATGCTAACCTAATAATTCAGCTCCATTCTAGGCACACAGCCACCACGCAGTTTGGAATATTTGTGTTAACTGGTTGGCCTTTCTGGAAAAATTCTGACAGAGTATTATTCCCTGATACTTCCTTTTTTTGATTTCCCCTTATCAGTTATCAAATGCTTTTATTATTACATCATCTTATGTTACAATTTTCAAGATTATAGAATTTTTAAAAATCACCAGTTGTATATTTCAGAGTGGTTGTTTCCAGGAACCCTACTCTTATCAGTCAGCTATCTCCAAATCACAGTTCAGGATGGATTATTTCTGGGAAGACTTCTGCAGATAGCCAATTCCATTTATTTCGTGCTGCTTTTGGTTCCTTGTCCTTGCAGCTGAGAGGGTAATTGCTCCCCCCTTTAACCTGTCAATTCTCTATCTACCTACCACATTGTTAAACATGTTTTATCTTTGACATTTTGCCTCCTCTGCTGGAAATATCCCCTTTCCAATTGCTGCAGCCTCTTTTTCTACATCTTTGCTCTCCCTGGTCACATCTGCTCTGTATCTATGTGCCAAAGCTTTCCGTGTAAAGCTATTGCAATCAGGGTTTTCTTGTTTACTCACAATGGGGCTGCTTAAAGCCAACCTGACAGAAAAATAAATGAGTATTTGGGTTTCAGCTCAGGAGGACTCAATGTTCTTTTGTGTTCCTTCTGTCGGAAAAGATTGGAGATGCCTGGAATGGAAGCCAGTTGGTGGGGGAAGAATGGCAGATGAATTACAAAATCCCTTCAGGTGAAGAGAGATTGTAAAGCTTATCAGGAAGGAAAGGAAAGAGGAGAGAAAAGGGAAAACAGAGGAAGGAGAGAGGAGAGATAGGAAGACTAGAACAGTGAGGAGAAAAGAGGAGACTGGGATGTGATTTAAAGATCCTATTAACTATTGTTATTAGAGCTTACAGCGCTTTGGATTCTCCTTGGAATCAAACCTCCAAATAATTCTATAGCCTTAGGTAAATTACACATGAATCTAAATTGAGTAAATTTCCCCCTTTTTCCATATACTTCATTCTGTACCAAAAGGGTAAGAAAAATCAGATTTAGACTATCCAAGGCAAAATATTGGGAAATTGCTGGTGAGAGACTGAGGTCAGTGCTTGAGGAAGAGATTATTTTCAGGAGTAGGTGGAAATGTGAGAAATATCAGTGGGTAGGTTTTTTGGAAGATGATGCCTAAAAAGAGGATCAAGAAAAAAAGATAGAAGGGTGAGAAGAATCTGGCACTAATTAGCCTTTTTACTCCTTTTTCTCCCCCCTTCAACTAGTCTATAAAAGCTCTAAGCAAATGAGGTTTCTCCCTGTTACCCCAAATCCTCCTTTGAATCTACCTACCTCCATGCCTGTGCTTATGATGGTTTCTCCAACAGAAATGCTCACATCTATCTTTCCTGGACTATCCAGTCTTCACGTCCCAGCATTAATCTTAACTTCTCCATGAAGCCTTCACTGAATACCCCTACTAGAAATGATCTCAGACTCTTCTGAACTCCTCACATTTTTTACAACAGCTTTTATAGCATTTATATCCTGCCTTGTTAGTGTTCTTACATGTATTTGTATATTCTCCACACCAGATCATAAAATCATGGAAGGGATGAAACCTAATTCATCTTTGATTCTCCATAACACCTAACACTGAGGAGACTTTATTCAGGTAGTAGAAGTACTCTAAGCATTTGTTGAGTGAAAAGAGAATTATGTAATGACTTTAAATTGTCAACTCAATTGGTTAAAGCATATCATATTATAACCAATCAAGATTGTCGATTTGAATCTTATGTGGCCAATTTTCTTTACTCTGTTCTCTTGCCTGGTGAGAAGCTAAGAAAGGTTTCCAGATGCACAATTAGTTCACAGGATCATAAGATCACAGATTTAGGAAGGAAACAAGCATTTAAGCACATACTGTGTGCCAGGTGCTTTATCTATGTCATCTTATTAGATCCTCACAACAAACCTGTGACATAGATACTATTATTTCCTCCATTGCTCAGTGGAGAAAATTGAGGGAGATGAATGTTAAATGACAGACTTAGAGTCACAAATAATAAGTGTTTAAAGCTAGATTTGAACTCAGATCTTTTGTGTCTCCAGATCCTGCTCTATGCAGGATACCCCCAAGCTGCCTCTAGATTTAGAGAGAGAAAGGCATTAAGGGGCATCTAGTTTAATTCCTTTATTTTTATTTTTTTTAAGCTTTATTTATTTTTTTATTAAAGCTTTTTATTTGTATAACATATGTATGGGTAGTTCCCCAACATTGATCTTTACAAAGTTTTCCATTACAAATTTTACCCCCAGTCCCCTCCCCTCCCCTAGATGGCAGGAAGTCCACTACATGCTAATAATGTTGAAATGCTTGAGAAGTTATGCAAGAAAAATCCTATCTACAAGAAAAAAAAAAAAGAATCCGAGAAAGGCAACACAATGCAAACAAATGTCAATAGAGATCATGAAAATGTTACATTGTGGTCCATATTTCATTTCCCTCTCTCTGGGTGTATATGGTTTTCTTCAGTGAACAATTGGAAGTGGTTTGAGACAATTCTTTGTTGCAGAGAGCCATGTCCATCAGAATTGATCATCATGTAATACTGTTGTTGCTGTGTATGATGATCTCCTGGTTCTGCTCGTTTCACTCAGCATCAGTTCATGCAAGTCTCTCCAGGCCTCTCTGAAATCATCCTGTTGGTCGTTTCTTACAGAGCAATAATATTCCATAACATTCATATACCATAATTTATTCAGCCACTCTCCAATTGATGGGCATCCCTTCAGTTTCCAGTTTCTAGCCACCACAAAAAGGGCCGCCACAAACATTCTTGCACTAATTCCTTTATTTTTAAAGAGGAAATGAAACTCAGAGAATTAATGGACTTGCCTAAGGTTATGAGAAAGTAATGGAGATAGGATGTGAATCCAGGTTTTCTGATTACAAAACCTCTTTTCTTGGTTCTTCCAGCTATCCCACATTTTTGCTCAAAGTCTATGTGGAGGATAATAATAGTGATAGACAGTGCTTTGAGGTTTACAAAGCACTTTATATATCAGTTATCTCTTCCACATCACAACTTTCCCCATTGTAGTTTTGATATGTTGTGGGTTGGTATCAGAAATTAAATGGGAATTTTTGGGGAGTTTTGCAGAAGTTGCAGACAATGCACGAAAGTCAGCAAACAACACAAAAAATTGAGAAACTCAGAAATGCACAAAATATATATGTAGTAAATTTATAATATAAACATATTTTATCTTTTAATGCCTTAATAATTCAGACTTCTCTGGTATGAAGGAAGAGCCAAAAAATTTTACACAGATTTCCAGATCATGGGAGTGCTGTGCTCTTAACCTCAGTAATATGCAGGGGATAGCTGTAACATCCATCTCATTATCCCAACTTTGTAGATAATATCACCACTTAACAGATGAGCAAACTGAGGTTAAGAGATGTGAAATGACTTGCAATTACATAGCTAGTTATGAAAGAGCTTCAAATCTAGGTTTTCCTGACTCCGTCTATTGCACCAAGCTTGAAAAATAACTAGCAGTTGGTCAGTATTATTATATTCACTTATGAATGGCACAAATTTGATTGGAACCTTGAAGGAATATTTTTTGGAGACCTTAGCTAGGTGTGAGTGAGTTCAACTTACTAGCCTCAACTCAACTCAACTGACCTAACAAGCCAAGTGGGGGACTGGTGGTAAGACATGCATTAGAAAGATTGCAGGGCTGAGGAAGGGAATAGTTTATCCCAGACCTAAATAAGTGGAAAGAATAGCTACAAGGAGCTGGGGTCCGAAGGAGGGAGCTGGATGAGATGTTTGATGACCTTCAGAGGACCCGAGCTCTTTCCAATTTTCCTTCTTCCTTTTGGGCTAGCTATCATTTACCTTTTCTCTATGTGGAGGATAATAATAGTGGTACACAGTGCTTTGAAGTTTTCTGCCTTTTGAAACTCCTTGTAAGAGCTGTTTCTCTCTTAACAAGGTAACTTTTGATCCACAAGGACTGGAGTGGCCGTTGGCTTCCTTGAAGCAGAAGCCAACAACACATCTTTCATCAGCCCCCAATTCTTTCTGCCACGGACTCTTTGGCTCGCAAAACCTGGGCTCACACAGCTGAAGGGCTCCCCTCGGATACATTTGTCACCTGGGCTACAGCTGATTTTTTCCTTGGCTTGTCAGGCTTTCCTGGAGCCTGGAGTGGGGATCTAGGACAGGCCTGCCCCTGCAACTTTCCAGAGTGCCGAAGGTTTCAGTACTGCTCAGGCCTTTCATGTTAGAAAGATTAAGTGTGATTTCCCTTGCATTGGGAAGACTGAGCCAACCCCAGGCTGAGGTTATCTCTTCATTCAGTGCAGTGTTTGTTTTAGAAAAATCAAAGCACTTTTTCCCCTCAGATTTCTTCAAAGGGAAGGGAAAGAGAGCTGGCTGCTGCTCAGGGGCCCAGAGCATTATTAAGCCACAGGGTGGGCCAGGCTAGGCTAGGTGGAGCCAAAGATGTCTGCTTGGACCCTTGTGAAATAAAGATTTTTGGTTCCTTCGGTATCTGGTCCTGTGCAATTGGATTGTACCAGAGGTCTGGGAATTGGCTCTTCTGGGTTCACATCTTAGTTGCAGTTGGGTCACCCTTTAAGATCATAGATTTAGAGCTGGAAAGGATATTAGGGGCCTTTGAGGACATCCAGTTTAATCTCCTCATTTTACAGCTGAGGAAACCCAGACCAAGGAAAAATATCAGACAGATAGTAAGTTGGCATCAGAACTAGGACTTGAATCCATCTCCTCTGATGCAGAAGCACCATCTATGGCCCTTGACTCCAGAGCTGTTTGCTCATTTTACAGATGAGGCAGTGAGACTCCAGTTATCTTAACCAAATAGGAAGAGGAGGATTTGAACTCAAATCTTTTCACTCTAAAAAAATCTGGTGTTTTTTCCACTCTGAGCTGTGGGAGACTTTTGGGATTCATTTGGCTTTAGGGTCTGATGCAACACTGCTGGTTCAGGGGCTTGCCCAGCTCTATAGCTTTTCCTTCCTTCTGATATTTCTTTCCTTTGATGGCAGGTAACAGCATTGTTGATGTTTCTTCGCTCTGTCTTGCAGCCTCTTGCTACCAAATTTTAAGACTCCTCACACCTGCACTAGGTTCTTAAGCTAGAGCAACTCCTGATGCAAAGGGGACCCAATTATCTGAGATGAGAACTTTAAACTCTGGACAAGAGCCAGCTCCTATTTCTTTCCACTCCTGCCCTCCTTTTCTCCTTTATTCTCCCTTTAATTGCACAACCCCACAGTGACTATCACTCTTCTCCATCCCCCATTCTGCTCTTTCCTTCCTCCACTCTGGGTCATGGTTTCCCCTTTGAAATGACTATGGCAGTTGAAGTGGGGCCCTTTGAGTCACTACTAATAGAAGGAGAACAATCAGGTTTTTTTTTGGGGGGGGGAGGAGAACTGCTGTTAGGAATATTTGAAGTCCATTAGGTCACCAGAGATCCCTTAGCTAGGGCTGAGAACTATCTGGAGAGTTCCATAGATCTGATTCAGTGGTGAATATAGCTGCTGAACATAGAATAGCATCCCTCCCTTAGTTTTGTTGTGTCCTGTTGAAGATGTAGTTACTACTAGAGAGCAAATCTCAGAAACACAGAGAAATTCAATGCAACTTTTATTAAGTGTTTACTGAGTTCCAGGCATTGTGCTCAGTGAACTACATCCTCTGGACTAACTCTCCTAACTCCTGCGTCCAATGGAAGGTTGGATCTCCACCGACTAAAATATGGTGCCTTGAACTGAACACAATATTCCAGATGGGGTTCTGACTAGGGCAGAGTGCAGACTACCACCCACTTATTCCTGGAAGCTATATCTCTCATTAATTTTTTTGGCTGCTATGTAATATTGCTGACTCATGTTCAGTTTTCAGTATACTAAGTCAGCATCTGGGGCTTCCTCACCCTGGAACATCCATCCTCCATCCCAATCCTTGTCTCCCACTGGTGAGTATCTCTTGGAAACTCTGTTTTGGAGAGAGATCCAGATTGGCCAACCTTCCTTCCCTTCCCAGATGTGCTTCTGACTTTCTGGATTTCAACATTAGGCCTCTACTGGCATATCATCCTGAATACTCCTCCAGTGACTGGGGTCTTCTTAACTTGAAACATTTATCTGCCTTGTCAGGATTCTTCTCCCACTGGTGAATTTATCCTGGTGCTTCCATTTTGTAGACTAGTTAATTTTTATCCCCTACTGGCTGTTCCTGATTACAACACCATATTCCTGAAAGGTTTTGTTCTGTGTGAATTGTTCATTATTCTCAAAGAGAACTATTGATTTCACCAAAATGATATCTTGACTTTTGTTCAAATTGGAATTGAGGGGGGCAATGCAAAGTTGTCAGCCTCCAGAATCAGAGGAGTCCAGTGGCAAGATAAAGATCAAGGATACCTTTATTCTCAACTCTTTTTAAGGCCCGCTTTGTGTATTGTCATCTCTCATTGGTAAGTAAACTCCTCGACGGTAAGAGTTATATTTTACTCTATTTGTATCTCCAGCTCGTAGGGTAATACCTGTTGTATCACAAAAAAGATCATAAAAAAGGAAAAAGGACCCACGTGTGCAAAAACATTTATAACAGCTTTTTTATAGTGGCAAAGAATTGAAAGTTGAGGGGATGCTCATGAATTGGGCAATGAACAAGTTGTGGTATGTGGAATGGAATGCTGTTGTGCTTTACTAATGATAATGGAATATTATTGTGTCCTAGGAAATGATAAACAGGAAGATTTCTGAAAAATATGAATTGATGCAAAGTGAAGTGAGCAAAATCAGGAGAACATTGTATACAGTAACAGCAACATTGTGCAATGTTCAACTTTGATGGCTTAGCTCTTCTCGGCAATGCAATGATTCATGACAGTTTCAACAGACTCAAGATAGGAAGTGTTATCCATACCCAGAGAAAGAAATGATGGAGTTTGAATGTAGATCAAAGCATACTATTCTCACTTTCTTTTTCCTTTCCTTTTTGTTTTTTTTATCTTTTGTAAACTGATTTTTTTTTTTTGTAAATTGTTTCTTGTTTTACAACATGACTAATATGGAAATAGCTTTTATATGATTGCATGTATTTAATCTATATCAAGTTGCTTAGCATTTTAAGGAAGAGGAATGAGAGAGGAGGGAGAAAATTTGAAACTTAAAATTATATAAAAATAAATGTTAAAAATTATCTTTACATGTAATTGGGGAAAAATTATTTGAATACAAATACCTGGCACATAGTAAGCATTTACCTGTCTGAGACTCTGATATCTTTTTCAGACAAATTACAGTATAACTATATTTCCCCCATCTTTTACTTATGAAGTCAATTTTTTGAACCAAAGTGTAAGATTTTATATTTATCCTATTAAATTCCCCTTTATTTTATTTTTTCAGTTCAATATTCTCAATAGTCAAGATCAAAAAGATCCAAAAAGGATTATAATTTTTTTTTATCTATGGTAGCTATACCTCCAGCTTGGTTAAACGATGAAGAACCTTATGCCATATAAGGACAGACTGAAAGAACTGTGAATGTTTAACTTGGAGAACAGAAAATTTACAGGGAACCTGGCAGCTGTCCTGAAGTTTTGAAGGTCTGTCATGTAGAAGAAGATTTCTCTTTGACTCTGAAGTCAGAATTAGGAAAAATGAGTAGAAGTTGCAAAGAGGCATTAAATGTAGCTCTAAAGCCAGGAAAAAACAAAACAAAACAAAACTACGGACCTACAAATGGAAGTCTCTGGGAGGCTGTGGGTTTTCTCTTATGGCACTTCTGCGTATCATTCCGGCTCCATTAGTTTTAGTTCTAGGTAGAGAAATTCTTACTTTTCTGAACATCTTTTTAAGATTCTCTCTTTCTCTCCCTATCTATATACATACAATGATAGAATACCTCTTTGGGATTTTCATTCAAGTATTATCACACTTTGGACTTTTTCCATCCTTTTGTTTGTCCCTGTGTGGATAGTTTTGAAATATTATCAACCTTATTTAAAAGACTCTGCAATATTCCTGAAGGGATTGAAGAAATACAGTTAATAAAATGCTGGAGTTGGAGTTTGGAAGGCTTAAACTCAAATGTAGCCTCAGATGCTTATTAGCCACATGGCCATGGGCAAGTCATAACTTTCTCAGTAGTAAAATGGAAATAACAATAGCATCTCCTTCTCAGTGTTGTTGTAAGGATAAAATGGAACTAAGATTTATAAAATGCTTTATAAACCTTAAATATAAATGCCAACTATTGCTATTATTATTAACCCAAGATTGATGATATCAGCACAATGTCATTTGAAATAATATATTGTCAGGTTCTCACCATCTATAGGGAATCCCTCTCCTTTTTGAAACTTATGTTGAACATTCTCCATGACAGTGGTAAATACATTTGATGAGTCTCCCTTTGATATGCTCTTATTGATAAATAATAACCAGAGAATTATTGAACAAAATTATCCTGTCTCATCTTTCAATGAATTTTGTACAATTTTGTATGACATATTTTATATGATATATTCGTGGAAAATTCTTTGTTGGAGGAGAACCTTTAAGGTAGTATTTTGTTTTACTCAATAAAATGTTTTCTCACAATTACCAAAAGTAGGCACAGGGGGATTTTATATTCTCTATATTTCTCACTTGACTTTGTGACTAGAAAGGCATCTACTGTGGAATATAACTTGTGAAAAACTTCTTGTTCCTTTCTCATGTCTTTTCCAAGGATATCTTGATATATTGTGTATTTTCATCACAAGGATTTTTATAGAAATTGATCAATTTTCAATTTTTACTGATATTTTCTTGGTCAACTTTTTTTTTGGATAAAAATTTCTGATTTGCCTCTCAAGTTTTTGGTTTCTTTTGTATATCAGATCTTGAGAATTAGTCTTTCAATGTCTTCTAAATTACATCATCTCTTGCACAGACCTTCTCTGTGTCTACACACTCCAGTTCAATGGCTGTTCCCAACTTTGTTTTCCTGAGTGCTATTATGCTCTAAGGCAACACATTGGGAACTATAATGCTATAGTATATATATATATATATATATATACATATACATATATATATATGTATGTATATATACATATGTGGTAGTTTAATTTTCTTTGATTAAAAAAAGATTTTATTATACTTATCTTGACAAATCATTTCCATTTTTAACCTGTTATCTTGCACATTTTTCTCAGAATCCCATCCTTAGAATTTGAGAGTCTAAAGGAACCTCAGCAGACTTCTATTCCAATATAGACATGAAAGGAATCCACTATAATATACCTGACAAGTGGGTTTCCCGATTCTGCCTGAAGAGCCACAAGGAGAGAAAATTCAACATCTTTTGAGGCAGCCCACTCCACTTTTGGACAGTTCATTGATAGAAAGTTTTTTTCTGATATCAAGCCTAAATTTGTCTTTTTTCCCCTCCAACTTCAATCCTTGCTTTTGGTTCTACCCTCTGGGGCCAGTCAGTTCTAATGGAATACCTTCTTTTATCCTTAATTATCCTTGGAATGATCTGGTTTAAAGTACTCATTTGGCAAGCTTTTTGTAACTTGTTTTTATTCACTGCTTCTCACTATTTTATGAGGCAATACTGCTCATAACCTTCCACCTCCTCCTCTGTGGTATTTCATAAAGGAATTTATATTATAAAACATTGCTATCCTTCACTGTCATATCTTTCCACTGGTCAAAGAGATGAGTATTCATTAGCTAGGGTAATTTGCACACTTATGGGGTCTTTTTGTTGTGGCAATTGATTTGTATAAGTTAAACTTCTGTAGGAAATGATAATTTCTATTTTTAAAAATATATTCCCCAATTCTTAATAACTCTGTATGTATTGGGATACACATTCTTATTGTTTTTTAATTGTATATTAATTTTGATCTTTGTTCTCAAAACTCAACGGTCTGATTGTATGCAAGCAATATTCCCCATTTGCTAAAGTAGAGTATATTTAATTTGTTATGATACATGCAGGACTCATCATCCCTAGTATTTCCAAACACTCTCCTTGAGAAAAATTCAATCTATATTTGTCTGAAGCTTCTGACTTCTTTGGCAGCAAGGTATTTTGGTGGATAGAGCACTAGACTTTTACTAAGCAGACCTGAGTTCAAATTCTGCCTTAGACATTTATTTGGTTGTATAATCTTAGGTAAGTCACTTGCTGCTTTCAGCTTCAATTTCCTCATCTGTAAAATGGAGATAACAGTGGCACTTAACTCACAGGTTTATTGTGATATATAATAAAACAACACATAAAGTAACAAAAAATTTGCAGACCTTAAAGAACTATGTAAATGTTAGTTATTGTTGTTTCTGTTCTTAGGTGAGGTCCCTAGAAGCAGAGTTTGTTGCTGGGACCATATTTGAAACTTTTGCTCAATTTGGTAGAACCCTGTAAGAAATTATCCTCCAGGGAGAAAGCCTTTGAAAATTCAAGGATACTTGCAGATTAAAGCATCAGAATGAGACTGTGAAGAAAGCTTCATGCCCTACTCCATTTAAATTTTGTATATTCTTATTTACACTTGTCTCTCCTGATAGAATGTATACTCCTTTAAATAAGGGTCTGTTTCATTTTTTGTCTTTATATCACCAGAGGCTAGAATGGTACCTGTCACATGGTACTAAATTAAATATCATATAGCTGGTTAGGACTGGGTGTTATTATTTCCTACTTTGTAGGGAAAGCTATAAAGTAGAAGTGGTATGATTTGGTCAAGGTCTCACAGCTCATTAGAGGTGGAGCCACAGCTAGAATCCAGACCTATTGACTCATGCATACTCTTTCTACCTGCAGCTTTGCCATGTTATGTTCCTGGTCCCACTGTCTGTGAATAAACCCTGCCATCAACAGATGGCCCTACAATGGATTTTCAAAAGGGGGAAAGAGATGAATACATCAATCTGTCACAATTTGTTACTGTTAATCTTGTACTTCCTATGCTTCTCTTTCTTCCTCCTTCTCTCCTTTCATTTTCTCTTCTCTCTTTTTCTCTTCTGTTCTTTTTGTGCCCTTTCTCCCATTCACAAACTCCTTCCACTTAATGAGCTTCCTGACTACCCTCTGCCCACATTTCTACCTTCATCATATGCAGACTAGTTTCTAATCTTCATGACCTCCAAATCCAGCCTGGAGTTTGGTTTATAGGGTCCAGAAAATCAATGGTTGTTGTCTGTCCCAAATCTCATAAACTGTAAGCATGTGAGCTTAACTTTAATTTCTGAAAAACAAGATTCATAGTGGATTATTAAAGGAATAGTTTCTGAGTATTTAGAAAGGTCAAAGATGATCACTAAGCTAGAATTAGTTCATTCAGAACAAGTAGTATCAAGCTTATTCTCATTTCTTTTTTAAAAACATGATTACTAGGCTAGATCAGAGAAATATTGTGAATCAAATGTATCTAGATTTCAGCAAAGGCACTTGACAAAGTCTCTTATGACATCCTTATGAAAAAGAGGTAAAAATACTGGATAACCATCCCAGAGTAGGAGAATTTTAGAATTAGTAACTACCTCAGAGGATGGCTAGCCACTGCACCAATTAGCTGCCCTAAATATAGGGCATACCATTGTTGTTTCTCTTTCATTCTTGAAGAATACCTCTATAATGCAAGTGAGTTGGATTTAAGGGAGGGTGGTCTATGCAAAGTCACCAACCTCCCTTTCTCCTCCATTATCATCTGAGTCCAATGATAGGATATAGATCAGAATGTCTAGAGATGACCCTATTTCAAAAGGAGGAATTTAAGTTTTTTTTTTTTTAACAAGGAGGTGGGGTAGCATTGTACATGAAGACAATGTACATAAATGAAGGCAGGGTCTACAATCAGGGAGACTCATCTTTCTCAATTCATATCGGGTCTCAGACACTTACTAGTGTGATTCTAGGCAAGTACTTAATCCTGTTATCCCTAGCTCCTCATCTATAAAATGAACTGGAGAAGGAAATGACACACAATTCCAATGTCTTTGCCAGGAGATCCCAAATGGGATCACAAAGAGTTGAACACAACTGAAATGACTGAACAACAGAAAGTCATTTAGGCACATTCTAGTCATGGATGTTATCCCACCAAGTCTACAGATTATAATTGCCTCTTTGTATTAGGATTTCTAGTTCCCTTTTGCTTGCTGCCTGAATTTTATGCATTTGTGAATGGACATTTCTTGGATTTGTGTCTCCTATGAACTTCTGGATATCCTAACTCCTATTATTTCTTTATTTTAGTTACTTTCCAATGTCTAGAGAATATCTAGTATCTAGTATCTGGTATTTAGCTTGGTGGATAAACATGGGCAATTTTCTCCCTCCCCCATCCTTTTAAAAATATATTCTTACCAGCCTTTATTAGGTGCACTTTGTCCCTGGCCAGGAGCCTGTCATTCCTATGTTTTAAGCTGTGGTTCAGAAATCCAAATTCCATTCTCAGACACCATCTTCTTAGCCAGCTGTTCACTTCCCTAATCAGTTTTTCTCTTCTGCATTCCTTGCCTTCAATGGGCAGTAGTGATGAGAACAACACCTGGTCCTCTATGGAGTTCGGTTTCTTTCCCAAGGCTTTGTAATCTTTGGCAATCCTCTCTAGGTTCCTTCTGGCAAGATCATTTATTGTTCATATAGCTATGTGGGCTCATAACTGTTCGACTGACTAAATGCAAAGAATGTTAGTTAATGGACTGATGTTAAATCTTGGGAGAGATCTCTCTTATAGACCATTAGAGTATTCTCTTCTTGACCCTATTCTATTCAATATTTTAATTAATGGCTTATAGGAAAGCATAGGTAACATGCACATTGAGTTGGAATATGACACAAGACTAGGAATAGTTGCCAATATATTAGGTTTAGGATCCCAAAAGATTTTTGCCTATTGGAAAGATGGGTTGAAATAAACAAAATGAAACAACACAGATAAATGTAAAGTATTATATTTGTATTTAAAGAAATAAGTATAAATTTAAGAAAGGAGGTATGGGCAGAAAGTAATTCAATTGAAGAAGACTTGTAAATACTAGTGGATTGCAAGCCTAATGTAAATCCACATTGTCATGCAGCAGCCAAAAGAACCAATGTGATATTAGACTATATTAACAGAGAAATAGTAACTAGAACTAGGTGTACCCTCATTGCTGTTGCTGTTGTTATTATTGTTTATCTTTCGTTCTCAAAGACAGCCATTATATTAGGGAGATGATGCCATGACATGCAAGTGAATTGGAATTAAGTGAGGGAGGGCTGGGTAAGGCCACCTGCCTCACTTTCCCTCCAGAGCCATCTTAGCCTTTTTAAGCTAGGGATTTCAGATCCTATCTGGACCATTGTGTCTGGTTCTGGATACTGACAAATGTGGTATATGTCCAGAGAGAGTGATGAGAATGATAAGGGGACCACAAACTCTGTAATAAGAGGATCTCTTAGAAGAAATAGGAATGTTTAACTTGGAGAAGAGAAGACTTACTGATGTAAAGGATTGGTATATGATAATTATCTTCAAGTATTTGAAGAAGTGTTATATAGAGAACTTAGCAGTGGAAGATACAGCTTAATGCAACAGATGGAAATTGCAAGAAAGTTGATTTCCTCTCAATGCAAGGAAAAATGTCTGTAAAATTAGAATTCTCTAAAAATGCATTTTGCTACCTCAAGGAGATAGAAGGTTTTAGAGAGATGTCTGGGTTTCCCCTTGTTGAGGATGTTGTAGACTTAAGGTTGGCAAATGGGCCTTATCTCTTTGCCTGTTTTTATGTGGCCAGCCAGCTAAGAAGGGTTTAGTCATCCACCACACAAAAACTGTTTTTGCTCTGTAGGGTGTAGTTTGTCAACAACACCTGTTGAAAATAACAATAAGACATAATAAAACACCTGTTGAAGATAACAATATATAATAATATCTAGCATTTACATAATTCTTGAAGGTTTGCAAAAGGCTTTACTTATTTTATCTTACTTGGTTTGTAATTTGAACCTGTAAAGCTTCTTTCAATTAAGTACATATGCATGATTCTCTATTAAGAGATGATGTGTCATAATGGATAAAGTGTGGGATCTAGAATCTGGAGGAAGCTATTCAAATCCTTTTTATGATACTAATAAGTGTGATCCTGAGCAGGTCACTTAACTTTTCTATGTCTTATTGTCCTCACTGATAAAAATAGGAGATAATAATTCCTTTAATATCTACCACATAAGGTTGTTAATGAAGCTAAAACAAGGTGGTATATGTAAAGTATTAGAGAAATATCAGTTATTTTTATTATTGGTGCTTAATAAGTTTTTGTTAGATTGAACTACATCTCTATTTTACATATCAACTTAGACATTTGGAATGAATTGTTCAAGATGGAAAACAGATAAATGAAAGAATGGTTGTATTTTCAGAATGCTTTTGTTCACTTCAAAGTGTTTTTAGATTCTGATTTTTACAACAACCTTGTAAAATAATTAAGAAAAAAAATATGCCCTTTTTATATGTGAGGATTTTGACTGGCAGTATGGCAATGGTTTGAATTAGAGATGGAGTTAGGAGTACTTCTGAAGTTTCCAGTGCTTGATTTGTGATACATGGACCTTGATCCACCTCTCTGTGGTCATAAGATCATAGATTTAGATCTGAATGGGGACTTAGGCACTACCTAATTCAAGCATCCTAATTTTGCCAAGGAGGGAACTGAGGTCCAGGGAGGGTAGGTGATTTGCCATAAGATTTGTTCTCATGGTTGTAAGGTAGTAATAATATTTGTAGTACCTGACTCACCAGGGGTTTGAGATTCAATTGAAAAGGTAGGTAATGTACTTTTCAAATGTCAAAGCTTAATATATGTCAGTTATTAAATGATAAGTAAAATTAAGAGAAATAACATGTTACTCAAGGATGACATGACTAATTAGTGTAGAAATAGGACTGAAATTCCAGTCTTTTGATAGTTATATCCTCTTTTCAAAAGACCATATCAGCTCTCCTAAAGCATATGATTCTGAATTGTATTTATGGGGTTCTCCCTCTCACAATTTTTCTGCTTAAAGTATTTTAAAATTCCTCCAGGCATTTAAGACCCAGCTTCTTAAACTGTAATTCATAATCCCATATGGGGTCTCATAACTGAATGGTGAGATTGTGAAATTGTGATATATTATCAGTAAATGTTTGATTTGTATACCTTTTTTATATATCTATATATCCGGGAACATATTAAAAATTTCTCTGGAGAAAAGGGGTCATGAGTGGAAAAAGTTTAAGAAACTCTGATCTAAGGGACTTAGTTTAAGTATTAAGGTTAAAGTAGGACCAAAGGTTAGGGAAGAGAGTATATGCATGTGTGTGTGTGTGTGTGTCTGTGTATGTGTGTGTGTGTCTGTGTGTGTATGGTGTAAGTTGATCTTAACATAGGTGAAGAAGAATAAGGCTTGATACTTTTATGTCTTATGTTTCTCACCTATATGCAAAGTAACTTGTGGTAATTAAGTGCTCAAGTGTTTAGCACATTGGGTCTCTTGTTCAGACATTTTAATAACACATAGGAAAATCATGTAGATATCTGCATCCTCAATACCACTCATTTATAGTTTAAAAAATTATGTAGATTGCATTGACGGTAATGGGACTTAATTTGTTTTATTTGGAAGGCTGCCATAAAGGTGGAGAGAGAAGAAACCAGGATTATAAAATTACAAACCAGGGAGACTTGAAAAGAGTTTTTTCCCTTCAACAAAAAATAGAAATGCTTCATTCCAGTCAGACCAATCTGCCTTGCTATTTTGTCTCTGGATTTCCACTCATTTCTTTTCCTACTGTGGGGATGCCTTCAACCAACAAATCAGTCATTCAATAAGCATTTGTTAAATATCTATTATTTGTAGAGCACTATACTATATTTTGGGGAAGATAAAAAGTTTAGATGTGATGTGGTTCTTGCCCTTATGATCTAATTGGAAGATTTCAATCAGTAAAGATCTATTAAATGTTTACTTGGACAGGTAATGTGCTGGATGCTGGGGAAACAATGAAGAAAGTTGACAGTTCCTGCTCTCAAGGAGCTTACATTTGAATGAAGAGGACAAAACCTACTCAGTAGACAGAAAAGAAGGCTCAAACAGCTCTAGAGGGATTTGAGAAATCCTGAATAATGTGAGCTGACTCCTAAAAGGAGCCAGAGATTGTGAGAAAGAGAAGTGAGGAAGAGAATGTTTCAGGCATGGAGAACAGAGAAAGCAGTTAAATGGTCTTAGTGAACAGAGTGCCAGACCTAGAGTTAAGAAAATTCAACATCTTGAGTTCAAATGTGGCCTCAAGGCACTTACTATTTGTTTGACCCTGAGCAAGCCACTTAACCTTGTTTGCCTCAGTTTCTTATCTATAAAATGAGCTGGAGAAAGAAATGGCAAATCTCTAAGAAAATCCCAAATGGAGCCACAAAGAGTTGGGTAAGGTTTTTGTTCTTTAAGAGGACCTATGTAACCAGAGCCCAAAGCTCCAATCCAAAAAACAAAGGGGATGATCAGACCAATGTGTTTTTAGAGTGCTCTGCCGAAGGTCAAACACAAATAGTCCTTGTGAACATTTGGGGCGGATTCTCTAAGTCTGCTCATCTCACATTTCTTCTGAGCTAATTCAATTCTAGAGCACAGTCCTTTTTTTTTTTTGATGAGGGCACACACGCTGGGGCCTTGTTCCAGTGTCTCCCATGTCATACAATTGATTCTAAAGTTCTTAAGAGAGACCTTGAGAGTATCCTAGTAATGCTTTTTCTGACCATCTTGTGAGCTCTTGCCCTATGTGAGTTCTCCATAAAATAATCTTTTTGGCAAGTGTACATGTGGTAATCAATGTGGCCAGTCCAATGGAGTTGTGCTATCTGCAGTAGAGGTAGAATGCTTGGTAGTTTAGTTTGATAAAGGACCTGTGTCTGGTATCTTCTCCTGCCAGATGATCTTCAGAATCTCCCTAATGGAAGCAACTCAGTTTCAGGGCATGGTGCTGATCATCCAGATTTCACAGGCATACAACAATGGCTTTGTAGACCTTCAGTTTGATAGTCAATCATTCTAATCCCTCTTCTCTCCCACCCTTTCCTTCAGAGTCTCCCAAACACTGAGCTAGCTCTGGCAATTTGTGTGTCAACCTCATTATCAATATGAACATCCCTGGAAAGCATCTTGCCAACGTAAGTGAACTTATTCACGGCATTCAAAGCTTTCTCTATTTGCTGTAATTTATAGTTCCACATATGGATGGTGTGGTGCTGACTGATAGAACACTTGTGCTTTCTTGGTGTTAATTGTTAGACCAAAATTAGCACAAGCTGCAGAGAATCGATCCATACTTTGTTGTGTCTCAGCTTCAGAGACTTCATGGAGTGCACAGTCATCTCAGGCACCAACACTCCTGCTTTAGTTTTGGCTGGTAGCCTTTTCAAGTGAAGGGTGAGAGCTGAGCTTGATGCCATGTTTGTCCTCATTGAAGACATTTGATATCTTGGCTGAAAACATGATGCTCAAAAGCATGGGAGCGAGTACACAGCCTTGTTTCATTCCTTCGGTGACTAGGAAAGCTCCAGAGAATTGTGCATTGTGCAGAACCTGGGCAAGTGCACCATCATGAAACTGATGTACTATACTGATGAATGTCTCTGGGTAACCAAATTTTGACATAATTTTCCATAAACCCTTGTGACTGACAGTATCAAAGGCCTTACTTAGTCAGATCTATAAATGTTGTATATGGACTTCTGTTCTGCTCCTGGCATTTCTCTTGGAGTTGTTGGGCAGCAAACACCATATCAACTGTTCCTCGGCCCCTTCTGAAGCTGCATTGGCTCTCAGGTAGGTAACCATGTTCCAGGTGTAGAATCAGCCTATTAAGGTGAACTCTGGCAGCAATCTTGCCCCCACTGACTAAGAGGGAGGCCCCCCCCATGAGTGTCACAGGACAATCTATTCCCTTTATCTTTATAGAGATAGACAAATAGAGGCATCCTTGAACTCCTGGGACATAGCCTCCTCTTGCCATATGATCTGGAAAATTTCAGTCAGCTTTTGTATGCGCAATGGACCTCCTACTTTGTAACTCTCAGTAGAATAGAATCAGCACCAGGTGCTTTGTCACACAAAAGTAGCTTAATGGCCTTCAATAACTCTTCTCTAGTTGGAGCTTCAGCTAGGGAGTGATTGATTTCAATGATCAGTGGTTTTAGCAGTGATTGATGATGGTCTATTGAGAACACTGTGAAAGTGAAGAGTTGGATAAGACTGAAATGATAGAATAACAATAACAAGGTTCAGAGATGGGAGGTGGCACATCTTGTGAGAGGAACTGCAAGAATGCAAGTCTAATTAGATCATGGAATACTATTGTACTTTTCAAAGAACTTATAGATATTTGCCCTTTACAATCCTGTAAAACAATTGTAAAAATCACGATTATCTCTAACCTATGAACATTTTAAGAGAGACAATATAGCCTAGAGTATCAAGTACTTCACTGGAAAAGTAAGTCAGGCCTATATTGTGGAGATCTTTAAATGCCAAGGAGAGTAATATTTAACATTTGAGGATTAACATTTGATCCTGCTTCCTTCCTGCTTGATGCTGTCTGTTAAAATCTTAACCTTTCTTCAAGTCTCAAGCTTACAGCTCACCTCTTTAGGGGAGTTTTCTTTGTTCTAACCCTAGGAGATGTTGATTTCTGATAGCATTTAATTCTTGGTATTAATTTTTTGGCACTTATCTATTTCCCCAAATATGAACATAGGCAATTACATAACAAATACATTTAAAATCTAAAATCTAACCCAGAATCTTCCTACTTATGGGTCAAGTCTCAGCTAAAGTCCCACCTTCTTCAAGAAGCTTTCCACCATTTTACTTAATGTTAGGGCCTTCATTTAAAGACTATCTTCAATTTATCATATATATATATATATACACATATCTTGTTTGTGCATAGCCTTTCTCATATAGTTTTCTTTATTAGACTAAGATCTCCTTTGAGAGTAGGAACTGGTTTTGTTTATTTTTTGTTTTTTTGTTTTTTGTTATGCCTTTCTTTGTCTCCCCAGTGCTTAGCACAGTGTCTGCACATAGTAGGTCCTTAATAAATGCTAGCTGACTAGTTAACCCACTTGAAGAGATCTTGGGATGGGGGAAGTTGGGAAGGAGGTCTTGAGAGCTAATAGAATTTAACTGTCCTCCCCACAGCTTTAAATTCCTACTCTCTTAAGGTGTAAATTATTAGTCCATATACTTGGGCTTTTCCAGTCTCTCCTAAACATTCCTATTTCCCCCTCCTTCCACACTCTACTCCCCAACTAGAGGTAGACCAGGAAAGGTAAAAGAGGTCACTTAAGCATGTGTGTCTATTTTGTCTCCCCAATTAGACTGCAACTTCTTAAAAGGCAAACACTTTTCAGTATCATCTGTAGTTCCTAGTTCAATACTGAACATAGAGTAAGTTTTCAGTATTTGCTAATAATTGTTGATTGATTCAGCCATAGATACTCATTTTGTTTGAATTAGTTGCTTTAAATGAACTTCACTGTCCTGAGGAGGGAATTCTTTGATAATCTTAGCTGATAGAGCAGAGGAGGTCCTAAATCCTATTGCATTTCTTCTTTAACTCTAGGACAGCCACTTCCCTTGGTCACTTTCCCTTTAAATTGGGATCAAGACTATCAGAGAAGCTTTGCATGGGTTAAATGTTTTGACCCTGTTAGTATTTCTGGGGCCTGACTTCAGCATGTTCCCATCTGTGCATCTATCTATATAATCTCAGACAGTGAGCTTTCTGCATTCTAGTGTCAGAGAAGTCCCTGAACCCTCTCCTATAGAAAGCTATGCCCTTGAATGCCTGTCAAAAGAACGTTTTCCTTTAATAAGCTTACTGGGTTTGAAACTTTGGAGGCCTGGTTTCAAAAACAAACATCAAACATTTGTTTTGGACCTTGACCAGCTCTACCAATCTGACACTCTCTCTAAAGTGTAGTTGTAACTCCAAAGTATGTGGTCAAAAAAAAATTCCTTTTATACTTAACATGTCCTTCCTTGGCTGGGCTGACAGCTCATTTTGGTTTCTTTTGGCTGGGCAGTGCTATTCTAGCTTTGGGTCGTAGCATCACTGAGGCTGAAGAAAGGGGTGGGGAGAAAAGAAAGGTAGTTTCTTTTTTTGCCTGTGTTATAGAACCATCCAGTGTAGCTTGAAGGTCCCTTAGAGGTCATCTGGCTCAATCTCCTCATTTTTACCATGCAGAATACTAAAACTCTGAGAAATTAATTGTCCATGTTCACATAGATAGGAACAAAGAGAGTCAAGATTTATCTTCTAATCTTTGGACCCCAAGGCCAGTACTTGTCCTACTAGAGGTAGATCATACAATTTCCAGCTACAGCTGCATTGTCCTTTACCTATTAGAAAGATATTAGAACTGGTGAAAAATCTGGAGATAGAAACTGTTCCATAGAATTGAATTTAGGATGGAAGGAGGATCGATATCAAGGGAAATCACCTTTAGTTTACAGACTGAATCCTTCTATTCAACAATAAGGTCTTTGTTCTACTTGTACAAAAATATTTATAGCAGTTCTTTTTCTTGTAGCAAAGAACTAGAAATCAATTGGGAAATAGCTAAACAAATTGGGCTTTCCTCAGTTTCTTCATCTGTAAAATGAACCAGAGAAGGAAATGTCAGATCACTCCAGTATCTTTGAAAGAAGAAGAAGAAACAAACAAAAAAATGGGATCACAAAAAGTCAGACATGACTAAGAGTATCTAAATAAAAATAATATTATCTTATGGATTTAGCATTATTTATCCTGCAATGCATAATTTATTTTTTATTTGAGATTTGATGATTGGATAATTTTAGGAGGTATATGAATGTAATTGAATACTATTGTGCTTTAAGAAATGACAAGCAGGTAGATTTCACAAAAACCTGGAAAGGCATACATGAATTAATGCAAAGTGAAATGAACAGTATCAGGAAATCATTGTACATAGTAGTATCAACATTGTATAATTCAATTGTGAATGGCCTTGCCATTCTCAACAATACTATGATTCAAAACAAATCCAAAGGACTTGTAAGGAAAAATGCTATTCATATCCAAAGAACTGGTGGAGTGTGAATGCAGATCAAAGCATACTATTTTCATTTTTTTTTGTTTTTTTTCCTTTTGGTCTGTTTTATCTTTCACAATATGACTATTATGGAAATATGTTTTACATGATGGTACATATATAACCTATATCAGTCTGCTTACTCTCTTGGGGAGAGAGGGAAAAAGAAAATTTGGAACTCAAAATTTTTAATGAATATTAAAATTTGTCTTTACATATAATTGAAAAAATAAAATACTATTGAAAATAAGATCCTTAAGAAAAGGATTTGTGTCATGTCTACTTTTTGTATCCCAAGCATTTAGAATGTAATGGGAATTCAATAACTGTTTGTTGAGTTGGACTGAAGAGGGTGGTCTCTTGGACCATTATACCAATGTCAAGGTAGATATACTGGATTCTCCTCTCCACTTAAATCTGCTTCCAGACTGAATTAAAACTCCTATTGGTCTCCCTTTCTCCGGTCTCTTCCTTCTCCAAGGAAGCTGCCAAAGATACATCCTTAAAGTGCAGATAGAAACGTAATATTGTCCTGCTTGATAAGCTATAGTGATTCTTTTTGCCTTTAGGAAGAAACACAAATTCTTCTGTTTGGTAAAGACCTTCACAACCTATCTTCAATCTACTTTTCCAGACTTACTATACATTAACTCTTTTCATGTCCAGACAAAATAGGCCTGCTATACCTCACACATTCTCTTTTCTATCTCTGCACCCGTGCACAGGCTGCCTCCTTTGCATTCCCTTCTCAACACTGTCTTATACTCCCCAGCTTCCTTCCAAGGGCACTACAAGCACTACCATAATTTTCTTTCTTTCTTTCTTTCTTTCTTTCTTTCTTTCTTTCTTTCTTTCTTTCTTTCTTTCTTTCTTTCTTTCTCTCTCTCTCTCTTTCTCTTTCTTTCTTTTTTCTTTCTTTCTTTTTCATTTTCAATAGCATTTTATTTTTTAAAATACATTTAAAGATAGTTCTCAACATCCATTTTTATAAGATTTTGTGTTCCAAAATTTTTCCCTCCCCAAGACAGCAAGCAATCTGATATAGATTATATATATATGTGTGTGTAATCCTTTTAAATATATTTCCATATTTGTAATGTTATACAAGAAAAGATCAGACCAAAAGAGAAAAAAATATGAAAAAAGGTGAAAATACTATGCTTCTATCTATATTCATTCTCCATAGTTCTCTCTCTGGATGCAGATGGCATTTTCCATCCTGTCTATTGGAATTGTCATGAATCACTGCATTGCTGAGAAGAGCTAGTTGATCATCACATAATTTTGCTGTTATTGTCTACAATGTTTTCCTGATTTTACTACTCACTTTCAAGTATTACCTTCTGATCCCTTCAGTTGCCTCTGCTTTTGCCTGAAATTGCCTTGTTTTGGTATACTTTTAAGGTGCAACAATTTAAAATTGCACCAAAACTTTTGGGATACACTGTAATATTTTTGGGTCTATTTTTGTATGTACTTATATGTGTACATATAAGTATGTTCTTATATGTTGTAGCACCAGATAGAATGTCTCCTGAAGGTAGAAGATGTTTCATTCTTGTTTCTGTAGCACTAATATCTAGCATAATGCCTCAATTATACTTAATAATATACTTAAGTATATATATACTTAATATATATTTAATAAAGTTTTGTTGATTGGTTCACTACCTTACTGTTCCTTTAATTAAGGATTAGATCATGGAACCCTCTCCCCCCTTTTTACCATTTCTCCTGACAATACTTAGAAAGCTGCCAATAAAGAGATTGCTTATTAGATTCTGATTTCTGATTCAATAGGCATTGGGGCTGATGGAGGAAGAGAAAATGGGGAATTTCGAGGTGCAATATGGCAACAAGATAGGCCTCTCCAAAGCAGTCTAGACAAATCCCCAAAGATTTAAATCTCCAAAGTCTTAGTGCAGTTTTAAATTTTAAGTTTGAAAGGAAGGAAATAAGCATTTTATGCTTAAAATTGTTAATTACCTACTACATGCTGGTGCTGTGCTAATCACTTTACAAATATTATCACATTTGATTCTCACAAGAACCCTGGGAGGTAGGTGCTATTATTAACTCCATCTTACAGTTAAGGATTTTGAGATAGAGGATAAATGACTTGACTCAAGTCACATACAATGCATTTGAATTCAGATCTTCCTGATTTCCAGATTCATCTCTTTATCTACTGCACTATCTAGCTGCTTTTACAAAAGATACACGTATCTATTTGTTTGTCAATACATGTATATATATATATATGGGTATGAGCACATACATATTATGGTATATAAAATTTATATATAGACTATGCTATTATATATAAAATACATGCTCTAATATATGCTGTATCTATAACAAGCTATATGTGATAATATATAAATATACACATAAACTATATGTGTTATATACTCTAATGGATACTGTGTATACACAATAATATGCAAATATTATATTTACTAAATGTAAAATGTTAACATATATGTTTTTTTTTTTTTTTTTTTTTGCTTTTTGCTGAGGCAATTGGGGTTAAGTGACTTGTTCAGGGTCACACAGCTAGGGAATGTTAAGTGTCTGAGACCAGATTTGAACTCAGGTCTTCCTGACTTCAGGGCTAGTGCTCTATCCACTGCGCCACCTAGCTGCCCCTAACATATATGTTAACATAATATGTAACATATAGTATCTAAAATAAGGTATTAAAGTTTAAAACCTCCCTAAGACTTTAGGGATACAACATGTAGGTTTATATAAATTTAAGGTTATAAAATGCTTTAAATAAACTAAACTATCTTCCTTGAGCCTCACAAACACAGTTCCTGTGAGGTAGGAACTATAAGGATTGTTATTCTTATTTTAGGGATGAAGAAACAGATTACTATTCCTCCCTCCCCTCAACTCTTCCTGTCCCCTTTCTTTTTCTCTCCTCCTTTTCTTTCCTTCCCTTTCCTCTGCTCTTCTCTTTTTTCTGCTTCCTTCTCTTCTGCTCTCCTCTCTTTTCTTCTCCTCTTCTCTCCTCTTCTTTCTTCTCCTCTTCTCTCCTCTTTTTTCTTTGCCTCTTCCCAGAGACTAAACATCATTAGCTCCTTTAACCCAAGATATATAGCACATATTTAGGGCCATTCACCATGCTTGTTGCCCTTTTGGGTGCACTTTACATTTTCTTTATTCAGATAAAACTTCCAGAACTGAAGTAGGAGTTTTGGCTAGGGTAGCAGGGAGGGGAAGCTGCCTGTGGCTCACCACTGGCGTTTCCCAACTGCATTGATGCCAAAGGGAATGGTAAGAGAGGTACAGATGGCAAGGCAAAGATGTGCTGGAGTCATTTCAGACTGGAGTAAGGTAGAACTCAATTGTTAAATTTTCAGTGTGAGCATTTACACTTTGGGAATTGTCAAATGATACAAATTAGGGCTTCATCTGTTAAATTTAAGAAAGTGATGGACAAAGCATCAATATGCAGGTTAAACTTAAAAGTATGCCCTGCTTTACCTTTTACCTCCCTCCTCCCAACCCCCAACCTAGTTGTTAGATATTTACCAATACACCCACGTCCACTCTGGGGACTGGATAGTAAAGAAAGTTACTAAGAAAAATAACAAGCCAGAGAGATGGGAACTCTAGGAAAATCTTGATTTAGACCGGTGCTTTCCTAAATTTACCTGACTCTCACTTTCTAGGGTCTTTTTCTCTTTTCTCCTTCTGCCGGGTCCATCAATTTGAAGATGCTTTCCTAGGAAAAGAATCAGGAGTTAGAACAATATGGGAAGGGGAGAAGGCAGAAACTATGATCATTATAAGCTGTTGCACTAATCAGGTCTGTTGTATTTTGCAAGACTCAATCATCTCAGCAGCTGGATCTGGCTGCATCTGGTTCCCTTTGCTTTTAGCTCATTATGGTATTTGTGGGGCCAAGCCCTCTGCAGCCTGAGCTCAGAGCTGGCACAGGGAGAGGTCCCGTCAGTCCTCACTGTGGCCTGGGACAGTGCCCTGCGTTCTGGCCCAGGGGAGCACACACCTTGTTCTCAGGCTAGAGCCCAAGCCAAGTGGCCTCATATCCCCTGCAGCCTTTTTGTGGCTCCAGCTGAGGATTTACAGCAACCAATTAGTCCTATTAAAACATCTCTGTTCTTGAGAATGGACTTGTGGTCTGTGGTAGAGCTAGCTGTGACGCTTCCAGGGACGTGTGGTCAAGCTCTTCCGGGGACAGGTTAGGCTTTGGGTGATTTCCCTACAGCTGAGGGAAATGAAACTCCCTGCCAACCCATAAGAGAGCAAATACATTTCTTCTCTTATTAGCCTTCAGCAGAAGTCTCACAGTGAGACAATGCCCAGACATCCCCTCTTTGGTCTTCTTTTCCCAGTGGCTAATCTGGTTCTGACCCAAACCCACTGCTGGGTAGTAAGGATGGGGGCTGGATAGAGATATAGGTAATGATTTTTCCGATCTGAGAAATACTAGGGATGAATGGACACTTGCACCTGCTTTAGGGAAGATAGGACTAGAGCAAGGCTAGGCTGGGCAAATCCAACTAACTGATAGCAGGCTTTGAGTAGCCTTTCAGGCTCTAGAAGGATGTTATTCCCTTTACTTCTTACAATGCACAAAAAGTACAAGTTGCTGGAGAGGCAATCACTGAGCATGGCGTAGTAGAAAGAACCACAATTCTCAAGTCAGAGGTTCTGAATTCAAATCCATCTCTGATGCTTACTAATTGTGAAATTTTGGGTAGGACCCATCTATAAAATGAGGGTGTTTAGCTTTTGGTGACTTTTCTAGCTCTATTATTCTCTAAGATGTCAGCTTGTCTTTAAGATAGACTACCCTGACCCAGAGTGGGTTTGGGTTAATCAGAATCATTTCCAGATCCGCCCTATTATAAACTCATAACCAAAATAATGAAATCTTGGGTGGAGAGTCTATAGCAAAGCTTGGGTGGGGAGGGCCAAGAAAATCAACTATTCTGCTATTACTATTGAGTGTTTGCATCATAAAAGTGACTTTTACTAAGTGGCTTTGGTGGAGGAATGAGTGAAGAAATGACTACTGGAGCCATTACTAGATATTTTTACACTGTTGGCAAGTACCAGCAATAATTCTTGGAGTCAAGGATAAGAAAGAGAAGGAGGAAATTGTTGAGGAGAGGGGCTAACCTAGACATTTGATAGCTTCCAGTTTTAACTAATTATTCTTACTAATTACCTATAAAATTCAATGCTGCTGAAGAATTCAAGTTCTGTTTATGCATTATAAAATTGTCACCTTCCAAATTCAGCTCCCTGAGGATGAAGTTCCAGCTGCCTTGCCTTAGTGATGACTCTGGCACTTATTGGGAAGAGAGAGTCTGATCATCCAATTTTGTTCCAAAGCTAGCAAAGGTTTTCCTCATTTCTTAGAGTGCCCTTCCTCCTTCTATATGTATATCTAATATCTCCCCTTCAAACTGCCTTCAAGTCTGTACCCATTCATGTCTCTTTTTTTTCCTATCACACTTGGTTTGTTTTGCTCATAAGCTCCTAAAGGGCAGTCAGCATAGTTCAAGGTGCATCTAGGGTTGAGGCTTTTATAAAATATTGCTGTGATTTGAGGATCAGTATTTTTCAGAGACAAGGAGATGCAATCACTTCACAGTCCGAAGTTCTGTTTTCCAGGGCCTCAGGAGGTGTGTGTGTGTGTGTGTGTGTGTGTGTGTGTGTATGTGTGTGTGTATGTGTGTGTGTGTGAGGAGGGTAGCCATGGACAATGAGTCAGCTCACCTAAATCATAACAACCAGCAAGTTATCCCTGTTTGAGATGGACATCTTGAAAAGCAACATGCTGCTCAGAAATCTATCCCTTGAAAGCTTCCCAGACTGGCATCAAGGTGGAGATAGCCCAGAGGGAAGGTTAAGTGAGGACATATCCCTCTTCTCTGTCTCTTCTCTTTGTACTCCATTCCTTAGGTTCTTTTTTATGCTTCCTTTACCTTTTCCTTCCCTGGCTACTAATATGCCCTTTTTCAGCCCCTACCTTCAGGGGCAGACTGTCTCTCTGGGATGGGGAATGTGTGTGGAGGAATGGAAAGCTCCTGGGGAACTCTCTTGGAAGAGAAGGGGAAGTAGAATGGAAGAGAATTAGTATGTCCTATTAACCACTTAGGGATATACTTATAGACAATAATCATAAATTGATGGATCTGAAGATTAAAGGCAATTCAGAAATTACTTAATCCAACCCCTTTCTTCTAGAGATAAAGAAATTGAGGTCCAAAAACATGCATCAATTTGCCTATAATCACACAAGTAGTAAATCTCACATTTGAGATTTGAACCCAGGCAACTCTCTATATACTATTACATGTTGTCTTTTTTTTTTTTTTTTTTTTTTTTTGCTGAGGCAATTGGGGTTAAGTGACTTGCCCAGGGCCACACAGCTGTTCCGTGTCTGAGACCAGATTTGAACTCAGGTCCTCCTGACTTCAGGGCTGGTGCTACATGTTGTCTTTTTAAACAAATAATTGCAATATACTCAAGGTACAATCAACACTTGCCTTCATTATACTCTATTTGCAAGGTAAGCAAAGTTGCTGCTATTAACTTCATTTTGCAAATGAGAAAAACTGAGGTTGAGAGAGGTTAAAACAGGAACCACACAAGACAGTGGAAATTCAGTAGTGTGCTGTTCCTTTCCTTTCCTTTCTTTAATATGGCTATTCATATCTATGTCCTTTCAATCCTCTCTGCCCACCAGCATCTCTGAGGATGCTCAGTGCATTTTTTATTACATATTGCTCTCATTAGTCTCTGAGCTGACAGGCTCTCTTCCCTGCTACCCAAGTGCTCAGCAGACAACACCCAGCTCCTGTCTTTCCAAAGATACAAAATTATCTCTTCGGAAGATAATCTGTCCAGTTATGCAGGGATTGAATGGGCAACTCAGCTAGAATGAGGACTTGTGAGAGTTCTGAGTAGATTGCCTAGCCAAGAACTTTCCATTAAGGCATTCCTGAGGACTCTGTTGAGGCCTTTCATTCATTTCATGTTTTAAAAGTCTTAGTGTGATTTTAAGCTATTAAACTTAATAAAGCTTTAACTGGCTTATCTCATAATTCCCCTAGTAGGGCTGAATCAGATTAAAATCTAATTTGGAAATGTTTAATGAAATGAATAAAAATATCATCTAACATTGATAATGTTAATTTGTGTTTTTTTCTAACTCACTCTATAGCTTGACCCACCATTTCCACTCAGTCTCCTAAGTGGGGTCTATGCATCCTCACAGGCCCCTGGGATAACTGATCAACCAGGAAGCTCACCATCAGTGGGAGACTAAGGAGGGTAGTTTTTGAGAATAATTGAATGGCATGAGGGAAGATGCAAATTTTCTGAACAAATGTTAACAAGGCCTTTTGCACAGTTGGTAAATGAGACTGAAAAATGAATATCATGATTCACAAAATACATCCAACAATATATTCTTTTATTTGAATCTATACATTTAGTTATCTTTTTCAGCTGATTAAAACCAAGTATCAAAATAAATTGAATTTAAAATCATATATATATAATTTATGAATGAATAAATAAATATACACATATTATGTGTGCATGTTAGAGATCTTTTTTTATATAAGTAATGAGTTGCACTATCAAAAAAAGTTTGGATAGGGGCATCTAGGTGGCACAGTGGATAGAGCACTAGCCCTGAGATCAGGAGGACCTGAGTTCAAATCTGGCCTCAGATACTTAACAATCTTTAACTGTGTGACTCCGGATAAGTCACTTAACTCCAATTGCCTCAGCCAAAAAAAGAAGTTCGGAGAATACTGAACTGATTATTCATAGAATAGAAGATTTGGGGCTAAATGAACCTCTGAAGTTATCTAGTCATATGTTCCATTTTATAGATGAGGAAACTGAGGCTTCAAAGGGTTAAAAGACCATTCTTCCCAGGGTTATGTGGTATTAAGTAGTAGAATCAGGATATGAATCCAGGACTCTAAATCCAGCACATTCTTCCTTATGTCACAAAGATTCATAAAGTTTATATAGCTATTTTCATGGACTTTGCCCTGTTCCCTTTAGCTGCCTATTCATATTATTTTACTTGGGGATAGTGAAGAAGATTGGCCCAAAAATGATGTTCAAGACTCTGTGGTTTTCAGCTTTATCAGACACCCAGTCTGTGCTATATTAACAATAACAATAACAGTAATAGTAATGATGATGATGGTGGTGGTGATACAAGATCCCATTTCAATGGGCTTTAATGCTTACAAAATATTTCTTTTACAACAACTATGAAGTAGGGTGTGCTAGGGTTATTACCCCAGATGAAAAGACTGAGGCTCCCCTCAGCCAAAGTAAAGTGACTTGCTTGTAAATGTATTCTGTCCTCCAATCCAAGTCTCTTATTCCCAAGTCTGGGGGTTCTTTCACTATAACATGTTGCTTCTATGAATGTCACTGGCTTGAAACACTAAGTCAAAGAATAAGAATAGAGTGCAACTGTTCTCCTTTATTGTCCACAGGATCTCCAGAAAGGGATACCTGCCTTTCCTTGCCCTTTATTCCCCAAGCTTCCCCTGTCCCTTTTCCCCAGTTTCTATGGTAATTGAATTTTTGGATTTATGCTGAGGAAGCTCAAGCCAAGCCCCACATGGTGCTGGTGCTGCCAGCAATCTCAGCTTTTCCAAAGGCTTATAAACTGTTTCCTGCCCAAGATCTGTGGGGGCTGCACTTGCTACCCGCTGGCCCTTCTCAGAGTATTCCCCAGAAGTGAGGTGGGGAAGGGGAAAGAACCGAGAAGAAATGGTGCAGACATCCAGGGAGCAGGGTTTGTGGAAGGGGAGCTATCAATATATTTTTCTGTATATGCAACATCCTATTCTCACCCTTCCTCCCTGGCCACTTCAGGACCTGGATATTTTGGCACAGATTTTCTGAAGTATCTCAGTTGTTGGCTCCATTCTCCTCTGGTGGGGAATGAGCTAATTATTCAAGAGTCTGTTCTCCCCCAAGACAATGGCGTTGTTCCTGGCAACTCTGGCTTGAAGGCCTGTGCAAAAAGCCCCTTCGTACTTGAAGTTGTTTGCTCAAGTTTCATCTCCAGGGCTGAGATGAGGGAGTCCCCTTCTTTTGAAGAGGGGGGGGGCTGATTAAAGGCTGAGGAGCTCACATAGGTGAAGAAGCATAGATAAGACCTTATGGTTATTTGGGAGAAAGAAATCCAAGAGGAATCAGGATGGTACAATGAGAATTACTATGATCTGAAAGATGTGGTTTCTAATCCCAGCTTTGATTCTAAGCTGTGTGAGCTTGGCCTAGTCATTTAACTCCTCTGAAAAGCCATTTTCTCATCTACAAAATAACACAGTTGTACTTGATCAATTTTTGTATAGGTTCCATCAATCACTGAGAAAAAAGTATACTCCTTTCTGTCTCTATTCAATTTTCTCCAAAGATCTATCATACTTAACTTTTCTAAAATTCTATTTACCTCCTTAACTTTTCTTATTTATTTTGTGGTTCAATTTATCTAGTTCTGAGAAAGCAAGTTTGAGATCCCCCACTAGTACAGTTTTGCTGTCTATTTTTTCTTGCATCTCTCAACTTCTCCTCTAGGAATTTGGATGCTATACCATTTTGTGCATATATGTTTAGTATTGATATTGCTTCATTATCTTTAGTATCCTTTAGCAAGATATAGTTTCCTTCTTTATCTCTTTTAATTAGATCTATTTTTTTTTTACTTTTGCTTGATCTCAGATCAGGGTTGCTACCCCTGCTTTTCTTACTTCACCTGAAGCATAGTAGATTCTGCTCCAGCCTTTTACCTTTAGTCTGTATGTATCACTCTGCTTTAAATGTGTTTCTTGTAAATAACATATTGAAGGATTCTGGCTTTTAATCCAGTCTGTAATAGAGTTGTATTCCATGATCTTTAAGGTCTCTTTCATGTAACCCTTTGACACTCTATATAGTTTTCAAGCTTCCTCTCATTCCATCTTGGACTGATTCACTAAAGTGAATAAAACATTTTCTCACAAATATCCCTACATAGTACTCCTGCTCAACTTACTCATCTTTCAAGGCTCATCTCCTGGGATCTAAGGGACCTAAGAGGCCATCTACTATTTTTACTTTTTCTTTATATCTCCAGTGGTTAGCAAAATGCCTAGTAAATAAGTTATTGCCTAAAATTTTTTTTGATTGATTGATTTCATCAAAATTAACATAGAAAGTGAGACATAGAGGTTAAGTGACCAAATAGGTCACATTAGGTTAGAAGTAACAGAGGCAGGATTTAAATTCAGGTGGCATAACTTCAAGTACATGGCTTTTTTTTTAAGGGGGGGATATATAGGATAGCCTTTATTACATCTCAAAAAATGCAGATGATGCAAAGGACTGATAAACATAAACATAAACATAAACAGCAGATACAACCACTCCAATATTCAAATGAACTATAACCTCACCCCTATAAGGTAATCAGATATTAGAACTGATCAACAGGTAGGACTGCTTCCCATTGAATTTACAGTATTGGTATCACTCACTCTACTAAGCAAAATCCAGAGCTCTTAATTTCCCAAGTTATGACATTCCTTCTTTGGGCTCTCAGGTGTGGGAGCTACATAATCAGTCCCCCTCTTTTTCCAAGAAGCAATACTTTCCAAGAAGGAAATCCCTTTCTCCCTTTACACTGAACTTTCTGACTTGGGACCTTTCAAATTTGTTATCATCTGCCAGACCACCTCTAGAATTGTTGATGCCAGAGTTATCTCCTTGCTCTGCCAAATAAATCACTTTCCATTGTACTGTACTGGATGCTTGAAGTTTTCTTGATCAATTCATTCTAAAACAATTCTTTCCTCTGAATTCCTATAATTCTATTCTATTTAATTCTTTCTTCTGTTGTTATTATTATTTATTTATTTATTTTCAATTCGTTGAGCAAAATAAGCACAACTTTCCATGTATGTATGTAGAATATCTCCTGTGGAATACTTTTCAAATTTGCTTATGAACATGTGCTACTTTGGATTCTAGGTGAGCCTCAGAGAGAGACTGGAGAGGGTAGTAATCCTCTGGGGAGAGAAGTAATCCTCTGGATTGTAGTTCTAATACTATATCTAGTATAATACTCTATTTACTACATGAGACTTCATTGGTATATTTCTTATTAATAGCCACTCAGTAGGCACAATTAGTTCTTAGAAAAGACTTTTACTATTTTGTCATAATAAGAGCAGTAGGTAAAAATATTCTCCCTCTGAACCTGGAGCACATTCTCCCACAAATGTACGCAGAATCCATAGTGGACTCAAACTTAGAATGCAATGGTAGCACTGACAAAGGAAACTCACATTTATGGTATCATAAGGCCTGAAAGTCCTTTTTTTTTCTTTGTAGAGCCTCTTGGTACCTCTGTTTGGGTATAGTGTCTGTTCTGGGTAGCTTCCTGATGAATGTAGTGTCTCCTCCTGGTTGAGTAGCTTATTTTCAATGAACATGGCTAATGAGGTGGGGGCAGAGGTTGGGGGAAAGGGAAGGAGAAGAGAGACATCCTCTCCTCTCCTCACCCCTAAGGAGTTTCTCCCAAAGGCAGCTTCTTGCTTAGCTATTTAAAGCTCACAAAGGAATGGCATATTGGCTCATCCAATCTTGTTTTTTCTTGACTCAATCAGAGAAGTCTTTGCACCTCATAAAGGGATCAGGGTGTTATACACAATATACTCACGAAAACCTCATTGCTTGTGACCATTCTTTCAACAAGCAGAACATCCTCACTCTCTTACATATGCATAAGGTCGGTTCTCCCTATTCAATTTAATTCAATTCAATTGTTCAGTCTTCTTTGGACATCTTCAAGAGTGCCTAGAATAGCTTAAAGAAGATGTCCAAAGGATTGGACAAATGAAATTGAACTTGTCAGTAAGAACATAACAATTTAAAGAATTAGTGGGCTAAGAAGGCATTGCTGCAAACTCACATAAAATGAAATGTTCACACTCCCCTCTTTCCTCTTCCCTTTTCTCAGCAATGTTCTCAGGATTGTATTTGTCTCTGTCCTGGTTGACCCCACCCTCACTCTGTATTCTCCTTTCCCTCAGCCCTCAGTTCTGGAGAGGCAAGAACCAAAGGCTAGAATAAAACTGGGTCTGAGCAGACAGGAATGTACAACTCCAAATTCCAGTTAATTCGGGAGTGTGATCCTGGAAGCTCCACATATATAAACATTCTTCCCAAGCAAATAAACTGTCCCATGGCCATGCTGAGCTTTGCAACCTGACTCCCCAAAGGACTGTTTATGTACAGCCTACAGGCTCTCTCCTGATCTCACACTCAGCAGGAATGAGCCAGGGTGAAAATGGGGGAGTGGAGATGGGGGGCTGATCCACATTGGGCTCTGTAGAACCTTTATTTGGGGACAGAAAAGCTGCCCCAGTGCTCTTCCCATGGAGTCAGATGGCTAAGAGGTGAGAACTGTCTCTATTGCCTCCCTTCTCTTTGGCACAGGGAAATAGTGGGAGAGAAGGGCCAAGGGAGGTTTATGCTGACTTGAGGAACGACAGCAATCAAGTGCACAGCTTGTTTATTCCTGTTGTGTACTTCGAGGGTGTGGGTACCACAGACAATCCCTTAGAGGGGTGTTCTTGCATGCATAGCTGAGTGCATGAGGTGTATAGTAGGGTGGCTGTTTGTGTGGGCCCAGGGTGGGGATGGATGCCTCTGTGTGTGGTCCTTTCAGAGTTTCAGACTGCAGAAGCCTCTGGTTTTGAATGTCATTCTTCGTCTTGGACACGATGGGGTATTTTCAGAGAGCCCTGTTTGGTGCTGATGGGCCACTGGCGGTGGTCATGAGAACAAATGGTGGGATTCTAGGCCTCCGGCGTAGCTGGTTTCTTTTACATCCCTGAGAAGGAGTGGCATCTTCAGTAGTGTGAGAAGAAGTAAGCAGATGGGGGCTGGGGAAAAGGGGGATGAAGAGGACACAGTGGGGAGCAGCCCAGAGAGCTCAGGGAGGGAAGCAGAAGGAGACATTGTGGGAGAGGATTCTGCTGAGAAAGGCTTGAGGCAGCAGAAGTAGGAGCTGGGACAGGACGTGGCTCCAATCCTTGGCTTTCTTTATCACATAAAATGAAAACCAGGCCCTATCAGAACACCCAGACTGGGATTCTTCTGGGAAATTAAAACAAGGGGGAGGGGAGAAAGAACTGAACTTTAGAACCTCAGCTAGTGTTGGACTGAGCCCTCCAGGCCTCTGATTCAGGGCATCTCTTTACAGAGATACTATACTTTTGTCTAACCCATTCAAAGAAGGCCTAGGAAGGAGATCAAGGAAGGGGATAAGAGGAAAATTTGAAACATAGGCACTTTCCTGACTGGAAAATGTATTCCAGCTCTCAAATTATTCTCAGAAAAGTCATGGTGGGGAAGGTGGAGCATTCACATGATTGTTTATGAACTGCTTAGCCTTCCATTATGTAGTGTCTAGCCTCCTGGTCAGATGGTTATCTGTATAGGCTTTATCTTCCCTATATCTGTGAGCTCTGCTCTTACAGCTCATCCTCAGAGTCAGGGGAGGCTCTGCAGGGCCAGGCACTCTGGTTCCCTAACAGTTGGGTTTTTCTAAACCAAGAAGATACTTAGAAGAATAAACAGCCAATAAAACTCTTAAAGAGATTAAGAACTGGTGGTATGATTGAAGATGAGCAATAAGCTTGGGACCTGTGTGAATGTGGTTATATAGACCTTAGGACCCTTAGACATCCCAAAGACAGAGCCCTTAAGGCTCTAAGGATTAGAATATCTTTGAGAGTAGTAGCAGCAACAACAAATGATATTTTTATGCTCCTTCCTTTTTCCGTTTATCCCTCTCTCCTTTTATTTTTCCTTTCCTTCCTCCCTTCCTCCCTCCCTCCCTCCCTTCCTTCCTTCCTTCCTTCCTTCTTTCCTTCCTTCCTTCCTTTTTTCCTTGTAGAAGTCCAGGCTCTAAAGGGTTCTTGGGGAAACTGATGCAGGAGAAATAGGGTTGGCGTCAAAGGAAGACAGGAGTCAGAGGTACAGCTTGAATAAGGAATAAGGAGAGAGATGCTAAAGCTGTTGCTACTTCTGCTGCTGCTTCTGCTGCTCTCTGTTGCTCTTCTTTTTTCCCCCCTCAAGTTCCCTCAGGCTTTATTTTGTATATTAAACAATGTTTATACACTTTTCTGATTACATATACATTTCCTTAGGTCAACATAGTCAGATTTACAGTTTACATTTATCCAGACAATTAACTCAGTGACATGTCTCTATCTGGCACCTAGTTCGAAGATTCCTTCTAACTTATAGATTACTATATTTGACATTTGACATTTGAATAGATGCTAACTATTAACTACATTACTTCATGGTTAAATACTGACTATTAACTATATAACTAAATTACTTAAATGCTAACTTGATTATCTTACTTCATGGTTAAATGCTAACTACGAGCTATCATGCTTCATGGCTAATAATAAATGGTGAATGTTAGTGACTTTTGCTAGTTTACTTATGTATATTTTGTTAGTCCTATGGATAGTTTAATCTCTTTATATTCTTAGGATTGTATTCTTCTAAAGAGGAACTTGTAGGGTCAGAACCCAGGTTAATGAGTGCCAACATTTCATACTTTTGGAATGTATCTGTCATTTGCTTCAGAATAAAATTGATGTTATTAGGATAGAAAACTTCCAGTATTAAAAAATCCAATTATATTAATTATAGATATTAATTATAGAAGGAAATGTTTTCTGAATGGGTGCTATGCACATCTGATCTCAATGCTCTGGCTTTGCTAGTAGCTTAGAGATTTCAGTTCCCAACACTTCCTTCCTTCCTTCCTTCCTTCCTTCCTTCCTTCCTTCCTTCCTTCCTTCCTTCCTTCCTTCCTTCTTTCCTTCTTTCCTTCTTTTCCTTCCTTCCAACATTTTTTCAATCTCTCTGGTTCTTTCCTCTCATATTAGATCTCTGAAAATTTTGGTAATAGTGGTAACTCTGATCCCATTCTCACTTCCAGTGAAATGAGCCTGGGAGAGAGAGGTTCAATCTTTTACTCATATCACTTTCTCACTCAAGGGGCTAATTTCTATTCAATTCTTTAATATTCTGTGATTTCTTCTCTCATTCTTTCCCCATATGAAGGAAGTGAATTTATTCTCTCCCTCCCTCCCTCGTTCTCTCTCTCTCTCTCTTTCTCTCTTACTCTCTCTGTCTCTCTCTTTCTCTCTGTCTTTTTCTTTCTTTCTTTCTCCTCTGTCTCTTTCTCCTCTCTCCTCTTTCTCTTCTCTCTTCTTTCTGTTTTCTCTTCCTCTGTCTCTCTCTCCTCTCTCTCTCTCTCTCTGTCTCTCTTTCGGTCTCTTGTCTTTTTCTGTTTCTCTTTCTCTATTTCTTTCTCTCATTTTCTCTCTCTCTCTTTTTCTGTTTCTGTCTCTCTTTTTCTTTCTCTCTGGTTAGGAAATAAGACTGAAAATCCTGGACCATCTCAATACTTGAGATCCAAGCATTGATCTACCTCTTCTGTCTTTCAGTGGACATAATTCTGGTTGAGTAGGAACCTACTTAACTGTGGATTTACTACATGAAAGTAGGGCCCAAGGCAGGATTTTAAGAACCTAGTCTGAAATATGGGAACTGAATTTCTTTGGCATATGAATTCTTCGGCAGATTCATTGGAACTGGGGGATTTGGCTTTGGCTCCATCTCCAGCTGGTAAAACTCATCGTTTCTGAAAGAACTGTTCTTGATTATTCAGAGAAATGGATGATCCAGTATGTTGACTATTCAGTCCTCTTTGTCTTTACTGATTTTTGCTTCTTGTTTCATAGTCTTTTAGTTGTTTTCATATTTCTTAAACCTTTAAGTGTTGAAAGACTCCAGAAGAGAAGGTGAAAATCATTAAGTTCCATCTGAGCAGCTCAGGCAATATTTTGATGGGAAGATTAAAACCTTTTTTTTTTTTAAACTGAAGTTCTTCTATGCCCAAACGGCTATCAAACTGTGCATACCATTTGATCCAGCAGTGACTCTACTGGGTCTGTATCCCAAAGAGATCATAAAAAAGGAAAAGTACCCACATGTGCAAAAATGTTTGTAGCAGCTTTTTTGTGGTAGCAAGGGACTGGAAACTGAGTGGATGCCCATCAGTTGGAGAATAGTTGGATAAGATATGATATATAATGTTATTAAATATTATTGCTCTAGAAAAAATGATCAAGAGGATGATTTCAGAGAGGCCTGGAGAGACTTAAGTGAACCGATGCTAGAACCAAGAGAACATTGTACACAGAAACAGCAAAATTATGTGATGATCAGTTTTGATGGAAGTGGCTCTTTTCAACTGAATGGTGATGCAAACTAATTCCAATGGTCTTGTAATAAAGAGAACCATCTGACTCAGAGAGAGGACTGTGGGGAATGAATGTGGATCACAACATAGTATTTTTACTTTTTTTATTATTGGTTGCTTGCATTTTGTTTTCTTTCTCATATTTTTCCTTTTTGATTTGATTTTTCTTGTGCAGTATGATAATTGTGGAAATATGTATAGAAGAATTATACATGTTTAACATATATTGGATTACTTTTCATCTAGGGGAGGGAGTAGGGGGAAGGGAGGGAAAAATTGGGAACACAAGGCTTTGCAAGAGTGAATGTTGGAAATTATCTATGCATATGCTTTGAAAATAAAAAGCTTTAATAAAAAAATAAACTTAAGTTCTTAAATTATCTATATCATGGAGAGTTGACTGTATCTTTATATGGAAAGGGATAGAGACTGGACCTGCAATTTCATTCATATAGAAAAGTCACAGGTGAGGAATGTCCCTCTACATATGCAGCTCCATGCAACACATAGTCATAAAAAGTTTGTCCAGGAAAATGAGAAGTTAAATGAATTGTCCAGGATCATGCAGTTAGTACATCAAAGGCAGGATTAGCATCCAGGTTTGAGGTCTTCATCTCTATTATATCACAGTGGCTCATAGACATTTACATATTTATATTTCTACTCTCCTCCTCACTCCTTTTGCCTTTCTCCATTTCACATGTCCTTTCCCATAAAATCTAGTCACCTTCTCGGAACTAAATCAGCTTTCATGTAGAACGAAGAGGTTCTCACTCCTTCTCAAATTCTCCCGAGTGTTTTTCTTGGAGTGTTTTATTATATTATTTCATGCACTAGACTATTTTGGCTCTTGGAAATATGGATTTGGGGTGGGGGAAGATAGTTCTAGAGCTGGAAGGAACTGCAGAGGTCATTTCATCCACATCCCTAATTTCACAGTTCAGTTAAATTACAAGATAGTGAGTGGCAGGCTGAGGATTCAAACTCAGAACTGACTCCAAGGTCAGAACTTCAAATTCACCATGTTTTCCCCTATCCTCAGCTGCCTCTTAGGGCAGAGAGGTTTTAGAATGAGACCCAGAGCCTGCTTCCTTTTCTTCAAACTAAGTCTTATTGAGGAGTTGACCATCATTAACTGGGCAGCAGTATACGGTTCCTTCATATGAATGAACTTAAATCAGCTATAGATTCCATCACAATTTTTAGTTTCACCGTCATAGGCAGAAAGGTATATTATCCAGTAGTGGTGCTTCTTGGTCTTATGTTCTGGTTTCCTTCTTCCTCTGTGTTCATTATTCCCCATGGAGGATGGTGAACAAGAGTCACATTCTTTTATTATCACATTTCCTTCCCCATCTGAGCAGGAGAATGCTGATCCCTTGGGTTGTGTGAAAGCTCCCCAAAGCTGGTGGGAACTCAGCTTCCAGAAAGAATCCGACTGGCTTCAGAAGCTTATCTACTGGCACCTGGTCTCCTAAAGAGGGAGAGGCAGGGCTGGAGGAGAGAGGGGCCTCATATATATGGAACAGGGCCAAACTGATATAGGAAATTACAACCCTCCTTGGAGACTCCATGTGGGAAAGAAATACAGTAGAGATTCTGTCTTGTCACCTGCCATTTGGAGCAACTGATCCCTTTCTTTTTAATTTAGTAAATGAAAAATCTTTGGGATGAAATGTACTGTTTCTTTGGGTCTAGAATAAAAAATTATGGGAATATAAAAATCACTCTGTGAAGCCAGAGAGGAATTTTCTATATAGATTTGGGTCTCCTTGGTTCCTATATGTCATGTGGAGAACATAAAGCAATTTCATTAATCTTTAATTGATCATAAGCAATAGGAGAGGATCACAAATGACCTGAGAGAAGGTCTAGGTATAAGTTTTGGGTCTTATGGTAACAGCACATCAGATAGCTTTTAAAAAAAATTCTATTTTTTTTTACTGGCTTCCATCCTTACTTATAGATTTTCCAATGTTGAAGAGGACTCAGGGGGAAAAGAAAAAAAAAAGGAATATTTTAGTTAGAAAAGTAAGAAGTTGTGAGAATATTTCTATCCATATTCAATCCAATAAATATTTTAGTGCTGAGAGTGATAACCTTGAGATTGAGGTTGAAAGCAGATCTCTCTAACTCCTCAAAGCAAAAAGGAAAAAAACATTTTAGAACAGTCACTGTGGGAAATGTAAAGAGTTATGGAGAGTATATACAGGCAGAGTTAGAAGAATCTCTTTATTTTACAGATAAGTAAACAAAAGCCTAGAAAGGTGGTCAGGGATATGTTGGAGCCAGCTCTAACAGAGCTTGGATTGTCAAATTTTCATTGTGACTGTTTACACTTCAGAATTAGGCAATTTACACATTAGGGTGTGATTTATTGTTTTGTTGATTGGATAGACTTAAGAAAATGTTGGTGATTTAGATTAGACTTAAAAGTGTGTGGCAATATTCTGTGTCTTCCCCCCACCCCTCTACCTTGTTAAACATTTACCTTTACTTAGTAGCATTTACCAGAAGTGATTAGCCTAGATCATGCAAGTAGTAAATAGAGCTAGGATTTAAAGCTGAGTTCTTTGGCACTCAGTACTTCTGCTTTGCTCACTATAATCTAATTGGGGAAAATTTTGAGGACCCAATTGAGGTTGGTTAGGTGAAATTGTATATCTATCTCCCAGACATACACCAATCTAGTAAATTGACACAGGAGCAGAAGAAACCAGTTGGAATCCCTGGGGATAAGATTATTAGAAAATCAGAAACCACATCAGGTCAAAAAGATGTGTGTGTATGTGTGTGTGTGAGAAAGAGAGAGAGAGAAAGAGAGAGAGAGAGAGAGAGAGAGAGAGAGAGAGAGAGAG
>JAJPUD010000623.1:360738-384042 GCA_023553655.1 Myrmecobius fasciatus | reverse complement strand
GAGGGAGAGAGAAAGAGAGAGAGAGAGAAAGAGAGAGAGAGAGAGAGAGAGAGAGAGAGAGAGAGAGAGAGAGAGAGAGAGAGAGAGAGAGAAAGAAAGTGCATATGTGCACATATGTATATAGGGAAGAAACCTAAATCTGGAATTCTAGTTGCAGAAATTACCTGTCTTATTTTTTCCTCACCATTTTGACAGTAGATGACAGCTGTGTCTTGGCTTTAGATTGGAGAGAGGCCCTGGGTACATTTGCTGTGGGTAGATGTTTGGGGACAATGGAAATGATATTCTGTGGTAATACACATTTTATAACGGAATTAATTTTAAATTATAAAAAAACTTAGTTGAGCTTTAGTTGACTCCTTAAGACTATTTCCACCTTTTATGCTTTTTTCCCCTTGAAAATGATTTAAAAATTAAAATGACTTCAACATATAGGAAACATGTCTAATATGGAAGGGTATACAAGAAGATACATGGAAATGACTTCTTTAGAGTACACTTCCCCTTTCCTCACTTCTTCCTCAATTCTCCAAAATATTTGGTGGAACCAAATCTCTGACTGCTCATTTAGAAAAAACTGTTCCTTACCTTTTTTGGGGGGGAAATTTTGCATTGGTGTATCCAGAAAACTACAAACTCTGAGTTGGAAGGAATTGAGAACCTTATGTGAGAAAAGACTACCATCTTCCCAGATAATCCATTCTACTTTTGGACAGTTCCAAATATTGGCTGGTGTTTTCTCACATCAGAACTGAAATTTATTTCTTTGCAACTTTCATGCCCTGCTCCTAATTCTGCCTTTATGGGCCAAGAACAAATCATCTGGAGGAGAGGATTCTGGAAAGTTGGTGGAGCAGGTCAGAAAATTCCAAGTTCCCCAGTTTCTTTCACACACAAGGCAATGTGAACGTAGGACCTCAGGGTGAATGTAGAGTGGCAAAAATAAACAAGATTTGGGGCAGAACAGTGTTTCTTCTGGGCAAAGATTGAAAGAAAGATTTTGAGATGGAGGTATAAACTGAGTAAAGTGTAAATAGCTCCAGGTTTTCTTGTTGAAACAATAAACAATAAGCCCTAGAGGCAGCTGGGTTGGAAGATAGTCTCAGACTCATCCATAGGAACTTTTGGACAGTGTTGGGGCTCAGACATCTGGGCAATGAAAGATTGAAGGAACCTCTGCTGCTGAGGGATGCTAAGCCAAGCTTTGCTATTGAGATGTGGTCCTGGGCAAGAAGGAAACACCTCCACTCTCCATGAGTGAAGAAGCAGTGAGACAGGTACACTGCTGGTTGTAGGTACTTACAGGAGAGCTGAGTTCTTTGCTTTGTTTCAGGCTAGAGGGAGAACTGAAAATTATAGCCATTGGAAGGTCCTCAGGGAGCAAGAGCATTTTCATCATGGTGTGCTGGGGGCCATAGCTGTGGCTCCGAGTGGGAAAGGAGTGCAGAGGTTGAGCCCAGGACAAAACTTTAAAAATTAGAATAAGAAAATCTGAGGCCAGCAGCAATATTCCCCACATCCTATGACTAGAGGTGATTACAATAACAAGCTGCTAAAAATAAAAAGGAAAACAAAAATGAGCGAGCAAAGGAGAAAGAACTCAATCATAGACAGTTACTGGGAATAGAGAAGATTGGGGGTTCATCTTCAGAGGAGGATACTGAAGTAAAAAAAAGGCTCTCCTACCCCAAAGAATAATACCAAATGGTTACTTATCCATAAAGAATTTTCAGAAGAACTCAAAAAAGATTTAAAAAGTCAAATAAGAGAGATGGAAGAAAAATAAAAAAAATAAGAACAATCCAAGAAAACCATGAAGATTATGAAAAGTCAAACAATTGGAAAAGGAGATCCAGAATCTTAAGGAAGAAAATGATTCCTTGAAAACTAGAATTGGGAAAATAATAGCCAATGACATTATAAGAGACCAAGAAATGATAATAAAAAGGAATGAAAAAATAGAAAAGAATGTGAAACATCTCATAAGGAAAATAACTGATCTGGAGAACAGATCAAGAAGAGAAAACATAAGAAAGTTATGATCAAAATAAGAATCCTAATACAATAATAGAAAAAATAATTAAAGAAAATTGCCTCAAAAGGAGGGGCAAGTAGAAATAGAAAAATCCACCAATCATTACCTGAAAGAAATCCTAGGATGAAAATCTATAGGAATATCAGAGCCATATTCCCAAACTCATAGGCAAGCAACAAGAAAACCCTCCTAATACAATTCAAATTAACTGTGAAGCCACAATTAGAATTATACAAGACCTAGCAGCAGCTACACTAAAAGACCACATGTCTTGGACTACTGTTTTTGAAAAGCAAAAGAATAGGTATTGCAGACAAAAGTTAAGTATAATTTTGAATGAAAAAAATATTTAATGAACTGACAGACTTGCAGGATTGTGCCTCAAAAAGACCAGAACTTGATAGAAAATTTGACATACAAGAACCAGGAGAAATAGAAGATAAACATAAAAGACCAAATACAAGGGACTCAATAAGGAAAAATAGTTTACTTTTAATACATGGAAATATAAACCATATATCTAAGATTTTCATTAGTAATTGGATAGTTTGAAAGAAATATTGGGATAAAACTGAGTATGACATGATCCTAAAAAGTAAAATGGTGTAGAAAAAGGCAAAAGAGTAATTATCTCATACAAAAGAAATGTGAGAAGAACTGGCACAGAAGAATCAAATGGGAGAGGAAGGCTGATAGTTCTGGAACCCTACTCATATCAGACATAGATTAAAGAGATAACAACATATACATTTGGAAGGATATAAAAGTCTTCTAAATTCAGAAAAAATAAGTGGTCAAGGGGACAGGGAGAGGATAAGAGAGGGATTCTTGGAGGAGAGTATGTTAAGGCATAGAAGGACAAGATAGTGGGTAAAAGTAAAGCAGAGAAGTGAAGAAGAATAGGAATAGTATAAGAAGGATAGTGAAGAAAAGTAGGAAGGAGGAAAATATACAAGGTAATTATGGCTTAGAATTTGAATGGAATGACTTTACCTATAAAATGGAAACTGATAGCAGATTAAGCATTTGAGTAAATAATATGCAGCTTTCAGAAAATGCTATAAAAATAAGAGATGCATATAAACATAAAATAAAGGTTAGGGGTAGAATTTATGATGTAAAAAAGCAGGGATAGTAATCATGATCTCAGACAAAGTTAAAACTAAAATGATAGATTTAATCAAAAGAGAAAAATAGGAAAATTACACTGTCAACCATATTATTAGATATTTTTGGATTATTTAAAATAACTAGGAAGTATAAAAAACTTGAGAGTATACCTGCCAAAACAGACACAAGTACTATGCAAATACAAACACAAAATAATTTTTATATAAATAAAGTTTTATCTAAATAATTTAAACAATGTTTATTGTTCACAAGTAGGTAAAAAGAATGGCAATTTTATCTAACTAATCTATTTAAGTAATTCAGTCCCAATTAAATTACTAACAATTATCTTATTGAATTAGAAAAAGTAATAATAAAGTTGATTTGGAAGAACATGCAAAGGAAACAGATTCAGTAGTATCAGACCTTAAACTCTATTATAAGGTGACAATATTGCTGAGGTATAAAATGAATAATTTGGATTATTTTAAGTTAAAATTTTCTTGTATAAACAAAACTTTAAAAGCCAAGAAAAGAAGGAATGCATTAAATTAGGAAAAATTTTCATAAATAATCTCTGAGATAGAATGTGATTGGGTGTAGCTGCTTGATCTAGAAAAACATGAAAGACTTGGACTTATGAAGGAAGCTGCTATCCACCTTCAGAGAAACAGATGATGAGTAGAAATAATCATAGTATGGTCATACCTATATATACATATATGTGACCATATGTGTGTATATATGTATATGTTTATAAATATCTATGTAAATGTATGTATATATGTGCATGTGTATAAATACACATACATGTATATCTATGCTTTTTGGTAGCCTTTGGGGGAGAGAAAAAATAAATAAAATAAAAAGTCATAGCAGAGAACAAAAGAAAACCTACAAAGAAGTAAAAAAAAGGATGGACAGCTTTAAAATAATGTTAGTATTTATCATATAGATTTTCTTGAAATGGAAATTTATTGCCTTATATTAAAGCCTCTCTCATGTTCTGCTGTGTACATGGTAAGATGTTATTTTTTTCTTATTTTGTATTTGTTCAAAATAAATTTAAAATCTTAAAAGAACAAATCAGATTCCTTTTCTTAAAGGTAGCTAGGTGGTATAGTAGAATGCTAGGCCTAAAGTCAAGAAAGAGTCAGAAGGACCTGACTTTAAATCTGTCCTTAGATACTCACTAACTGTGTGATCTCCAACAAGTTACAACCTCTCTGCCTTAGTTTCCTCAACAGTAAAATAGAAACAATAGTAGCATCTACAATCCAGGGTTGTGAGAATCCAATGAGATGATAATTGTAAAGCACTTAGTACAGTGTCTGATACATAGTAAATACTATGTAAATGTTAGCTATTATTATTTTCTAGGCAATAGCCCAAGTAGTTGAAGATAGCTCTTAACCAAATGTTTTCAGCTCCTTCAACTTATAATGATACACTATGATTTTAAACCTCCTGTCTTCCTGTAGGTTGCCCTACTTTGGATGTTCATTTATCAATGATCATTTTAAAATGTGGCTTCCAGAACCTAACACAACATTCCCTACATAGTCTGACTATTTATTACCTTCCTAATCCTAGACCCTAATGTTTCTCTTAATGTAGCCTAACAATGAATTAGCTGTTTTGGCTGCCATATCTTGTTGTTGACTCATAGTCACAGAATCTGGGAGTTGGAAGGGACTTCAGAGGCCATCCATTTCTTTCTGCCCTTTCAACTGTGCCCAATCAAATTGTCATAGATCAGTCTTGGAAAGACTGATTGGAGCCATCATTGTTGTCCAGCCTAAACCCTGGGACTTCTTCTTTCTCTTCCTATTTCTGTAGCCCCAATTCACCCTATTTCCGTTACAGATGTGGTAGTTTTGTTTTTCTTCTATTATGTTTGTAAGAACATTGCATCTGTTCATCCTTTTCTGGAATTAAGCATCTCTGGGTAATACATCAAAATAACACATTTAACAATGCTATTCCCCTTTTAAAAAATGGACACCAAGAAGTGAGGGGGGGGATAACTAATGATGAAGAGAATTAATTTATTTGAGACTTAATGGTACAGTGTCAATAGAAGTAGGAAAGGACCAGAAGTAACAAGGTTAGAAAAGACTATGTCTCAGTAAGAGGGTTATGGGTTCAAATCTTATCTCTGATGGTTGCTATCTATGTGACTTTGAACAACTCACATCCTTTCTGGTATTCAGTTTCCTCATCTATAAAATGAGGGTTCTAGATAGTCTCTGAGGTCCTTTCTCCCTCTATACCTAAAGTCCAATGTGTCCAATGTGTTAGATAAAGAATTACATGAAAATCTAGAACCTAATCAGACTGTCCAAATAATTGCTGATTGGATTAAGAGAGCACAAGGAACATTCAGTGCCACTGGGCATGAAATTATACTCACAGCATTTGCTGTAATTTTACTTATATGTATCTGTATCTGTAGACCTACTCTGGTAGGCTGTTTTGTGACCATAATTAAAAGGATTATGGAGAATGTCTGCAGACAGATTGCAGACTTCAAGACTTGAGACTCAATAAAAAAAAGGGGGGAGATGTAGAAAACTCCCAGGAAGCTAGAAACTTCAGTAACTGGAATGTTCCCCTTCTAAGATTAATCAAGAGTGTATTTAAGCTTGAAATCATGAGAAAACATAAGATCCTGGTACAATTACTGGGATATTGTCTCATCTCATCCTTCTAACTACTATTGTCTAATTCTCAGGAAATTAAGGCTTGTAGAATCACAGTTTTTAAAGCTGAGAGACTCTAAAGATCAATTATCTGATTCCATTTTACAGATAATTAAAATTCAGAGAGGAGGAGTCACATTACAGTTAGATTACATTCAGCACCTATAACCTGTCTTGCCATACTGTTGTAGGCTAGCTTGATTTCAGCCTTTGTGGTGCTTCAGTTTTGGAATTAGAACATAAAGAACATTTGTAGACCACATAACAATTAACAAAAAAAGATTTACTTGGCTATGTAGCATGGAAAATATACCTAGTAAGGATACTGGATGGATTCAGGTTCTCTGCTTCTATGTTGGCCATGTTGGTATGTTAGACAAGGCTGAGAGATAGTCACTTGCATCTTCATGAGCTAACTTTGGTTCTTAGGTTACCAGAAAATTTTCTTAACCCAAACTCCCTTAACCAATTAAATCTTTTTTTCCTGAGGCAATTGGGGTTAAGTGACTTGCCCAGGGTCACACAGCTAGGAAGTGTTAAGGCCAGATGTGAACTCAGGTCTTCCTGACTTCAGGGCTGATGCTCTAACTACTGTACTACCTAGCTGCCCCAAACCAATGAAATCTTAAGAACTATTCCAATACTTTTTAAGAAAAATAAACCTAGCCTAACTTGCATTGCAGATATTGCTATCACACTTGTATACCAAAAACTGTTAAAAAAAAATTAAAACAAAAAGCAAGCCAAACTCCCAAAGTCCCAATCCTTTTGTTTTTTTGGGGGAGGTATGTGTGACATTTAACACTACTGTACTTGAAATCTTTCCATGATTCCTGGAAAATAGCCTCTCAAGTTTTTGTCATAGTATTTTTATTGTGATATGGGGATTGTTGTCACTGCAAACAGTTATATTGTGGGATATCTGGTGTTTATATATTCAAAAGCTTAGTTAGAATCAGTGATATAGAGACAAGAGATAGGGTATAAAGGTTGAATATCAGTAGTCTGGCTTCTAATTATATTATATTTTTGTTTGGTAGGCAGGTGTTTTCCTTTAGATGGAGAAAGTATCTGAATTTTATCTAAGATGTTGATAAAAGAGAAAATTGAAGATCCCGTGGCCATAGATTTCCATCACCATCCCTCATTCCCTGAAGATTTCTTGTTTTTGAGAGTCCTGCCCTGCAGATCAAATATTTTTCCTCTGGGGAAATGTTTGTCCACAGTAAAAAACAGAAAACTAATTTCAAGTTTTGATAGAAATGGAGGTGGGAAATTTTGTTTAACACATTCTTATGTTTGGTCCTGGCTTGGGAATCCCTTTCCTAGGCTTTGATTTGAACCAGCCCTTCTTTCTTTCTTTTTTTTTTATTAAAGCTTTTTATTTGCAAAACATATGTATGGGTAATTTTTCATCACTGACCCTTACAAAGCTTTCCGTTACAAATTTCCCCCCCCTAGTCCCCACCCCTCCCCTAGATGGCAGGAAGTCTACTACATGTTAATTATGTTAAAATACTTGACAAATCGAATATGTGTATACATATTTTTACAGTTATCTTGCTGTGCAAGAAAAGTCGGATCTACAAGGAAAAAAATCTGAGAAGGGAAACATAATGCAAGCAAATATTGCTAGAGAGCATGAAAATGTTATATTGTGGTCTACATTTTATATCCCTCTCTCTGGGTGTATATGGCTTTCTTCACTGAACAATTGGAACTGGTTTGAAACATTTCATTGTTGAAGAAAGCCATGTCCATTAGAATTGATCATCATATAGTCTTGTTGTTGCCGTGTATAGTGATCTCCTGGTTCTGCTCATTTCACTCAGCATCAGTTCATGCAAGTCTCTCCAGGCCTCTCTGAAATCATCCTGCTGGTTGTTTCTTATAGAACAATAATATTCCATAACATTTATATGCCATAATTTATTCAGCCATTTTCCAATTGATGGGCATCCATTCAGTTTCCAGTTTCTAGCCACTACAAAAAGGGCTGCCACAAACATTCTTTCACATGGTCATTTCAGTAATATCTAACTCTTTGTAACCCCCTTCGAAGTCTTGACAAAGACAATGGAATGATTTGCCATTTTCTTCTCTAGCTCATTTTGATGAAGAACTGAGGCAAACAGGGTGAGTGACTTGCCCCAAATCTTTCCTTCCTTTAAGATCTCTTTGGGATAAGCCCAATAGAAACACTACTGAGTCAAAGGGTATGCACAGTTTGATAACTTTTTGAGCATAGTTCCAAATTGTTCTCTAGAATGGTTGGATCCGTTCACAGTTCCACCAACAATGCATCAGTGTCCCAGTTTTCCCACATCCCCTCCAACATTCATCATTATCTTTTACTGTCATTTTAGCCAATCTGACAGGTGTGTAGTGGTACCTCAGAATTGTTTTAATTTGTATTTCTCTTATCAATAGTGATTTGGAACACCTTTTCATATGACTATAAATAGTTTTAATTTCATCATCTGAAAATTTTCTGTTCATATCCTTTTACCATTTATCGATTGGAAAGTGAACCAGCCCTTCTGAATCTTTTGAAAGGTAAGAGTCACAGAGGCACAAAAAAAGTCATTGTCTTCCCTCCAGACAGTGTTGTTGTGCTTAAGCCCATTCCAAACTCTTGAGAGTCTGATTCTTGAAAGGAAAAAAAAAAGAGATGTCAATTCAACAATGGTGCTTTAGTTGCTCTCATCTAATGACTCAGTTGTAAACTTTATGATTTCCTCGTTAGAAAGTAAACTTCTTGAGGGGAGGGACTGTTTTTTAGAAAAATGTTTGTATCTTGAGAGCTTGGCATATATAGCCTGGAATATATTAATGATTTAATAAATGCTTATTTATTTCTTAAAGGGTTTAGGAAGCATAATAAAGACAATTTTTTTATCCTCAAGCTGAGTACTATATGTCAAAGATGGTCTTCTCAGAATATATTCAGTTTAAAGAGCTTTGACAATATTCCAGAAATATTGTGTGTATACCAAAATGTTATACATTTAAAAAATCAAAACTGCATTTGTAAAGGTCATTGCCCAAGCCTGGAATTTCTTTCTTTCTCCCTTTTCCACTATGGAAATCCTTCTATTCTATCAAGGATCAGCCTAGATGTTCCAGCCATTGCCAATTGTCTTGATCTATGTCTTGCCATTGGAAGCCAATTATTCTGGAGGAGAGAAAGAGGCTGATGACTTTGCCCAATCCTACTTCATTTAAATCCAATTCACTTGCAAGTGAATTCACCTTCCTGGTGTGATTGGTCCTTCTTGAGAACAAAGGATCATCAACAGATGACAGTACTCTCTCCTTCCTTATTATTCCTTATGCCACTTTGTTGTTGTTTGGTCATTTCAGTAATATCTAACTCTTTGTAACCCCTTTTGAAGTCTTGACAAAAACAGTGGAATGATTTGCCATTTTCTTCTCTAGCTCATTTTGATGAAGAACTGAGGCAAACAGGGTTAGTGACTTGCCCCAAATCAAATGGCTAGAAAGTGCTTGAGGCCAGATCTTCTGGACTTTAGTCTTGGTACTTTATCCACTGCACCACCTAGCTGCCCCTAAAGCACATTGACCAGACTTGTCTCTGCCCATATCATAGGATGATGATCTAAGGCTCAAAGAAACTTTGGAGATCATTTAGTCTAACCCCACCATACAGATGAGAAAACAGGCTGAGAGAGGTAAGATTACATAGGTAGGAAGCATCAGAGGCAGGATTTGAACAGGTCCTTTGACTCCAGAGGCAATGCTCTTTTATGGTGTCTAATTGCCTCTCACATTCTAACTGTAATTTTTTGTGTAATTATTTCCCATTATTTCTCTACTCCCATCCCCCCCCAAACCCAATCCTTATTAACTCTAAAGTATTAGTAGAGGTTGTATCATTTTTCATTTTGATATTACTAGCAGCTAGTACAGTGCCTTGTAGTGGATACTTAATAAATATTTGTTTAATTAAGGCAATTTATATACTGAAGAGTGGCTCCCTACTTAAAGGAATCTGTACAAAACAGAGCCTTTATAAAGGCAAAGTATCCTTTTGTAAAGTTAAACAATCATCCCCTAATTTATCTTAAACCACCTATATAACCCAGTTGCAAGAAAATCAAGTGTTCTCAAAGTCGGGCTCTCTCAAGGAACTTCCGGAGATTAGACATATATGAGTCTTGGGTAATAGCAGGTTACCAAAACAGCTTCTGTTTGTTGAGCTGAAACAGGCCACTTTAAGCAGGGAGTTCATATGAAACCCTTTAAAGAAAGGGTGAGGCAAATTTTGGGAAGCAATAGTGCTAGACAGACCAGCCTGGTGTTTAGCAATCAGAGACAGAAACCAGGGAAGGAAATATGGTTTATTATGAGTGAGGGGTCAGGAGAAGAGGCTGAGCTGAAAATAGCAGCAGGCATCTCAAATGTTGGCTACAGCTGGCAACCAAAAGGAGCATTATCTTCACATTTCCACATGTGTGCTGTGTGAGAAAACCTGCTGGTCCTGGCCAAGAGAATCAGAAGCACCATCTTCAAGCACAGAGGCTACAGTTCTGCACGTTTTGCTTCTGACTCCAACTCTATTCCCTCTGTTTTTTTTCTAAGTGTGGTACATTCTGTAGACAGGCCACAGAGCATTTTAGCTCAATGCATTCCGGGAGCTATCCCAGTCAGCTGGCCTCCATTTGTAGGGTTGGTCATTCCATTTGTATGTGGAAATCAGCATTTGCATGCATGGCTCCTTGGAGAGACATGGCAGAGTTGGATCTGGGTTAATACATGGATTAAGAGCTCACGTGAAAATGCTAGGATTACATAAAGGAGAATTTGACTAAGGCATTTGCTCTGAGCTGTTGATGGATGAGTTTTTTGGAAAGTCAACTACTAGACTTCCGTAAGAAAACTAATTAAGGAAACAATTTAGAATTAAACTCTATGGCAAATATTAGTGTTGTTAAAATTCTGGGCAAGGAGTTTAAATGCTCAGGTGTTTTTTTAGAGAATGTTTTTATCTGCAAAATGGCCTAATGAGAATATAGTAACCTTCAGAAGGATGCCATTAATTTGTCTTCAGTAGGAAAGATGCTTTGAATTATTTCTTTATCAATGCTGATAACTTACATTGAGTTAGCTGTAGTTTTGTCCACCTTGTCCATTGTCATGCATGTTCACAATGGATGGCAGGGGGCAAGAATGTAGCCCGTGGCCTAGAAATAGATTTTTTCTCCCTGTGAGATTGACTGACCTATACTGGAGTGAGGCAGGGTAAGGGATGTGAAACTTTTACCTGGACCCCATTATTGCACTCTGTTCTAATTGAATTAATGGGTTCAGTGGGTGATCATATTATACTTTATTGAAATGTTGAGATAGATTCATTTCGATTCAATTCAACTCAACAAACTTCATGGCAGGTTTTGTGCTAGGTACAATATATGAAAAGTAAAAAAAAATAAAAAGAAATAGTCTTTGTCTCTAGCAACTTAAATTTTACTTTGGGGGAGGAGGGAATGATATGTACTTTCATAAGTGAATGTAAGATAAATACGAAATAAATATAAAGTTACTGGAAGGTCAGTAATAACTTCAAGTCTATCCCTTGAATTGAGCCTCAAGAAGAACTAGAATTCTAAAAGGGAGAGATATGGAAAAAGCATTCCAGGTTTGGGGGACTGTCTGAATTAACAGAGAGCAGATAGGTGGAATGGTGTATAGAATCTAGGCCTGGAGTTCCTTGGAGAATCTGAATTCAAATCTGACCTCCCAACTCTGGGTAACTCTTCTTTAGAAATATGTGTTTGTTAAAATTACACAGCATCCAGGTTTTTGTTTTGACTCTTCTTTCCATTTCCATTGCTGTAGTCATTATGTAGTTTGTTTTCTTGGTTTTGCTTTCTCTACTTTTTACCAGTTCATATAGGTGTTTCCATGTGTTCCTGTAATCTTCATATTAATTTTTTCCCCTAGGGCAAATTAATATTTCATTACATGTATATGGCATGATTTGTTTAGCCACTCTCCAATCAATTGTTATCTTCCCCCCCCCAATACTTTGTTACTATAAAAAGTTCTGTTGTTGAATTCATTGAGATATATACCTAGCAATGAGGGCCAGGGTTTATTTTTGAGACAGAAATGGTATTAGCTATGTTAAAACTTGTGTGTGGTAGTCTTGAAAGCTACTCTACCCTTTGTCCTTAGAATTGGGGTGTGTGAGGTATGTGTGGTTAAGATGTCTGGTCCTGAGCCAATTTTAAAAATCCTTATAGCATATTTCTGTGTCTTATGGGTGGGCCAGTAGAACCCTAGGTGGGTCAGGGTCTTTATTACATATTTATTTCAAATCCAAACCATTTCTGAATCTTGGACCAGGAGCTAAGGACAGAAGAACTTCTGAGGGTAGGGATAGGAAGAGAAAGACTCTCACAGATTCCCATCACTAATTTGTCACACATAGCCTCAGCCATGATACTAATTCATTTATTTGTACTTGGAAAAATCTCTCATTATTGTCTGTTTCTCCTTTGGCTTGTGTCTGACATGAAAGTTTTCACTGTATTAGTTGGTGACCTCAAATGAATAAACCATTTGAAATTAAAAAGAGAGAGAATGAATCTTCCATGGTACAGGTTTTTTACATCCAACTTTTAATTATGGATGCCTATTCTGTTAGCTATTAGTAGAGTTTAGGAGTGGGTTGATAATGGGGGGGGGTTGTATTTATTTTTAAAACTACTTTTAGCTTTAACCAAAAACAGTTGTCTTTCTAGCTTTCCCATAGAAAACTTATTGGGAGGGATAATTCTCCATAAAAAAGTAGAGATTTTAACTAAATTGCCTATCTTTTGATCTAATTCTTTTTGCCTGCCACCCAATAGTTTACACACTTGCCACTATTCTAGTTAAGAAGAGATTTTAGCTCATTTTTTACTGATAATTTTGTAAGTGCAGAATCTCTTGGGACTTAAAGTATAAAAGGATAGATATGTAGTTCCTTCACTATCCTTACAAGGCACCCCCAAAAATGTAGGCATGGGGAGAGGGTAGATTAGTAGTTTCATAGAAACTGGATCTCTGATAATCCAAATGTAAAATAAAACCTCAACTTCCAGTACCCAGAGAAACTTTTATAGGATTACAGGTATATCTGGAAGACACATAAGAGGTTATTGAATACAAGTCCTATCCCTTCTACCTCCCACCTTTTTTCCCTCCTCCCCAGTGAAAATGAAATAATTCAGACATGGAAAGGTTGAGTTATCTGTCGAGAGCAACACCACTTGTGTCTGAGGTGCAATTTCATTCCACTTCAGACACAAGGTAAATAAGGTCCTCCTTACTCACCTGATACATTTAATGGAATTGTGGCTATTTCTTTAGTCTGGAGCAGGAGAGGTAGGCTTGAAAAGTAGATGGTCTCTCTAACCTTGGTGGGAAAATGTTGCTATGTTGAGTATCAAACATCAGTAGATACTGTTTTCTGAGCATATTCACTTTATTGGCAACAAAATAATGGAGAAAGTGATTTACTAGGTGTCCCTTTCCACCAAAAAAAAATCCAACCCCCAAATTCAAAAAATCATGAAGGAGGTGAGATGGAAATTTACTTTTATTCCTGTAACAAAATACTTTTGGTGGGGATGTTTCTTAGTTATTAAAAATAGTGCAATGAAGTGAGCTCTGAATGCAAATCCCAATAAAAGAAAATACAGAAGAAACAAATAGAGCAGAGACTGCCTTGGCAAAAGAAAGTATTAAAAATTATATGATGAAAAAGAAAGAACAAAGGAGGATCTTTGGGGAATGATCAAAAATAAATGAGAATTTAAAAATGGCATGGTAGGAAGGCACTAATAGGGTTGGGAAAATGAGAGAGACAGACTTTTTTTAAAAGAAAAGATGGAGACTGGGAAGAGTGTAGAGGTTGTTTGGAGCCTATAGGACAATGGAAGAAATAGCAAACACAAAAGTAAAGAACCGAGGTGGTTTTCAGGTTACTAGACATCTCTGGGATACTGGGACGATTTTCAACATGGTATAGTAAATAGGATGATGGCCTTTAGGTTACAAAGTTAGAAAGATGTGGGCTCAAACATTTAGAAGCTGTGTGATCCTTGGCAAGATACCACATCTCTCTTTATTTGCAAAGTGATGAGGTTAGATGAGGTGATCTCTAAGGCACCTTCAAACTCTAGATTTATGATTTCTGGATTTTATAATTCTATGATGGGTATATATGTGGGTAAATCTTATCTCTGATTTGGCAGAACAGATGCAACATGCATCTTATATCTTGCCTTATCATGGAAAAACTTGTTCAGTAGAAATGGGGAGATAATCAATTAATTAATAGAGAAAAAATATGACAAACCATTCTAGTGTCTTTGCCATAAAAATTCCAAATGGGATTATTAAGAGTCAGATCTAACTAATTGATTAAACAACAAATACCCACTATGTGTCAAACACTATGTTTAGTGCTAGAGATATAAGGAAAGGCAAAACATCTCTCTTATCTTATAGGGGAGACAATAAGTAAACAATTATGTACAAATGATCAGTTGGGAGTAATCAACAAAGGAAAGATTCCAGAATTAAAAGAATTGAAAAAGGCTTCCTGTAGAAGATGGGATTTTAGATGGAACTAGAAGGAAGTCAGGGGAGGCAGAAGGCAGAAATGAGGGAGAACATGCCAGGCATGGGGGACAGTGAATGGAATTGTATAGAACTGAGAGTTAGAGCATCTTATGTGGAATAGCAAGGAAGGCAGTGTCATTAGATCAAAGAACATATTATGTATATGTGTGTGTTTGTAGAGGTGTATAAGATATAAGTAGAAAGATGAGGGCAACTAGGGTAAGAAGGGCTTTTGAATGCTAAATAGAAGATTGTACTTCATCATGAAGAGAATAGGGAACCTGTGGTTTATAAACTAGGAGGGTGACATGATCAGACCTAAGATTTAGCAAATCACTTTGACAGCTGAATGGAGGATGGATGGAGATTTGAAGCAGTCAGACCTACTAACGGGCAATTGGAACAATCCAGACACGAGGTGCATATAACAGACATGAGGCTATAACAGAATATAGCAATATCAAAGAAGAGGAGATGTATTTAAGAGATGATGCAAAAGTGAAATTGACAAGCCTTGGCAACAGATTAGAAATGGGGAATGAAGAGATAATGATGAGTTAAGGATGACATCTAGGTTGGAGGTGTAAGTGATTGGGAGAATAGTGGTGCCTTTGATTGTAATAAAGATTTTTGAAAGAGGGAAAAATTTAGAGGGAAAGATGAGTTCATTTTTGCACATGTTAAATTTCATATTTCTAAGAGATTCAGTTGGAGATATCTAATAGGTAATTAGAGATGCAAGACTAGAAGGCAACAGAAAGGTTAGGGCTGGATAAGTAGATTTGAGAATCATCAGCAGAGGAATGATCATTGAATCCTTTGGAACTGATGAGATCAACAAGTGAAATAGTGTTGATGGAGAAGAGAATATGGTCCAACAAAGAAATCTGTGGGACACTCAAAGTTATTGAACATGATCTGGATGAGGATACACTAAAAGGAGACTGAGGAGTGCTCAGATACAGAGCAAGAGAGCTGAGAAAACTGAGAAGAAAATATCAAGGAGAAGAAGGTGATTGCAAAGTGTCAAAGACTGTAAAAATGTCAAGAAGAATAAGTGTCAAGAAAAGACCATTGACATGCAACCAGATTGCAGAATTAAGAATTCAGTGAAAGGAGAAGTGGAAGCATCTATTGGCAATGGTTTCTCAAGAAATTTAGCCACAAAAGGCAGGTGAGATGTAATAGTTATTGGGAAAGGAAGGGTCAAGTGAAGGTTTTTTGAGCTTGGGAAAGACATGAGTATGTTTGTAGATTGTGGAGAACTAGTCAGTAGATAGGGAGAAATTGAAGATAAGTGAGATTTATTAAGAAATTAAAGATAAGTGAGGATTATAGATGGGGCAGTCTACTGGAGGAGATAAAATGGAATGGGAACACTCGTACATTGCCTTGGAAAGGAGAGGTGCCACCTCTACATTTAAGTTGGTGGTAAAAGAGAAGATAGTGACAGAAGACATTTGAGTGATATGAGATGAGAAGGGGAGGAGAAGAGGGAACTCTCTGAGAATGGCTTCAGTTGTTTGCAGGAAAATATGAGAGAAAGTTCTCAGCTGAGAAGGTGAGGGGAGAGGGATTCTTTTTAGTCATTTCAAAATTTTTTTAATACTTTTATTTTCCCTTTCAGGCCATTATTTATCCCTTTTGGGTTTAGCTTGTGATTTTTTTTTTAACTTAGAAATTCATTCTATACCATTTTGCTTCCTTTCCCCAATAAGAACAGTATCTGGCATACACATATTAAAAAAAACAAAAAAACTTCTCTAATGAATAAATGAACTTATGAATGAATCAAAAAAAATTTATTAAGTGCATATCTTGTGCCAGTTATTATGCTAGGTGCTGGAGATAGAAAGACATAAAAGAAATAGCTCATATTCTTAAGGCACTTATATTCTGTTGGGAGAGGCAGCATGTACATGTATAAGTATAAATAAGGTATGTACAAAATAAATTCTAGTGACAGAATGAATACCTCCTTCTTTATATTGCTAGGTCAACAGGATTTTGGCTCAAATAGGCAATGTGTATAAAATTTGGCATTTTATTTGCCCTCATTTGTCTTTTCAGAATTAAGTGTTAATTAAGGGGTTGAACTAATCTTGGCTCCAGAAAATGTCTGATCCAATTCCATGCTGGAGTTTAAAATGGTGGTTTTCAAAAATATCAAAATTTGTTCTTTTTCTACCCATACATCTCAATGTTATGTCTTTCCTTTTCTTAGCAATTCTCTCTTCTAGCTTTAAATCTCTGATCTTATGATCTTCCTGTGGTTCCCTACCTCATTCTACAATAGTAGCTAACATTTGATTCTTACTTGAATGCTTTCCAAGTACTTTATGAATGTTATCTCATTTGATCCTTATGACAACCCTGGGAGGGAGGTTTTAGAATTATTCCCATTTTACAGATGAGGAACCTGAAGCAGACAAAGGCAGACAATTAGAATCATCCAGCTACAAGTGTCCAAGGCTGGACTTGAACTTGGATTTTCCTGACTTCAACTCACTGCACTCAATGAGCACAAGTGTCTAACTGTTAACAAAAGCCTTAGAGTTCCTCATAGACTCAGATTCCTCAAGAAAACAAATACAGATGGAACAGAGAAGGGTATGGTACTTAGGTCTTTACTAAATTTTCTTTCTGGGTTTTTTTTTAAGTCTAGACATGAGGACCAGAGTTTTTCATGGCTGATTTATTGCCATCCAAACCCAAAGACCCATATCTACTCTTGGATGGCCTCATATTTCTGGTTGAGTTAGCAAATAGCTTTGAGAGCATTATAGCTTTTAACCCTTTCTGGCCAGCTTTCTCATAGATTGCTCCTGAAGGAGAGAAGTTTCTAAAATGAATCATTGAAGGAGATGATTGCAGGTTTTTGCTCTTCTGAACTCAGATGATGGGAAAGATCATTTTCATGCATAAAACTATGAAGAAACTAAAAGCACCAAACGCCAAAATCCTTCTCTCATGCATCAGACTGTACCTCTGGCTTGGGAAAACCCACTCTCATCTTCCCTATAGTCATGAGCTTAAACCCAGGGTCTCAGTCATCTATTTGCCTCAAGTCTCCATCCAAAGTCAGTAGATACCCGCTGTTAATTTGATGGATCTGTCATTATCTTTTAGCTTTTTCTTTTGAGTTCAATTCTGTTTTATGCTCCACATAGATTTTAAAAATTTTATTTTTAAAGATTCCGAAAATCTAACTTTGACTTTTGTGGACCAGAGCTACTTTTAAAAAATGCAATATTGATCTTGGAGAGCTAAAAAAAAAGAGAGATGCATAATTATGTAAACCTTCCTAAGAATGGAAGGAACGCTTCCTTTTTTAAAAATTGTATTTTATTTTCAATATTAAAATTTTTCCTTCTCACTCTTCCATTCTTGGGGAAAGGCAAGAAAAACAAAGTCCATTACAAATATGTATAGTCATGCAAAGCAAATTTTTGCATTAACCATGTCCAAAAAAAGAAAGAACAAAAGAAAAAAGAAAAAAGGAAAAGGATCTCTCTCTCTCTCTCTCTCTCTCTCTCTCTCTTTCTGTGTGTGTGTGTGTGTGTGTGTGTGTGTGTGTCTGTCTCTGTCTCTCTGTCTCTGTTTCTATCCACCTTTTTCTACACATGTGTGTGTGTGTGTGTGTATTTCTGTCTGCACTCTGAGTCTATCACTTCTCTATCTGGAGATGGTTTTAGATAGGTACTTCTTGTCATTTAAGTAAGGCTCCATTTATTTTTGTAATTTTTAGTGTTGCTTTTTTAAACAAGAATGTGTATAATATTTTGTCAAGAGCTTTTTCTGGATCTATTGAAATAATTGGTTTTTGTTAGCTTTGTTATTAATATAGTCAATTATGTTTTCAATTTTCTTTATATTGGACTACCTCTGTGTTCCTGCTATAAATATAGTCTAATCATAGCATATGATCTTTGTGATATTTTGCTATAAACTTCCTTGCTAATATTTAAAATTTTTGCACCAATAGTCATTAAGGAAATTGGTCTGTAATTTTTGCTCTATTTTTTGTCTTCTCAATTTAGATATCAAGGCTTTTCTTTACCTATTTTTGTTTTTGGCTGAGGCATTTGGGGTTAAGTGACTTGCCCAGGGTCACACCTAGGAAGTATTAAGTGTCTGAGTTTGGATTTGAACTCAGATCCTCTTGACTTCAGGGCTGGTGCTCTATCCACTGCGCCATCTAGCAGCTCCTCAACCTATCTTTTTTTAAAGTTTATTTTGTATTAGAATTAATGTTTCCTTAAATGTTTGGTAGAATTTACTTGTTAATCCATTTGGTCCTTTTATTTATTTATTTATGACTTGTTTAATTTCTTATTCTAAGATGGGCATATTTAAGTAGAACAAGATATTTTCTTTCCTGAAAGAAGCAATGACCAAGACTTATCTTTTGCTTCATATTCTAGGACAAAGTTTTGCCATCTTTGGGGCCAAGCAAGGTGAATATTCAGTCAAAAATTTAGGGTGAGAGCATAGTTCTGGGATCAGTTGAAATGTGGTTACAGACATTGAGAGGAATGCCTTGGTTTTTACAATGCTCCTCTGGGCAAATTCTGTAGAGTTTAGTTAACATCTCTGGAGCATTTCAAAAGATCATATGGATGTGAAGAGAAACAAAGATAAGGTAGAAGGAAGAGCAAATGGAAATGCCAGAATGCCAGTTCCTCAGCAACAGTACTGCCTACAAACACTGTTGCCATGACAATGGCATATAATGGTATCTTCCTAGGAATCTTAAAGAAGAGCAGCATTTGGATAATGTGGTTGATGTCAGAGGGCATCTTCCAATCAGGCTTTTACTCAGCTTAGGTTATTCCTCATATACAAGATAAGGACAAAGTATTATTTTACATGAGGAGAAAGTGAGATATTTACAGTTGAGGAATTATTGCCAGGAGATTGAGGCTTCTTTTTTAGAGAATATTTTCTTTTGAGTGCACCTGTAGGATTATCTTAACTATTTGTGCTTTTTAAAGGATCTACACTGGGATTTTGTTGATGTGGGTGATTCCCAGTTTTAAACCTTCTCCATTAATACATATTGACAATTCACCTATGAAGTTGCATGACATAGTTCATAGAATGCTGAGATCTTTATTTTATTTTTAAGTTGCTGGGATGGATGGGGTTAAGTGACTTGCCCAGGGTCACACAGCTAGAAATGGTGGGATTTGAACTCAGGTTCCTCCTGACTCCATAGCCAGTTCTCTATCCACTGCATCATGTAGCTGTCCTGTGAATTGTAATCTCACCTCAGCCTCTTAGAAGCTATGTAACCCTGGGCAAGTCATACCTCTATGTATCTCAGTTTCATCATCTTAAAGGGAGTTGGGCTTGATGTTCTCTAAGATCCTTTCTAGCTGTACATATGTGACCCAAATTTATAGTGTTAGAGAATTTCTTGGTACACAAAGGTTTTAAATGAGTTACCCATGGTTATACCATTAGTATGTGTTAGAGTCAGAACCTGAACTCAGCACTGTCCTGACTTAAAGGCTGCTCCCCTATCTTCCTCTCATTCTTTCTTTATCAGTGAGGAAAAAAGGGGAATAGCAGTAAATTGACTGATAGCCTGTAATTAGGTCAATTGCTCAGATTCCTCTGCCAAGGTCATCCTGTTCCAGATGTCTAATCCCCAAATCAGTGTCCTTTAAAACTCTGCAGGAAGTACAACAGACCTACTTTGATTGGAGGGACAATTGAACTCCAGTAGACTTTGAGGCCACCTCTTATCAGGAAAACTCAGAATGTCAAGAGGATGGTGGTGAAACCTTCTGGAACAATGGAGCATTGAGGCAGAAGGGAGATTTGCAAGGGGAGCTTGTTGTTCCACATTCATTAATGGACTGGCAGCTGATGCCCTCTTCAAAAAATGCTTTTAGGAAGTTCACAGATCCAAGCTGCTGCTGGCGTTAGAACATGAGTACATTTTTGGGTTCTTTGAACATTGAATTGGCACAGAAGTGACCACTTCAGAGTTTGAAGTTCATGGCCATAGGCCAGGTATAGAGCACCAGCTTCCTAATTCTTAGACCTGGAGGAGTCATACATCTAACTTGGTCAATAGAAGTCTTTAGCTTTCAAGGTCCTCTCAGTCTTGGGTTCTTTTACTGTTTCTGCTGTTTTCTATGCCAAATTTCATGATAGAGGTGCTTTCTTATGAGTTGGACCTAATAAGGAGATGCTATAAAGGAGGTGATCAGTTTGGGTAATTAATCAAAGGGATGATTTTCCTACTGACTCGGGGGCCAACAACTTTCCCAGACAAATGCTCAATCTGAAAGCCTTCCAATTATTTACTAAAGTAAGAGAGGAATTTAAAACAAACATTGACATATTTTGTGAGTGATGGGGTGATAAATCTCAGGAAGAAACCCTAAAAATCTGAAAGAGAGAGAAATGAATCCAAGTCTTCCAATCTTAGAGTCTTTACTAAATTGAGATAATCTGACTCATAGTTTAATTTCTCAGGATAGAATATAATGCCAAGAAAGGGTGTATGTATATATTCCTTTTCTAGGCATGCACAAGGACAGGGTATAATTAAGATATTTCTCTGGGTAGTTTAGTTGTGGTACTTTCAAAAGATAGAGAGAAGTAATGTAAAACTATTATGGGTGACTTCTAGTTTTTATATGCCATAATTGTATCTAGGAAGGGGCTGGACTGATGTTTGAGGTCTCTGTCAGCTCTAAGTATGTTGTCTTGTAAGTCTATGATACATGTACTCATTTGTAGGACACAGTGTGTTGTGTCAAAGAGAGCTAGCTTTGGAGTCAGGGATGGTTCATATTCTGCCCGTGTCACTTTATATCTGAGGGATCTTGGACAAATCACTTGGCATCTCTGTACTCAGTTTTTTCAATTGTACAATGAGGACCTTGGACTAGATGATTTCAAAAGGTCCTTTCAGTTCTAATCCTGTGATCCTAAAATCCTATGCAGGGATATAAAGATTTGATGATTATCTTGGGAATCCATAAATACTATTATGGTTTATACTAGATAGCCTTTAATGCCCCTTTTATTTCACAAGAATTTATGAATTCAACTAATGTAGCTAGCCAATCTAAAGGAATAATGTTTCCAGTTATATAGCTAGGTCATATCGTAGATAGAATGCTGGATTTGGAGTCAAGAAGACCCAAGTTAAAATCTTGCCTCAAATACTTTGCTAGCCTTGTGATCCTTAGAAAGGCACTTAACCTCATCCAGCTTCAGTTTCTTTATCTGTAAAAATGAGAATAATAGTGTGGGGCAGTTAATAGAGGTCACATTGGATCAAAGTGAGGATCAAATAAAAAACAACATCTATAGAATGACTCAGAAGTTGTGTATCACTGAGTAAAGCACTTAATCCTGTTTGCCTCAGTTTCCTAATTTGTAAAATGAGCTGGAAAAGGAAATGACAAACCACTCCAGTATCTTTGCCAAGAAAATCCCAAAAAGGGTCATTAAGAGTTGGATAGGACTGAAAAATGACTGAAGAACAACAATCTCATTGATTTGTTATGAACAAATGAGATAATACATGTAAATTGCTTTGCAAATCTATCAATATAACAACAATTATAGCTAGCATTTATATATCAATTTAAGAGTGGCAAAGCACTTTACAAATCTCATCTTATCTTCATATCATTCCTGGGAAGTAGGTGATATATTATTATTCTCATTTTACATATAAGGATGCTGAACCAGACAGAAGGTAAGGATCTGCCCAGGATCATACAGCTAGTAAGAATTGAAGGCTAGATTTGATTTCAATTGTTCCTGATTTACTCTCTCCACCTAGCCATCTAGCTGTCTTGGTAGGTAGTAAGATCTGCTTCAGTGGAGGTCTTTAAGCAAAGGCTGGATGATTGCTTGTTGGGTATGCTGTAGAGAAGACTTTTTTTTTCAAGTTGGTTACTGAGATTCCTTCCAAATCTGAAATTCTGTGCATCTAAAAGAGACATTTACTTCTTCCTTGACTCATACTTCTGTATTAGACACACTTCTATAATATGAAAAAGTCAGACTCAAAATGGTGCAGTGTTCTTTCCATAACTGCATATTGTCCCCCATGGGTTGCTTTGCCCCAAAGAATTCTCTGTTCAAGCTTCTATTGATGAGCATCTCCCAATGTGATTAGACTGTTCCTCTGACATATTCTGAGTGTCCATCCTTTGGTTCAAGTTTAAAGACTTGATAGAATCACAAGAATTTGTGCTTCATCCTTTGGAGAAGCCATGACCATTTCTTTGCCATCCTTTGATAATTCATCAAAATCAGAATGAAGCAGATATTTCTAGTTCCTGTGTCACATATACAGAGTGTTAAGAGATCCTTATTTACAGACATTGTATCCAATCCTTATTTACAGACAATGAAACTGGAGTCCAGAAAGATTAACTGCCTTACTTAAGGTAATATTCTTAGGGACCAAAGCTGAGACTAGAACCCAGGTCTCTTGATTCCATTATTCTTTCATTCCATTGTAATATGCATACTTTCCCTCATTATTCCTCCTGCCCCCATTGTCTCCTAAATTAGGTGAACTTTTTTTTGTAAACAATTATAACTCTTCATGAATTTTAAATTCACAGAAAAGAGGAGAAATTATTTTCAACAACAAATACCACAGATTTGCAGATAATACATAAGACCTTTGTATTTTATCTTATTTTTACAGCTGGTGACACACGCACACACACACACACACACACACACACACACATACACATGGAGGATGGGGAAACAAAGAGGGAGGAGAAAGAGAAAAAATATCTCCCAAAGGAAGTTAATAGAGAAAGAAATATTTGC
>JAJPUD010000623.1:178115-348733 GCA_023553655.1 Myrmecobius fasciatus | reverse complement strand
TCTCTCTCTCTCTCTCTCTCTCTCTCTCTCTCTCTCTCTCTCTCTCTGTGTGTGTGTGTGTGTGTGTGTGTGTAGTCTATGAACTTGGATGGGAAAAAATGACAACCTTTTTTCCTCCACTAAGTGAAATTTATCATTTCCTTCAGTTATGAACGTAGGCAACCGGATTCAGAGGTCCTAGGCTCCTGTAGGCTGCCAGAGAGGCATAGGACACAAAAAAGGTTAAAACCTCCTGCATTGGGTTCTTTTAATAGTTTGCCCTCCAATGAAAGGCTGCTGGTCTTTATACAGATGAAAAGTTATTTGAAAGTACCCTAAACTGGAAGCAACCTATGGGTTCAACTGGAGAATAGCTGAATAGAATTGAATTTTATTCATGTGATTAAATGTTATGATGCCATGAAATGATAAATATGAAGTATATAAGGAAATTTGGAGAGATCTTTATGAAGTGTTACAGAGTAAAGTCAGCAGAATCAGAACTATATATAAACTAAGTACCATATGGGCAGCTAGGTGGCACAGTAGAAAGAGTGTTGGGTGTGAGGTTGGGAAGACTCATCTTCCTGAATTCAAATATGGCCTCAGAAACTATTTAGCTATCTGACCCTGGACAAGTCATATACGTCTGTTTGCCTCAGTTCCCTCATCTGTAAAATGAGCTGGAGAAGGAAATGATAAACCACTCTAGTATCTTTGTCAAGAAAACTCCAATAGACACACAGAGTCATACATGATAGAAGAATGACTGAACAATAAAAATATATATGCATGTATGTAAGTGAATATATGTATATATGTTTGTATCTATACAAATGAAAAAAATAGAAAGAAGGAAGGAAAATAGAGTTAAACAGAGTTTCAGGCAGAGTTGTTGGAAGGTCTAGAAGGAAACACAGACTAAGAGCAATATCTTTGCAAATTTGTAAATTTGTTTGGTTCTGCTTTGTTAAAGACTAAGGCAGTGGATTCCAAACTTTATGAGCCATGCCTTCTTTTTTAACAACAACAACAAAAAAAACCCTTGTTATGCTTCTTCCCACTTTTCATGAAACCATTTCTGCAACTAATTTTCTTAGATGAGATTTTATTCAAATAAAATTAAGAATTTGTTATGATTTTGTATTAAACATGCAATAAAAACAATGTATAAAATAGCAAATAACTGGTGTTCTGCATTCATTGTCATAGTATCATAGATTTAGAGATGGAAAGGATATTCTAAACCAAAAACTTCATTTTAGAGTTGAGGAAACTGAAGTCCAGGTAAGTTGTGGGACTGAACTATTCTCTAAGTATTAGATACCTACTATATGTCAGGAACTGGGAATTTAAGGAAAGGCCACCAGCAGTCTCAAAAAAACTTCATTCATTTCTTTCATAGGGTGAAGGGAGGCCCAGGAGTGAGGTGTGACAAGCTAGCATGGAGGGGGCACAAGGTGCAATGGGAGCCTAGTGTTTAACCTCTGAAGAACTTATACAGCCATCTTATGTCCATCAGAATCAACACGTGCTCCAACCGTATCTGACATTGGGTAGGATTGATGGGAGACAGATCAACATTGGTTGCACTGCTGCTATAAACTCCCATCCCCACCCTCCAGAATTAGGTCCTGGCTCTTTCACCTGTAACCGGTGAGGAAAGCCTGGGGATTATGAGTGTGGTCACCCAGAGTTGAAAGAAAGGAAAAATTGATGACTCATTCTCTGCTACCTCTGCCAGGGTCCATTGCTAGTGGCAGACAAAGGCTCTTTCCATCCCCAACATTTGGAGCAAATCCATTGCATTAGTCTTACTTTTGTTGACATTGATTTAAGCTTTGTTTCTGTTGAAAAAAGTGATGGATTTTCATGAGAGCTCTACTTGAAAAATTATCAATTATTTGTCATTGTTTCCTGACTTCTAGGTAGAGTCCTATTCTTTTACTCTTAGTTTAGAAAATTCTAGGCTAGTGGGTTGGGATAAGATTTTATTCCTTGTTTTGATGATTATCTGAAATAATATTTGTAAAGCACTTATCAAAGTGTCTGGCATATAGAAGGTATTTAACAATTTTTTCCCTTCCTTTCTTCCTTTGATGCAAGGATTTTAAGTTTAGAGTTTAAAACTTTTAACAAATATATCTTTCAAAAAAGTATATTACTACTTTACAAATGTATTAGTTTTTAGATAGTCTTTAGTTAGTTTAGATAGTTTTTAGATAGTTTTATGATGAACAAAATGCAAATCAATTTAAAATTGTATATTTGTGTATATGTACAGTAAGTACATGCATGCATGCATATATATGTGTGTGTATACATATGCATATTAGAAATAACTAGGAATGAAGTTGCATGGGTAAACAGAGCTTATTCAAATAAAGTATAATGTTAGTCTATACACCTGTGGAGAACTTGGGAGAATTCTCAGCTGGTAACCAACCTAGTAAACTGTAGTCAAATTGATTCAAGTTAAAATGGGTAAAAATTACTTTATTGCCCATTCTTTTTTTAAAAAAAATTTCTTCTGAACTTAAGAAATAAAACAAGGATTTCCATAACATAGTAGAATAGAAAAAAAAAGGTGATTGTAAATCAAACAACAAGCCTATTATGTATAACTAGCTATTCCTTTTAAATATATAAAGAAGTTATTCTATAACTTTCTTTTTTATTTTATTCTTTCCCTCTGCCCCCTATCTAGAGATTAGACTACTATTAGAAAAAATATCTATCTATCCATCTGTGTAAAATCATTCTGTACATACTTCTAGTTATCCATTCTTTGTTAGGATGCAGATAGCATCTTCCCTAATGGGTCCTTTGTAATTAATAATATAATAGTCACAATGACTTGGTCACTCAGAGTTGTTCTTAAAACAACACTGTTGTTACTGTATGTAACATTCTCTTGCGTCTGCCCTCAGCTGGTATAGACTAATCTCTATTCAGAAGCTTGCTTTAGTCAGGGAATGTGGTTATGTTACACTCTCTTGCTTATGGGAACTCAAACAGGCTTCTTATTGACTCCTTCATGTTCCTTAGACCATGCCAAAAAGATAGTTTCCTGTCTCTTTAAAAGGGCAAACCTTTATCCACTGCTGGGATTAATGCTACCAATAAGGATTTAAGTAGTCACTTAGTGTTCTAGCTGTCAGCAGATGGAGAGACATAAGAAGGCAAAGGGATATCAACAGAAAGTAAAAGGCATAAAAAACTGGCCACTTTTGGCTAGCAGCCTGCAAGGATAGATTCCTGTGTTTATGTTTGGTTCTTCCTTCAGGAATACATGAAGAAGGGAAAGAGGATCAGTGATGAGGATGTTATAAATCTACTGAGAATCAGGGGACTTTGAGTTAGCTTAATTTTTTTTTGAGAGGCAATTGGGATTAAGTGATTTATTTGCTCAGCTAGTTAAGTGTCAAGTGTTTGAGGCTGAATTTGAATTCAAGTTCCTCCTGACTCCAAGGTTGGTGCTCTATCTACTTATTGCCCCAAGCTAACTCACTTTTGCAGACAGAGAGAACAGTGTCTAAGCAGTCTCAGCAGTCCAAATCTTATCAGCAGACCAGTCTGTTCCCTATGGTCTCTCAGTGTCTCATCAGGTGTGCTTACCATTATCTTGCAATAGCACTATCCTAGAATGTCAGAAGAAAGGGAGTAAGGGAGCAGGCATCCTGGATTCATACATACCATGCTTGACCTTGTTAATCATCCCAATTCTGCTCCTCATAAATCTTACTGCCAAGTTCAAAATGTCACCATACTGGTGTTGTTGTAATTGTTTTACAAAGTCTGTTTGACTTTTCCTAGAGTCTGTCATCTGTATGGCATCACTCATACACAGGAGCTATCCATGTATATTATTTTTATATATAAAATATATACATATATATATATATGGTATCCTAAAAGTCTTAATACATCAAGACTTTTTAGAACATCCCATATATCTTCATATGCATATGTGTACATGTATATTTATATATGTATATGACAGGTGATCACTGACCATCTCTTCTCCTTTTCCATTCAGGCTAGAAAAAAAGAAAATGGATTTTCATTTCAGCAAGAAGGATAAAGATAGGTTCTTAAGAAGAGCTTTCTCAGAGGGAAAAGGACCCACATGGGCAAAAAATGTTGGTAGCAGCTCTATTTGTGGTGGCAAAGAATTAGAAAATGAGTAGATGCCCATTAGTTGGGGAACTGCTGAATAAGCTGTGGTATATGAAAGTAATGGAATATTATTGCTCTATAAAAATGATGAATAGGCTGATTTTAGAAAAACCTGGAAAGATTTACATGAACTGATGCTGAGTGAAGCAAGCAGAATCAGGAAAACATTCTATCAAGTATATGTGATGATCAACTATGATGAACTTGGTTCATCATTCATTATTCAATGATTCAAGGCAATTCCAATAAACTTTGGATGGAAAACGCCATCCTCATCTAGAAAGAGAACTATGGAAACTGAATGTGGATTGATGCATATTATTTTCATTTTTTTGTTTTTTTTCTCATGGTTTTCCCCTTTTGTTCTGATTTTTCTCTCCCAACATGACTCATATGGAAATATGTAAAAAATGAATGTGCATGTATAATGCAAAAACAACAACAACAACAGCAGCAGCAGTAAAAGAACTTTATCCTAAGGGTAGTGATAATGATATATTTGTTGTCCAAGACTATAGAATATCTTTCTGAAAAGCACAGGGATGAGTTTATTCTCACAGACTGGGCAAAGGGATTCCAGTTCTCTGAGCAAATACAAGTAGTAGTTTATATAGGCTCTAAGGGTTGCTATCCTAACTTCCATTCTTCTTAGATCCCCAGAAGGAAATTAGTTGCATGTTCTCCTCTTAAGGGGTACCCTTGAGATTCAGTGGAGTTCTTTTAATAATAAAGGCTTGAGTCCCCATCCAATGTGCTTCCTTCCAACATCAGTGATTACTATCCTAATATCATTTGCCAGAAAGCTAATATATCTGCAATATCAATACTAGTGATTATCATCCTATTATCAGTTTACCCAGTTGATATCTCCTTAATATCAATAAATAATGAACATATATCTTTTTATAAGGGAGCATTTATTGAGAAAATATAGCAAGAACCAAAATACAAAATATTCCCCTCAAAAATTTATTTGGGCACAATTTTCCCTCTACTTTCCATTCTCTGGGGAGACCATATTTTAAATTTAATGTAGTGGCTACAAACATTCTCCAAATCAATGAATTCACTTCCAGGTGCAGCATAGTCTGTGGATAAGTAGCTACCTCACTTGTAGGCTCATGGATTGATCCATTGCTGGGCTGAATTGTATGGGCTGTTCCTCAGGGATGATTCTTTTTTTTTTTTTTTTTTTGGACTAAGCAGCAAGACCTCTGCTGGCACTTCTGATTTTTTGAGATGTTTCAAAACCCTGAGTCAAAGAAATGGAGAGAAACAGGAAACAATTCCATCTCTTACACCAGCTTATCTACGGGTCATGTGCTCATAGGAGTATGGGATGTTGGGGAGAGGGAAGGCATTGTTCCCATCTTCAACCTACAGCAGCCCTTCAGAACTCGACAGTTGTCCTTGAATTATTACATGGCCAGAAATGATAAAAAGGAGGTCAAGTTCCTGTTACATATACATTCATTTCTAGCTCAGTAGATGGATAAAAGGCTAGCAAACAGGAAATAGTCACACAATACTTGCACCTGCTCCGAGTAAGGGGCCAAACCCCTCTATTACATACCAACATGTGTGTCTAGAAACAGGCTCACCAACACCTGTCAACATGATTGATAAGATCCAAAACCCCTTGTGTATGTTACCACTGGGCAGACCTCTATTAACAAAATATCACAGACCATGTAAAGCATGATGAATGTTGAGCTATACCACATGATAGAGAAATCTTAAGGAATAGAAAAAGATGAAGAAAGGAAGAAATGCAAGAGAGGGTCTAGAATGTATGTTGTAAATGGAAGAGAAAAATATCTCCCTAAAATCAACAAATAATATGAGTTTGCCTTTTTTTCCTGATTCTTGTCAGAACTTTACTGGGGAGAAAAAAAAATTCACTGTAGTGAGACCAGGAGAGAATTTGAATTTGTGTCCAAATTTTCCAAGCCATGAGGGCGAGGCTGCTTTTTCCACTGGGTCAGGTTGGCAAATGTTAGCCAGAAACTAGAAACTTTTGGCTTCAAGAGAAAAAGAAGAGAGAAAAAAAAATTCATCATCTTGGAGGAAGATGACAAAAGAAATGATTTCCCTCAAATAGCAAAATTTAGAAAGCTTAATCCAAAACAAACAAGCAACCTCAACAACCCCAGGGACAGTCACTGATGCTGAATTCTCCCTAATATTGGATTTTTCACACAGGTGTTCAAAGAGAGATCACAGAGAACAATGAGGGACTCTCCCTCTTTTTCTCTCCCTTTCATTATCTTTGTCTTAAGCCTGTGTTAGTGGGAATAGGGGAACTCCATTGTGCTATGGATGGGAATGAGATGGCATTCATTCCTGACTCCCACGTTCCTATTCTTTTTTTTTCCTTTCCCTTTCTGTTGCGTCCCAGGCTGGCATTTCTGGCCTCTTCTGAAACTCTCTCGGCTGTTCTAATAAATAATATCACTGTTATGTAAGCAATATAAATCAGGCCAGGAACATGAAGCCTAGGGAAAAAGTACATGCTATGTTTTCATTTCTCTCTTCATGTTGGCAAAGTCTGCTGTTCCCAAATCTCTTGGGAGGAGAAATCCAGTCTGTTTAGGATGGTTGGCAGGGGGAAGGGGATGCTTTTTCTAACTGGACAGTATCATAGTAGTTGTTCCAGATGCCCCATTGCTTACACTGAAATACCACCGTGGGAAAGTACAAAATGTGGTGGGCTGAGGGTTTGGTGTGGAATAGCTGCTATTCCAGGTCTAGAAACCTGCTTTCAGAGTACATTCAGTCAAGACAGGAAATTGTTAAAGTGACAAGATTTTTGGTGCGATATAATGTCATTAGTTCTAACTCTATGTGGATACCTGCACTAAATCCACCACAATATCATGTTTTTAAACTCTACTAGGCCCTCACTGCTGCAAGACATTTCATTCACTTATTGCTGATTGACTCTTTGTCATATTTCCTACAGTGTTTTTTCATCGCAATTTTTCTTCTCACTTTCAAGCCTCTAATTTTACCCTTAATCCAATAAATTAAAAGTGTAAAGGGGATTTTCTTAGAAAAATGTAATTTTGTTCCAGTGATGTTATGAAATAGAGATTGCCTATCAACATGTAAGAATGGTTTGTGAGTCCTACCATTTTCCCTAGTTATCAATGCTAGGAACATGGACCAGTTTTCATTAATTTTTTTTTCCATTTTCTATGTTAGGTCCCTGAATCTTGATGTTTCTTTCAAATGTAAGAAACATTTATTCATTTCTATTCTCCTATCACTTAACCTAGCCTATATTCTCAGCAATTTTGACTTAGATTACTGAAAATTCTCCTATTTCCTTTATTTTATATTCTATCTCTTAAAAATTGATTTTGCAAGCAGTTGTCAGAATAATTGACATGAAGCATAACTTAAAAAATGCTCTGCTCACAAACCTGCAGTAATTACCCACTGCTAAAAACTGACCCCAAAAGCTCTCAGCAGATGACCTGGCTATCAAAGATGGCAAACAAGTCACTTTGGCATGAGGATTTGGTGTGGAATAGTTGCTATTCCAGGCCTAGAAACCTGCTTTCAGAATATTTTCACATACTGGCTATGGATTGTTGCTGTTCAGTTGTTTTTCAGTTGGATGCTACTCTTTGTGATACCGTTTGGGGTTTGCCTGGTGGAGATATGGCAGTGATTTGCCATTTCCTTCTTCAGTTCATTTTACAGATAAGGAAACTGAGGCAAAGATACTTAAGTGATTTGTTCAGCATCACACAGCTAATAAGTGTCTGAGGCCAGATTTGACTCCAGGAAGATGAGTCTTCTGGACTGCAGCAACTCTTGTTACTCTATTACCAGTGTGATCCTGAGAAAGTCACTTAACCTATTTACCTCAATTTCCTCATCTTTAAATGAGCCAAAGAAGGAAATGGCAAACCACTCCAGTAACTTGTCAAGAAATATCCAAATGCAGTCCAGAAGAGTGAAATTCAACTGAAAAATGACTAAACAACAAAAAAGAAACTATTTCTTTTATATTCGGCTTACCCTTAAACTACTATGCTGAGAACAATGTAGTGAAATGGAAAAGACAATGGGCTTGGAATCAGAACTAGGTTGAAATCTTACCTAAACTTTGTTTTGTTTTTTTTTTCCCCAAGGCCTAGCGTGTTGTTGGGAGTGGGATGTGTGGAGTCAGGGGGATGGGAGAATAGGGGGGTGGGAAGAAGTAGGGAGTGGGGATGACACAAGCATGTGTTCCTCCAGGTGAACTTGAGTCAGAATCCTAAGACTTTGGCTGCATCTTCTGACTTGTGTTTATTTGTCTGAATATAGGTGATTGAGTAGCAATCCTGAGATAGACATTTTCAGTTTAGAAAGCAAACTTGTAGGTTTAAGAATTTGAAAGCTCTTGGGTTGGTTTGTCAGTCAATGCTGGTTGCAACGTGGGAGGTATTCCCTATAACTACTCCCATGCTTCTCAGAGGAGAATATGACCACTGCCAGGAGTATAAATCCAAGTTCTGGGCTGGCTTTCCAGACGACATGGACCTTGAAGGAGTTATTTGGGTAGTGCGCAGCCAAGGAGAAGGTAACTGTTTAATGGCTTCATGGAATATTCCGTATTTTTAGTGTTTAAATATCAAATTCCCAGAAAAGTATAATAGAAGTTACTGTATTGTGTTTTAAGTCTTATGAATTTTTGTGTTTTAAGCATTTCCTTTGCAGGAGAAGAAATAAATAGCTGTTCTATACTTCATCTATTTTGTCTATGAACTACTTTTCTACTTCTGAGGAGACCAGAGGCATGAGCCAAACCTAAGCTTTTAGCAAATTTCTCTCAGGCTTTATGGGAGACTAGAGTCAAAGAGTGTTAGAAGGATTCTACTCCTTCTCTTCATAGGCTTCTTCAAAGCTGAACTCAGTATGCAAGAGCTCAGAGCTTAGGTCTTCAATGGCAGGAGGCACTCCAGTACCAATGGACCACCAGCTGGTGTATTGATACATAAAAAAAGAAACTGAAGGGAATCCAAAGGTCATCTTTTGCTCTAGACAGAATTACTCCTTGTTCATTTATTCATTCAATAAACATTTATTAAGTTCTTTGTGCAAAGGTGCCCAGGGAGAAAAACAGAGATAAATAAGACAAATAATTCTCTGGGTCTCCGAGAATTTACAGCCTAGTAGAGAGAACAACTCATGTACACAGATGATTGTTATTCAAATTAGAAAATCCATAAGCTGTTTTGGTATCTACTTCCTGAGTCTAACAGACTTTAATAGAGAGTCAGGGAGAGGATTGCCCCCTGAAAAAAGCAGAGCTGGTGAGAGTCATGGAGAGCACCGGGGGGAGGCTTCTAAGTTCTTGCTGCTTCTTTCTGGGAGGGTATATTTGGGTGCCATGCACACTTCTGTGGCTCTAACTGTTGTCTCAGAGAAGGAGGGATTTCCCCAGTGCTGGCAGAAACCAGCTGTGTGCTGAGTGAGGCACCTGAGGTGGCAATTTTCCTTGGTTCCTGTGGATGTCTGAGTTGAGGCTCCCATGATTGCTATTTTATGACTCTTGCATTGGGTCCAGGAGCTCAACACTTTCCAACATTGCCAGCATGAGTGCTGGTCTCTGGGATCACTACCAAATGTAGTAACAACCTTCCTTCTGACAGGCAGCTGTCATCACTCCACAGGCCACTCTTGCTCAGCTTGTTATCAGAAAACCAGCTTATTCCAAAGAAAGGTGAGCAAGTAACTTGGGGGCTTGGGGGGTGAGAGGGAAGGGTAATTTGCATGTCTTAGCTTTTCACTCTGCTTATTCAGGGGCTAGTCTTCCCCATTGTTTAATGTGTGGTCTAGAAAAATGGCTCTGGACTGATACTTTAAGAGTAACGGAATCTAATCTAGGTTTCCATGAACTAGCTTGATGATAGAAAGCCATTTAATTTCCTTCTGGCTCAGTTTCCTTATCTGTAAAATGTCGATAATAATAGCTGTCATATCTACAACTTTATAGGATTGTTGTGAGGCTCAAATAAATAAAATTAGAGTTAATCTTCAAAACATTACACAAAGGCACAATCTAATTCTTGTTGCTTGAGAAATTTCTCCATTCTCTGTGTATAAATGAGTCTTAGGGGAATAGCTCATGGAGATGTTCTCAGGCTCAGGCAAGGCTGTGCATTGCAACAATCAAGACTTAGCCGCAGGCATGTGAGGGATGCTTACTCATTAATATGAATTCCAAGGGTAGCAGGTACTAGTCCTTGTCACTCTGGGAAAAATGTTTGATTTTTAGGTATTTCTGAGAAGAATACTATAGTCCAGACTGGGCCCTAGACACTGTATAAGGTTACTTTTCTGCAAAACTCTTCAATAGCTCCGCGTTGACTACTGAATAAAATCAAAATGACCTTAGCCTAGCATTTAAAGGCTTTCAATACACCCGTGTTTCCCTGTCTTTTGAACCTTATCTTTCACACACTGTATTCCAGCCAGTATAGGTTATTCATCACACCCCCTATATAACTTTCATTTTCTCTTCTGTGCAGCTTTTCCTATAACTGGAATATTGATCTACTCCTCTCACTCCATCTCATTACTTTCCATTGTAATTTCATCCATCCTTCAATCACCACATCAAAAAAAAAAAAACAATAAAAAACTCTAACAACAGAAACAACCTGCCTCCCCCAGCTCAGAAAGGAAATGAATTTAAAAAAAATCTATTGGATAAAAGAGAAGGATCAAAGAAAATATATAAGGCTACTGTTTCGGTTGGATGGGATGATGATAATGGATAACAGAGGAAAAGTAACTCCATGCTCCCTTTTGTTTTCTCTGCCAAAGAAAGTGATCTCTGAACTAGAAAAGACAACAAAAATGATGAACAGGGATAAGATACTCAGGATGTGCAAGGTGATAATAAAAGAACATCTAGCTGTTCTTGATGAATTTGTCACTTGGCAGGGAAGAACTACTTCCCAAGACATTGAAAGAATGGGCTTATGTAAATGCTGAGCCATTTTCAGTGATCTTTAAGAGATTGTGGAGAAGGTGACATAGAACTGGAGAAGTGCAAAGATTGCCCTCATTTTCCAAAAAAAGAAGGGAATGGAGTTTGCAGCTCTAAGTTAATGAGTGTGACTTCAATTTATAGCAAAATTCTCATATCATATTGCTAGTGACCATCTACGAAAGGAAATAATAAAAAGAGTCAACATAGTTTCATCCAGAGAAAATCATGCCAGACAAATTTTACTTTTTTGACAAGTTTACTAGACTGTTAGATCACAAGAATGCTATACCTCTGATTTACCTACATTTTAATAAAGCTCTTGTAAGTGGACAAGATAGGGATATAGTAGAGTTAATTGTCATTATTTGGTCGTGTTCATTCATGTCTGATTCTTCTTGTATCAGACCTATTTGGGGTTTTCTCAGCAGATATTGGAGTAAAACATTTGCTTCTTCAACTCATTTTACAGATGAGGAAACTGAGGCAAGCAATGTTAACCTGCTCAAGATCACACAACTAATAAGTATCTGAGGCTAGATTTGAACTCAGAGCTCCATGACTCCAGACAATGCTCTATCCACTGTTCAGCCTGGCTGTCTCTTTAGAATTATAGGGTATCTTATAAAATATATAGTACACTTATAGAGTGCATTTATATCCCTCTTGCACCAATGAGGAAATTGAGGGTGCAAGTCCAAGATCACACAATTAGTAAATCTCTGAGGTAGGGTTTATACTTGGGTCTTCTTCCATGCAAGTCCCACACTCTATTTACTGCCCAACCAAGCTACCAAGTCAAATACATACCTGAACAAGATTCCCTGCTCCAACATCCCCATCAAGTGGTCCATCCAATCTCTGCTGGGAAAGGGCCAGTGAGAGGAGGAAATGTTTTTCATGAATCCTTCCCTGGCTCTTCCAATGCTCATTGACTTCTCTCCTGAGCTGGGACTGCATGGTTCTGCACTTAATTACATTCTGCTTTGCTTTGTTTATGAGTTGTTTTATGTGTGTTGGTCTCATCTTCCTAATAATCTTGCAAGATCCTTAAGATCTGGGACTGTATTGTAGACTCTGCTAAGTTGCTCTGAAAGGACCTACCACAGTGCAGAGGACATCCTAGCTATATTTCAGTTAGTTGAAATAGGCTGAATCTATTAATCCCAATTTGTGCTCAAATTGGATGGAGATTCTCTGAGTGTATACAGTCCAGAAAGCCTATCCGGGTTTGGTTTATAGCTGTTGTTTATACCTGGATGGAGCTGAGGTTTGTGCAATTGTATGTGTTGTTCTTATTGTTTGTTCTTTGTTCTCTAAGCGAACCAGGACATCAGGGAGGGGATGTCATGATGTACAAGTGAATTGTATTTAAGTGCAAGGTCACCTGCCTCACTTTCACCTCCAGAGCCATCTGGGTCCAGTGGCCAGAGAGAGATCAGGATGACCTAGATGGTCCTGGATGCAGTGGGAGACCTTGGCGTTTTTAAACTAAGGTCTTCAAGTTTCAGTCTGACTGAGGCTGCACCTTCTTAGTGACTAAGACTAGCAATTAAGGCAAAGAATCTCTTTCACCTAGTCCCCCCAAATCTAAATAAATAAATGAATCTGGGAGGGGAACAAGGAGGGGGCCCACACCAGCCATTTCTTCACTTCCCACAAGGTTTCTATTCCTCTGGACTTCCTTCTCTTGCTCCAGAAACCTCTCTCTCTTGGAAGAGCACTTGATCTCTCACACTCACGAACTTACACTTGGGAAGTAAGAGAGTATTTCTTTGGGGCTCCTTTCCTCTAAGAGTTAGCCTGTCAAGAAACATTTATTAAGCACTTACCATGTTCTAGGCTCCTTGTTTGTGTAATGAAGAGTATCCACCCCTATTATGATGGCGAGCCAGGAGGCATCTAGGTGGCTTGCGGATAGAGTACTAGGTCTGGACTGGAGGAGTTCTGAGTTCAAACATGACCTCAGATACTTACTAGCTGGTCAAGTTATTTAACCATTGTTTCCCTTAATCCCCTTAAAGAAGGAAATGGTACAACACTGTAATACCTTTGCCCAGAAAATTCCCATGGACAGCATTGGGGTGCTGTGTTCCATGGGGTCATAAGGGACCGAGAAGATGGTATTGCTCTCTACAATAACAGGGAAGGTAGAAGTGGGGAAGGTGCAGGAGAAAGATAATGAGTTTGATTTTAAACATGTTGAGTTTAAGATGTCTACTGGACATGAAGATATCTCGGGATATAAGGCTATTCCTAGAATCTCCATAAAAAGAGGGTCATCTCTTCATTTTCTCCCAGACTGCACTCCTCTGGACTTTTCCATCACACTCCTGAGCCTTTTCATCTCCACCACCCAACTCTTTTCAGCCTCCTTTTATATGTTGTCTTCCCCATTAAAATATAAACTGCTCAAGGACAGAAACTGCCTTTCTTTTGGCTTGTATTTGTCTAGTGCTTAGCCCAATTTCTGGCACATAGTAAATGCTTAACAAATAACTTGTTGACTGATTGTACAAGATGGAAAGAACAGAGCTATCTGTTATTTAATGTTATCCAATATGCACTATCCTCCAAGTCCCCTTATTTCAGAGTATCTGGAAAAGGTGTTGCTAGCACAATGGGCTGGAGAAACTCCTTATAAGGGCCTTAGAATTTATGAAGTAGGGACAGCTAGATGGTGTAGTGGATAGAGTGTTGGCCCTGAAGTCAGAAGGACCTGAGTTCAAATCTGGTCTTAGACCCTTAATACTTTCTATCTGTGTGACCCTGAGCAAGTCACTTAACCCCAGTTACCTCAGGGGGAGGAAAAAAGTACTTTCCTCATGACAACCCTGTGAAGTAAAATCTCAAATATCATTATCTCTGTTTTTAAATCATTTATTTTATTTATGAGGTCCAGAGAGATTAGATAATTTATGATTGGAAGAGATAATTTATTCCAAACTTCTGATTTTACAGGTTAGGAAGCAGACCCAGATATGAGAAGTAATTTGTTTAGGGTCACACAGGTGGTGGTAAAGTAAGATGACTTGAGATCTAAATGCTGGCCCTCTGAATTTAGTACTCTTTTCAATATCACTCAGCTAATTAATGCCAGGGTCAAGATATGAACAGGGCTTTTGACTCAAAGTTGTTCACGCCTCTCACTCCAGTGTCTTTGCCAGTGCCTTTCAAAATTAAGTTGGTTGATGTGCTAAAGGTCTGTTGTGAGAGGTTTGCCAGAAGTGTCTTTCTGGGGCTCAGGTTGCCATGGGAAAGGATCAAGCTCTTCTCTCCCCAAGATCCACCTCCATTCTGGGGTCACAGGCAGGCTACAATATGGCCCCATGCTTGGCGGGTAAGGAGCCGTGCAGGTGTCCAGGAGGATGGAGTTGGGAATATTGTGGCCTCCAGCCAATCTTCCTAAGCAGGAAATTGTTGGGAGGAGAGGCAGGGGGTAAGGAGGGGGATGGAGAAGGAACATGCAGCATTTTACAGACCTCTGACAGGGCAAAAGGAAGAGAGGGGCTTGAGCAGAACCAGATGGCGTGTATCAATTCCCCAAATGATGGCTGATTCCTAGTGCCAGAGAACGTGGAAGGATGAGGTACCTGAGTGAGAGGAGGCCCCAAGTCAGGGAAGGATGGACCCCAAAGGTGGACTGAGCATTAATCGGTCCTGCTTTTCTTTGTTAAGAGTGAATGGGAGAAGTAGAAGCTGCAACTTTGATGCTGGGAGTGTTTTTATTTTATTTTTATTATATTTATAATTAATTAATTTTATTATTATTATTTATTTTATTATTTTATATTTTATTATTGACTTTAAGTGAGTCAACTTTCTCATTTGTGAAATGGGAACAAGAGTATTATACTAGATAGTCACAAGGTCATAGGATCACACAGGATCCTAAGAAGGGACCACAGAGTCCACTAGTCTAAAACTTCTTTAACTGTGGGTCACAATCCCTATGGGGTCTCCTAACTGAATGTGGGGAAGATCTAGGAAATTATGGTTTATTGTCAATGTTTGGTTTGCATACCTAAGACCTACATACCTGGGCTTGTGTAAAAATACTGTGGGCCAAAAGGGGTTGTGAATGGAAGCCCTGATCTAGTCCAAGTCTCTCCATTTTACCTGTAACAATAACCACCCTGGTCTTGGGATGTTTAGAAGTTCAGGTAAGGTTAGATCTCACCCCTCCTCCAGGTTCTCCTGAGCCTGGAGTCAGGTTCTTTGTAAATGTCTCCAGAACCAACTGATGGTGTCCTCCCAAGTGCTTGGGGTTTTTACCCCACTTCCATTTGGTTGCTAATAGACCATTTAACAAAGAAATGTTTACTTCATTCATAACCCCAAATATATAAGTTTAGTCCCCCACTAAGTGGGAAACAATCCTCCTTCCTCACCTTATGTCACCTGAGCCTTTTGAAGCAGAAGGCGATCTATTAGATCCATAGTTTAGTTCACTTCCTAGTGAGCACAGTACCAGTTCCAAGTCCAGCCCACCCCAGGGATTGAGCCTCAAGGACCCTAATACCTCTAAGCTTCCAGGCTGCATCATCCTGCTGGCAATCCTGGCTTCAGAGCTGCCTTGGCTGGAATTCCTGGCTCTGGTGGAGATCACCACCCACACCTAAGAAAGAGAGAAGAACAGATGAAACAGAACAGAATCAAACACCTTCAGGCCCATTTCTTTGAGCCCTGGTGAAAGAGAGGGGGAGCAGAGGAAGGAAGGCCCTTCAGTTTTAGGTTACTATGCTGGGAGTGATCACACTATCCTGTGAGCCAGAAAGAAATAGAAAGACTCTCTCACTGTCACCAGGTTTTAAAGACACTGCCTGATTCGGTTACTTCTTGTTGTCCTTGTCCCCTGCCACATGCAAAAGAGACTACCTCCAGCCATGCATGTGGTAGGGGGATGCGGAAGCCTCCATGAAAGGCAATGCTCCAAAGGGTCTTTTGATCTTCCTGTATTTGAGAGGCATATGGGAGCTAGAATTGTATCCACGTATCATGGATTGAATATTGGCAGTGTAGGAAGATGATGCTTTTTCTTTTTTTTTAGTAGTTTGGAATTTAAAAAAAATTATATATATACATACATACATACATACATACATATATATATACATACATATATATATATGTCATTCTTCCTGCTGGTTCCCAAGGAAATAGTAATAATTAGTTCTGACCAATTTAACTTCCTCCTATTAAATGCTGATTACCCCCCCCAGTATTAAATAAGAAAATATATCAATTCAAACAAACAGAAAACACAAATTGGAAAAATTACATGATTAAAGTAGTTGATAGAATACAAAAAGGGAAACAAATTCTTTCACCTCTGAGGAGAGAACCATCTCTCTAGTTAAGTCTGTGTTTAGTAATTTCTGGGGTTCCAGGTGCTGAGAGTCAAGAAACCCATTGAGGTCTGGCTTTCCTATGTGTCTGTGGCTCTAGGGCTTCTGTGTATTTAAAAGCTTGCCTCTGTTTATTCTTAGGTCTTGAATTCAGCTTTTCCTTTTCCTCTAATACTTTTCTTTCTACTTTTAAGAGACTTCACAGACTTGGAGGTCTCTAAGAAGTAACCAATAATCACTTCTTTCAAATAGGCTGCATAGAATTCCCAGAATTATCCTTCAGGGAATTGCCCCATGTTCCTGGGGCTGGGAATAGGGTGGAAATATCATAAATATAAATGCCAGAGAGCAGGCTTCAGGGCCAAGAAGACAGGAGTCAAATCCTGCCTCTGATTCAGTTTATGTGATCCTGAGCAGGTCACTTAAAATGCTCATTATTCAGAGCTTTAAGATAAAAAGTTACTGAGAAGTCTCCACCCTCTGCTGATAAAGGGAGTTTCCTAATGAAATTATAGGTGAGGCTCCTGTTCTTATATAATAAAGGTTGCAAGCAAAATGCTCTCTGAACTTTTTTTTTTTTTTTTTGGAGTCATTACTAATTGTGAGGGGGTTCCTGGAAAGCATTTGTGAATATAAATTAAAAAGATGTGCTAATAGGATAGTGAGGGTTCTCTAGGCAGGAAAACAGCAGGAAAGCATGGAGTATGTTTGTAGGACACTTTTTAGTCTGATTTTATTTAAATGATGTATGTGCATGGTAGGAGACAAAGTCAGTTAGGCAAAGTGATGCAGGTTGTAGAGAAGAAGCTTTCAGTTTTCAATTTCTGTTATTTTACCATTGTTTGGTTAGTGATAGGCAACCACTGAAGGACTTTGAACATGAGTGTTGCAATAAATCTATCAGGAAGCAGGATGAACAATGAATTGGAGAAGGCAGAGAGTAGAGATAGGAAAATGAATTAAGAAATTGTTATAATAGTAGTAAGGAAGGCCTATAATGGAGCAGTATCAATGGGAATATAAAAAAAAGGAATGCATGTGAAAAAGATAATAAACTGGAGCTGAGAGGTGAAGAGAGGAAAAAATAAGAAATGCCATCAGAGCTTTTGAAGGTGGGAGGCTACATATATGGAAATAAAGTTAGAAGGAAAATTGTGTGTGTATATGTGGGAAAAAGAGAGAATGCTCATCTTTGGCCTTCTTTAATTTTAGGAGTCATTGTAAGAGAGAGACAAAGAGAAGTTAGAGAAGTAGGGGGAGAACTGGGAGAATTAAGTGTTTCAGAAACCAGCAAAGAGAGATTCAGAAAGAGGGGGAAGGAGTTACACAATATTAAGTACTACAGAGAGCTCAAAGAGGTCTTTGGATGTGATCATTAAGTCACTGGTGACCTTTGAAAGAGCAGTTTCATTAGTAGTAGAGAAGAAAGGCATGTTGCAATAGATTGAGGAGAGAAATAGTGAAGAAGTTCCTTCTATGTACCTGGCACTGTATATTCTAGGGATGTAAAGAAAGATTGCATAATGTTGAATGAAAGGAATTGAAGGATCAAGAAAGTATTTTTTTGAGACTGGGTATCAGAAAGGAGCTATTGCAGAGAAAGAAATGAAAATGCTTGAGGAAGAGGGATGACTGCTATAACAGGGAAGACAAAAGAGGGGGTGGATCAAAAACACAGGGAAAGAAGTCAGCCTTAAGGAGGAAGAAGAATTGGAGGGAAAGAATGGAGAACGGATGCTTTTGCTACTGAAAAGTTCTGATGAGTGAAGTGATGGATTTTTAGCCTGTCTTCTTAGTGAATTAGGAGGCTGTCATGCATTAATGGTATGAGAGTAAGAGTGCAGTTTGGGATGTAAGGAGAGAGAAAAAGGTTTTAAACAACTGCTTTGGTTTTTTTTCTAATTTTATTTATTTTTTTAATTTCCAAAACATATATGTATGGGTAATTCTTCAACACTGACCCTTACATAGCTTTCTGTTACAAACTTTTCCCTCCTACTCCCCACCCCTCCCCTAGATGGCAGGATATCCACTACATGTTAATTATGATAAAATACTTGACAAGTCGAATATATGTATACATATTTCCACACTTATCTTGTTGTGCAAGAAAAATCCTATCTACAAGAAAGAAAAATCAGAGAAAGGAAACACAATGCAAGCAAACATCAATAGAGAGCATGAAAATCATATGTTGTGGTCCACATTTCATACCCTCTCTCTGGATATATATGGCTTTCTTCACTGAACAATTGGAACTGGTTTGAAACATTTCATTGTTGAAGAGAGCCATGTCCATCAGAATTGATTGTCATATAGTATTGTTTAAACAACTGCTTTGTTGAATAAGATAGTAAGAATAACCTAATAGAGTAGCAGAGCAGTAGAAAGGGTCCAGTTGAAGTTAATGCTCTATAAATTTAAAGAAGAAGAAATCAGCTATTTTATGATACTCTCTTTGCTCAGCAGTCTTAGAGTAGATGTGGGATTGTATTATTAGGGGTATGTAGATTTAGAAATTACTACGTCTGGAATGGTGGAATTTCTAGGGAAGAGAGACATAGATTAATTGCTCAAAAAAAAGAGAGACATAGCATAATAGGATTTTTTGTATTCAATTTCTTTCTATTGATTAGTTTGGGACTCAGGGTTATTTCTCCTGTGGCTTTTAGTTAAGTAAAAGCCTGTCTTCTATTAGTAGTAACCTCATTTGACTAAAACCTGTCCCATGGGATGTGAAAATTTAAGGCCTTAATGATTTCTTAGATAAGAAGCCAGAGGAAGACTCTCAATTGCCCTTAACTTCTTGATGACATGAAAATCTCTCTCCTCAATCAGCTTATTTGTGAACTTTCTGAATGTAATTTAATCAGTAACTTGATTTAGTATTCTATGGGTATACTAAATATACTAACACTATACCTATAGAATCTATTTAAATTTGTTAGTTAACAAGATTATGACAGTTTAAGTTTGTCCAATTTTTCTAACATCAGAAGAAGTATGGGATTATGAATCTGTCTTGTCTTTAACTTTTGTGGCCTAAGAAAAATATACAAGATTGTAATATGTAAAAAAATTATTTCTCTGTCACTTTGAGATAATTTTGCACATGCGGGTCCTTTCCCTTTTTTTTTTTATGACCTCTTTGGGATACAGATTCAGTAGAGACACTGTGGATCAATGGGTAGTCCTTTGGGCATAGTTCAAATTGTTCTCCAGAACGATTGGATCAGTGTAACTTTTTTCTTTTTTTTGAGTCTCAGTTTGTTCGTCTGTAAAATGAAGACAAAACTTAGAATTCAGTCTCAATTTAGAGCGTGGTTGTGAGTTTCAAATAGGATAATGATATATAAAAAGTAATTGGCAAACCTTCATGCTCTATATGAGATTGATCCTGGTAATGTGGCCAGAAAGCTGGTCTTGATGCTAGGAAGAACTGATCCAAGTCTTGCCTGTAATACATACTGGTTATGTGAGTAAATCTCTAAGATTATAAATTGCAGAGAAGATTCTGGATTATGTATGTAGAATGAATTTCCTCTCTGGGAGTTTCCTGTATCAACAAACTTTTAGGTTCAGTCATTTACCTAAAAAAAAATTCCCATATGCCATATGTATATGGGAATGTCTTTATGCAAGAGATTTTATGTATGTATATATATGTGCATACATAAGCTGTTATTATTATATATTTTCTGGGGGAATGTCTTTATGCAAGAGATCATTGGTCTAACTGAATATTTCAGCATGTCAGTATTGTTTCCCTGGGTAAAACTATCTCTCTCTTCCCCACCCTTCATCTGGGACATTAAGATCTTTTTTAAGGAAAATCCTTGAGCAGATTTTTTTGGTTATTGTTTAGTTATTTTTCAGTCATGTCTGACTCTTTGTGACCCCATTTAGGAGTTTCTTAGCAAAGAGAGGGGAGTGGTTTGCTATTTCCTTCTCTAGGTCATTCATTTTATAGTTGGGGAACAGAGACCAACAGAATTAAGTGACATGCCCAAGCTCACACAGTTAATAATTTTCTGAGATCAGATTTGAATTCAGGGAGAGGAGTCTTCTTGATTCCAGGCCCAGCATTCTATCCATTGTGCAACCTCCTGTACTTAGAGTAGATTAAGAATTATCATCCAATAGCTATTTAGACAAGAAGGCTAAGGTTCATTGGCACCTCTCTTTAACTTCCTTTCAATCACCCTGCTTCCACAGGAAGGTGATCTGAAGTCATTTTTTTCTTGTAAACTCAAAGCCAGTGAATACCAAGGTTTGGGCAAGCACACAGTAGCAGGAGTATCCTGGGAGCAGGTGTGGAAAAGAAAGACTAAGTGTGCTAGGGAAACTCAACTCAGGGTCAGAACTCAAGAACTGAAGGGATGAAGGGTACTGGAAAGCTAACCAGTCCAAGAGTGGGACCACTCAAGATTAATTTAGTGATAAGGTAAAATCTTTTTGCATTTGCATTAACTGAGTCTACAGGTAAGGGATAAGGAGTCACATTGACCAGACTTATAAGTCTTCAGGGATAAGAAAGGAATCAGTTCATAATAGGAAAGCTGTTTTAACTGGAAGTGTGATGACAGCTTGACAATAAGCCTTGTCCAAGCAAGTCAACAAGGATGTATTGCTATGATTGTGCCCAGTTATTTGTGGGGGAGGAGAGGGGAGGGAGTGTGAGACTATGCTCATTAAAAACATGCAATCTGTGGTTTAGACCCCAGGGGAGGGGGGGGGTAGAGAAGGGGTCCAAGAATGGGCCATGACTCACCATGCTGAGAGATAGGGAAGTCACTGAAGCTTGCAACAGCTGAATTCAAGGAAAGGTAGCCAGTAATCTTTGGCCCTAGGGTGTGTCTGTCTATTCAGTTCCACCAAGCAGTGGGATTATGGAGTTTTAGAAGTCAGTTTGGTCTAGGTTGAGAGGTCATATGTTAAAGAGTATGGAGACCAAGACCCAGAAAGTATTTTAGTCCTAGGACATGAGACAAGAATAGACCATAAATAGAAGAAACAGTTTCATCATCAAGGATTAAGCCCTACTGGAGAATCATGGAATCATGAGTGTAGAGCTGGAAGGAAACTTCAATAATCTCTTCTATCCTCTTCCCTTATCTTCAGATAAGGAAAATTTAAGTCTTGTGGAGATCGGGTGATTTATCTGAGGTTACACAAAAAGTAAATAAGGAATTGAAAGCAGACCCTGAGATTTCAAAGCTAGATTAGTGAAATTTGCTTCAGGTGGATCAGACATTATGGAGGGTTTAGTAAAATTAAAGTGAAGGAGAGTAGCTTCTATGGGACTAATGGAGATTATGGGACAAGGGAAACGTCAGAATCTGAAATTCAAGAGAATATAGCTTGGACATTCATTTAGGCAAGACTGTTACCTGGAGTTAGGGGGTAGGAAAAGATTATATAATCTAGAATGTTCTAGATTAGCTATTCAAGTTGAGAAATCTTTTTGGAAGAGCTGACCTAAGTGAAAGCACTGTTGGAGAGTTGTCTCTACAAAGTGTTAAGCTCTCAGACCTACAAGAAAAGGAAAGAGAATAAACATTTATCAAGCACTTGCTATTTGCTAGGCACTAAACTAAGAACTTAGTGCATATTACATCATTTAATCAAGTAAAGCCAGGAGAAGCAGATTCCATATGGCATGATACCATCATCTGTCTAGTGATATTCACAGAAAGGACACTATCAAGACAGTTTTTTTGTGGTTGAGTCATTTTGTGACTCCTTTGGGGTTTTCTTGGCAAAGATACTGGAGTGGTTCACCATTACCTTCTCTAGTTCATTTGACAGATGAGGAAACTGAGGCAAACAGGGTTAAGTGTCTTGTCCAGGATCACACAACTAGTAAGTGTCTGAGGCAGGATTTGAACTCCTGAAGAAGTCTGTCTAATTCCAAGGCTAGTGCTCTAACCACATTGCCACTTAGTTGTCCACTAGTGGATTAGAACAAGGATAACCCCACAAGATCTTTGCAATTTTCAATTCAACAAATATTTATGTACCTTCCTTCTTTGTTCAAAGCACTATGTTATTCCTGTTACAAAGGAGCTTTTATTCTTCAATACTGCAATATTTCAGTATTTTTCTTATCTCATTAATATGTTTCCTTCCAAATATATCCTTCCCTCTTTGACAGATCCCTCAGTGTCTTCAAGATTGTGTTGCTTCCAGTATGGCCCTCTCCTAAGTATGCTTGATCTGGTCCAGCTGTTGTTTCCATCTTTGTTTATGTTAGTACCATTTCTACTTCCTCATGTAGCGCATTGGGGATGATCCAAATGTGGTGTTTCCACTCTCATTGATGGAGAAAAGAGTTTATTATAGAAATCCAGACTAAGCTTTTCTCTTTTCTGTCTTTCTGTTGTCCTTCCAGTTTCATCCTTTTACTCTTGGTATGACCAGGCTTCACTGGGTCTTGTGCCAAGCTTTCTGCAAGTTATTTTTCCTCTCATGGCTTTTTGTTATTTAATGAGGCGATATAACTCATAATCTTCTAACATTCTCTCCATATGCTCTTATATAGGCATTTGTATTCTAAACTGATGCTGTTTTGGATGCCAATATCTCTCTGCTTGGCAAGGAGATGGAGTGTTTGTTGGCTAAAGTGGCTATTAGGCTTTTTTGGTCTTTTCATTTTGGGGACTGGTTTAAATGGGTTAAATTTTCTTGGGATATAGTGAGAGAGGGATCATCTCTTGTTTTGCCTACTGTTCTCCCCTTTTAAAATAGCAATAGCTAGGGGGGCAGCTAGGTGGCGCAGTGGATAGAGCACCAGCCCTGAAGTCAGGAGGACCTGAGTTCAAATCTGGTCTCAGACACGTAACAGCTGTGTGACCCTGGGCAAGTCACTTAACCCCAATTGCCTCAGCAAAAAAATAAAATAAAATAGCAATAGCTTGTTTAAATAGATAAGGTAATAGTTATTTTAATAGCTTATCATATTTTCTTATTTTCATTCTTCTGATTTGTCATTGATTTTGGTCTTTTCTCTATAAGTCAACAGTCTAACAATTGAGAGACAATTGAATGACTCCCACATTGATAACTACCCATTTCCTTTGTGTTAAAATATAATCAATTTCATTTTTGGCTTACAGTGTTCTCCCATATCTACATTTTCCCTTCTTAAAGTATTCATGATATCTAGGGCTTGGAGTTTCTGTGTATTCTACAAACCTTTGGCTTCTTTTGTTTTTTAGTCTTGAACCATTTTTTCCCCCAACATTTTCTTTTTGCCATCATCCCCTTTGCATTGAAGTTATTGATCATTAAAGTATGTATTGCTTTAATAGTAATAAAAATAGCCTACAATCTATCAAGAGAAATATGATTATCCAAATATAAATATGCTAGGGACAGAGAATCCAGATAAAGTATTCTAATAAAATTGGAGGAAAGAAAGAATGTGTTTACTGGGAATAGAATGATAGTGGAGAAGATCAGAGAAAGCTTCATGAGAGGGATGTTACATGATTTGAATCTTGGAAGAAGAGAAGAATTTTAATAGGTGGCGATGAGTAGGGAGTACATTCTGGGTAGGGAAAACAAACCTGTGCATTTACATGGAGGTAGGTAACTGCAGGTTGTGACCAAGAATAACTGAGTTTCATTTGCCTGGAAAGGTACAGTCAGAAAGGCCTTAAGCATCTTTCTACAGTGTTTTTATTTTATCTAATGGACATTTGAGAGTTATATGTGGTTTTTGAATAAGAGATCATACAATTTATCTATTAAAGTACAGAATCACAGATTTAGACCTAACTGATTTTTAGGAATCATGTAGTTCAATTCTCTCATTTTGTAGATGAGGAAACTGAGTTCCAGGGAGGTTGTGACTTGCCCAAAATTATAGAAACAGTGAAGGTCAGAGCTAAGGTTAGAAGCAAGATCCTTTGAAACCAAATTCAACTCTTCTCTCCTGCCTACCTTTGTAATGATTCCTCTGTAACCTATTTTCTTTCTTTCTTTCTTTTTTTTTTTTAAATTTAAGAGGTTGTTGTATTGTTATTAGTGAACAGGAGAAAGGATGGAGTGGGACAGGAAGAAATCTTGTGACCTTTCTGCTTTAGGAGACTTGTGTGGTTTAGAACACAGGAAAGCCTCAGGAAGAAGTTTCAGTGAAATTCATTAGATAGAGGTAGCTGGTCTTGTTCTGGAATGGCTGGAATGGAAATGAAGTGATGACTTGGGGAAAGAGGTGCCAAAGAAGAAAGAACATGGTCAGAAGGAAAACCAGTCACTCGAGAGAGGACCTGGTTCAGTTCCTACTTTTGGCAATTACTATTTGTATGACTTTGGAAAATAATGGGACTGGACTAGGCTGCCACTGAAGTCCCTTCCCTTTCTTCTTCCTCCACAACAGATTAGTCAACTGTGGGCACCTTCTCGACATCCTTGTGATTTCAGACATGTTCTTCCTTACCTTATTGCTCTCTCTCCACCTCCCCTTCCCATCCCAGTTTTGGATCCACAAATCTTGCTGTAACTAATTTTTTTTCAATGCTCTTGAATGAGATATGTTTAATTACTCACATTTGGCTCCATTAATCATCCTTGTAAACTTTCTGTACTAAAGTGTCCTTTTCTACATTGGTTCCTCAATTACAGTGGAAGCCTCTAGAGGACAGGGATTATTTTTGCTTTTCTGTTACATCCCCAATGCTTAGAGATGGCATAGTTCTTGGCACACAGCAAACCCTAAATAAATAATTTTTCCTTCTTTCATTTATTAATTTATTCATACTATGAAGATGGGTCTTGACCCCTGTTCTTTGGGCTCAAGATAGGTTGGTCAGGGTGGGTTAAACTGGCTCTTAGAGAATGGGCCCAGTTTGGATAAGCAGAGGAGCTTCATGGGGGAACTCCAAGCAGAGAGAATCAGAAGAAGCAAAGGACAAATGAAAGAGAGAAAAGGTAAAGGACTATTTAGGCATGGTTAATAATCAATAATTTAGTAATCATTTGTCTAGGACTAATTATGAAAAAGGGGAGATATCTGTAGGTATTAGGGCAGGGATCATACCAGCCTGAGAAACTTGGGCTTCACTCTATATGCAATTGAAGGTTTTTGAGCGTAGGAAAGACATGACCGGAACCTTAATTTAAGATCAGTCTGACTGCAGCACATGTATAGAATGGATTGGGATGAAGGTCTTTTGTCAAGATCCTCTGGGCCCTCGTGGGAAACTCCATGCTCTTGTTCTCGAGTCATTTTCCATTTTTCAATAAGTCTAGCTAGGATGGATGAGAGGTGAGAGAAGAGGGACCTGGAGACAATGCTGGTCACTTCTCTCAATGGTCAGTCCTTCAAAGAGTTGTCCCAAAGCATTGGAGATAGACACAGGCTGTGAGGCTGGATAATATTTTCTGGGCCAGCATGGGTGCCAACTGCTGGGTTGAGGACAGCAGCCTGAGTCACTAGTAAAGGTCTGGACCAGACAGTTAAATGGAGATGCCTGAAAGAGAATAAGTGACTCAGTTGGACTCCATTGTTTTCTGGGAAAAGAAGGGCCACTCAGCCTTAATAGCTGTATTCATCCAGCAGACAAAGGAACAGTTGGTGAGAAGGTTGCTCCCTCCCTCTCTGACAAGCCTTCCCACATCCACAGGATGCTAAAGAGACAGAGGGTATTTAAACCTGCCTGGCTTCAGACCAGCTTCTCACCCCAGCCTGAATGACCAACCTTATGCTTCTCTTTCAAAGCAGGGACAAACAGGGGAAGCTGGGGTGGGGAAGTGTGGGAGATCAGGCTCTGCTCCCTTTACCAACAGAGAGAAAGGAAACAAACCTCACATTCCTGAGGGGCACTGAGGTGCTTTGGCTAAGGTTTCTTGGAAAGTATGAGCTGTCCCCGAAATAGCTACTGGGCTCTTTGAAACAGGCTGATGCAGAGCAGAGATTCCCAGCTCATCTGAACTTCTCCCAGAACATCAAATGGACTCTGTGGCTCCTGCAAAGCAAATGGAACCTAATTGTGCAGCTAGCGAGGAAGGAAGGGGAATGGAGTTCTTACCTAGAAGGAAAAAGAGAGGGGATAGGTCACATCTGGAATGCTGGATGTGCTTAGTTCCTGGTGACACACTGTAGGGTATTCTGGGGAAGAAGTAAAAGTGGATGGGGACTAATACTAGTCACAGAAAGAGTGGTAGAGGGAACAGAGTACATTCAGCATAGACTAAGAGACTGGACTTTTTTTTTTTAATTATTAGAATAGGGAACTCTCAAATGAGGAATCTCCTTTTACTAATTCAATCTGGCAACTCCTTTGCAACTTCCAACTGTAGAGTTAGGTGATACAGTGAATAGATTGCTAGGCTTGCAGTCAGGGAGAACTGGGTTCCAATCCAGCCTCAGACTCATACTGTGACTGGTCAAGTCACTTAAATTCTAGAAGTATGTCTCAGTTTCCTCAATTTTAAAATGAGGATAAAAATAGCACCCACCTCATAGTATTGTTATAAAAATTAAATGGGATAAAATAATATTTGTAAAATGCTTAGCATAGTGCCTGAAACATAGTAGGCACTATGCTTATTCCTTTCCTCTTCTTTCCCTTCTCTTTCCACCAGAAAGTTGCCTAGAAGCGACTTGTGAAGATCCATATAGTCAATATATGTCAGAGGCAGAATCTAAGTCCAGGTTTTCCTCTCTCTGAGACCAGATCTCTAACTACCATTTCATTCTTTTCTATCAGTGTATTCAGCTTCTGAGTATTTTTAGAAAGAAGACTGGGAGTGGGGGATTACGTACAAGGGATGGAGAACATAATGAATCTGTTCAATCAACTGAAGAATTGTAATATGGAAGAGGATTTAGACATTTTTTTCTAACTCCAGAGAACAAAACTGGAGGCAGCTCTGATGAAAAGAGAAGCTTGCTAACAATTAGAACTGTCCAAAAATAGTCTTGTGAGATAATTAGTTCCTTTTCATTAAGAGTATATATAAGCAAAAAACAGACAACCAGAAGAAAAATAAAAGTAGTGGACTGAAATTGAAAAAAAAAGGCAGATAATAAACTTTGATGGAAGGAAATTGCCTAACAGAACTATCCCAAGGTAGAATGGGCTGCCTTGGTTTACTTTCACTCTGTATTTTCTTTCTTTTTTTTATTAAAACTTTTTATTTGCAAAATATATGTATGGGTAATTCTTCAACATTAACCCTTACAAAGCTTTCTGTTACAAATTTCCCCCCCTACTCTCCACCCCTCCCCTAAATGGCAGGATATCCACTACATGTTAATTATGTTAAAATACTTGACAAATTGAATATATGTATACATATTTCCACACTTATTATTTTTGTGCAAGAAAAATTGTATCTACAAGAAAGAAAAATCAGAGAAAGGAAACACAATGCAAGCAAACATCGATAGAGAGCATGAAAATGTTATGTTATGGTCCACATTTCACATCCCTCTCTCTGGGTGTATATGGCTTTCTTCACTGAACAATTGGAACTGGTTTGAAACATTTCATTGTTGAAGAGAGCCATGTCCATCAGAATTGATCGTCATATAGTATTGTTGTTGCCGTGCATAATGATCTCCTGGGTCTGCTCATTTCACTCAGCATCAGCTCATGCAAGTCTCTCCAAGCCTCTCTGAAATCATCCTGCTGGTTGTTTCTTACAGAACAATATTATTCCATTACATTCATATACCATAATTTATTCAACCTTTCTCCAATTGATGGGCATCCATTCAGTTTCCAGTTTCTAGCCACCACAAAAAGGGCTGCCACAAACATTCTTGCACATGTGGGTCCCTTTCCTTCCTTTAAGATCTCTTTGGGATATAAGCCCAATAGAAACACTGCTGGGTCAAAGGGTATGCACAGTTTGATAACTTTTTGAGCATAGTTCCAAATTGTTCTCCAGAATGGTTGGATCCTTTCACAGTTCCACCAACAATGTATCAGTGTCCCAGTTTCCCCACATCCCCTCCAACATTCATCATTATCTTTTCCTGTCATTTTAACCAATCTGACAGGTATGTAGTGGTACCTCAGTTCACTCTGTATTTTCAAAGAAAGCCTGGATCATCACTTTGGAGGTATATTATTTCTTTTTTCAGGTATGATTTGGAACAGATGGCTTTTAAGATCCACTCTATTTCTAAAATTCTATGAACTCTTTGCTGAAGACATGACAAAAGGAATTTGGGATTTTACATGATTTCTTCAGTCCCTTCTGGTTCTTGAAATCTACAGCAGTCTTTTTATTCCAAAAAAAATTTTCAAATTTGGTGAGACCTTGAGTTGCCATCCATCCTTTTCACCCTCAATCTCATCCATAATATGGATCACAGAATCACAGAACTCAAGTTGGAAGATTGCTCTGAGGCTATCTAGTCTAAACTCTATCTTTAAAATACTGAGTCTTTACTTAAAGACCTTTTGTGAGTGAGAACCCATTTTCTCATTAGGAAATTTTTTCTTATTTCATGCTGAAATCTGATTTTCCACTACTTCTACCCAACATTTCTGGTTCTATCCTCTGAGACAAGCTGCAGTAATTTGCCCAACATGGCAGGGAAGAAGTTAGGAATGGAATCTGGCATCATGAGGTATGTTATGATAGTCATGAAGATGTGGTGGATATATTAGGTTGTATGGAAAACACAGTTAATTTGAGAACTCACCGATGTCCTGGTCCTTTCATAAGTCACATGGCTTCATTGCCATTGTTCTAACAGGTACTTGGAGATACCTTGATGATGCATTAAGGAGCCTTTTATTCTTCTTGGATAAAAATGTGGCTCTTTGGTTTTATATCTTTGTAGTGCTAATGGATGGTAAAGGAAATGACAAATTACTTTAGTATTTCTGCCATAAAATCTCCAATGGGGTCACAAAGAATAGGACACAACTGAAATAACTAAATAACCACAGATTCTCATGGAAACCCTGAAACATCATAATAATCATGTTTCTGAAGAGAGTGGAAGGAATTGAATTTTCATGAGAGCACTGAATCTTTTCTTGGTCTCCAGACCAACCCAAAGAGGGAGTATTTCAGTACCTCATTAAGTTCCTTTCACTGTGGTACTGGTATCACAGGCCCCGGGTAGCAAAATACGCAGAGAGATGCCTTTCAACTGCCAAGCAGCCAACTCTCTGGAGGCCAGCAGAGCCTGGTCAGCTGGAATGTTGGAGGGGGAGGGGATTCATAAGCAGAAGAAAGGAAGAAGAAATATATTGGAAATTATTTAATTAGAGTTGAGCTTTGATTTAGGATTACATAATCATACATTCTTAGCTGAGAAGGAACTCAGGGTTCATCTAGTATGAGAAAACTAAGACTCAACAGAGAAAAGTTATTCTACAGTGACTATTGATCTCCCTGGCTTCCTTTAAATACCAACTAAAATTCTACCTTCTATAAGAATCCTTTACTAACCCCTCAATTTTGGTGTCTTCCTTCTGTTATTTCCTCTTTATCCTGAGTATAACTTGTGCTTATATTGTTTGCATGTTGCCTTTTCCTCTAGATTATATGTTCCTTTAAGAGCAGTAATTGTTGTTTGCCACTTAGCATGGTACCTGGAATATAGTTGATGCTTAATAAAAATTTATTGAATTGAATTGAAAGGAAGGATTCAAATCTAGGTCCTTTGACACCAATTCTAGGATTCTTTGCTTTGTATCATGGGAACTTAGACTGGATGAGAGAGAGAGGAAGTATCTTATATACTTTAAGGTACTATATAAATGAATTCTTTTATATCCATATAAAATTCAGAAGATAAGGAGTTCTGATGGGATTCAGAAGGGTGGTTTAAGCTTTCCTTCTCAATCTGTCAATCAACAAATGTTTATTGATATTTAGTACTGTGGAAGATACAAAATCTTTGCCCTCAAGGAGCTTACATCCTAGATAGAAAGAAAAAAATGGATAAAAGGAAAAAAATATGATAAATATATCATTTGTCTCCAAAATGGTGGAGTTGGTGTATATGAGGTGTATATAAGAAGAGATGTTTGTATTTGGGAGGTTAGGGAAGACTTCTTGGAGAAAATAAAGATTTGGGCTTTAAAGGTTAGATAAAATTGGACAGGCAGAGATGAGGAGGAGAAGGAGGAAGAGGAGGGGGAGGATATTTCAGAAAAGGCTTTGCACAATGTACAGAAGCCAATAACCAGAGTGGAAGGTTTGTGTAGAGGAATAGTAGGGATAAAGTTTGGAAAGATAGACTAGAGTCTAGACTAGACCTTGAATGCCAGATTAAGGAATTTAGGCAATTGAAAAACAATGAAAATTTTTTCTTTTTTGGATGTAATTAGAAGATTTGCAAGTGAGTGTTTAAGATTTCACAGGAAAGAACTTAGAAGTGGGAGAGTGGTTAAGAAGGCCATTTACTGTATGATCTGATAAAGAACTGAATTAGAGTAATAACAATGGGAGTTAAAAGATAGTGGCAGATGTAAGATTAGGCAGGAGGAATCCACAAGGTGGAAAAGAACATAGGGCCATAGATTTAGAAGTTGAAGGGACCATAGAAGTCATCTAGTTTATCCCACTTGTTTTGCAAAATGAGGCCTGGGGAATTGAAGTACTTGCTCAAGATCACATAATTAGCAGATGGCATAAATTTTTCCTTGTTCCTCTGTTTCCATGTCTAGGAGTTTCCTCTCTACAATTTGTCTTTTAGAAGGCAGATGAAGGAAAGGCAAGATCAAAGAGGGTAGAAATCTGGGATCTCTTTGGTTATCTTGAAGGAGAAATTTTTTTCTGCAGGTGTATTGAGATCCATCCTGTATCTTTCCTTCAGGGTTCATTCCTTTTTGTATCTCTTCCTTTTTCTTTTCTTTTTCTTTTTTCCTGTCCCTAAATCTGTCCATGTTGGGGCACCCAGAGGATGTGATACTCAAGGTGTTTTGAGTGGGACTGTCTCCCAAACTTTTCTAAAGAACTATTGCTGCAGACAACATTGTAATGCATATAGTCATTAGATTATTAAATGAAAGGGACTTGATTATCTTGGAAGGTGTTGAAAAGATGGTAAGATTTTAAATGGGAAAATCAAAGCTCCCAGGGCCTTGAGAAGACACACTGAAGCTCCTGAGTCCTAGGGAGAATAAAAAGTCCCAGGGTGGAATGAACAAAGGGAATCTTTTGTGCATTCACCATAAAGGGTCCGCAGAGACTGGGAACATTCTTTGCATCCAAGGCCCTTTATCTATGATAATGTGCAGAAGAGTTAAGAGATCTACTGAGTAAGAAGAAAACAGAATGACTTAAGTAACCCCAAATAGTCAAGACTCCCTATGACTTTCTGGCTACCTCAGTCCATAGCAGTCCTATGTTCTTTTGAATTCCTATAGCAATTATGGTCTCTGATATCCTTCCCAGTACTTGCCAAGCAGTCATGCTATTATCTCTTTGTTCTAGAGCTTGATGCATTATAGATGCTTTATAATTACTTGTTGATTGTCTGGTTGATTGATGAGTTTTGTATTTTTCCAATTAGACTGTAAGTTCCTTGAGGGCAAAGACTACATTCCAAGTGGCTGCTGTACCAGCCTTGGAGTCAAAAAACCTGACTTCAGGATTTCATTCTAACTTTTACTTGGCATGTGGCCCCATACAAATAAAATGCTTTAGCTTTCTGAGCCCCAATTTCTTTATCTATAAGGTTGAGGATAATATACTACAGACCTCACAGGATTACTTGGATCAAATGAGATAATATGTAAAGTGTTTTATAAATGTGGCATGCTCTCTACGTATATGAGGACTATTATAATGTACTTCAATGTTTTACACTATCATACCTTCAAAAGAGGTTCTCAGTAATTATCTATTGCATTGAATGTCTGCTTTATTTCCTCCTATAATACCTTAGAAAAGCAAAATTTGGGGGCCTCTACTAATTTGGTCAAGAATAATCTCATAATCCATCAACACTAGACTAAGGCTAGGGATTTAGAGGATATCCTTTCCCACCCAAAGTGTACCACTATCTTTCTATCTATCTATCTATTTATCTATCTATTCATTCATTTATTTGTTCATTCCTTCATTTGTTCCTTTGTTCCTTCATTCAGTCATTCATTTATTTTTCAAGGCAATTAGAGCTAAGTGACTTGCCCAGGGTCACAAGTGCTAAGTATCTAGAGCCAGCATTTGAACTCAAGTTCTCTTGAGTTCAGAGCTAATATTCTATCTACTGGGGTATCTAGCTGTCCCACTATATCTACATATTCATATATCTATATCTATGTAAAGCTAAAAGCTACAAGGGAGATGCCACCTTTTCCCCCACTTCACCCCCACCTCATCCCTCTTAAGGCAGTGCCTTCTGGATAGTTTGAGACCAAGAAGAGAGCATAGTTCCCGAGTGGATATTAAATTCATATTGCTAATTTATACTGGGTTTAGGATTGCCTGATATCCTATATTCAAACCAAGGCAAAAAAAGTGTAATTTTGGCTTTTAGGAAATGCTGATTAAAGTGTGGTACTTTTCACAGCACAAGATCATGCTGGATGCAAGGAGTTTGTTTTCTCCATCATTTCTACCTTCTGCCTGAGAATGTGAAAATGCTTTTATAAAGCTATTGGCAGAGGAGGTCTTGGGGAGAGGGGACTGAACCAGCATTAAGAGTCATGAGGAATAACAAGGATAGAGGTTCAGGCGCTCTTGAAAGTCTGCATGCTGAGCTTGGCAGAGTTGGGACTGAGACCCAGGCATCCTGGCTCCTGGCCGCAGGCTTAATGATAAGGCGGTACTCCCTCTTTCAGTCCAGAGCCGGCCCTCTCTGGAGCCAAAGCAGTGACATCAGTGCATCCTGTCGGCTCCCTGCTTATTTGATGATGGCTCTTGAGACATGGTATCGGGGCAGGAGAGGGAGGGACTTTCCAGCTTGGACTTCCCAGAAGTGGCTGATGGGAACTAGGCTTCCCCTGGAGATTTGAAGGAGGCACCAGGGTTGAAGATTGAGCTACAGACATGGGAGGGAAGAACCACTGGAGCGATGAAGGGGAACGGAGAGAATGATTTATGACGAAAACCTAGAAAAGCATAACTTGCCTGCCTGACCTCAGCACCAACTAAAGGGCGTGGGAGAACATTCTGCAAATATTTGAAAGGCAACATTGCCAAAGAACTTGGTGGTTCAACCTGAAATGAAACAAAAGGAGTGACAGGAAAGTTAAGGGTCTTAATACTTTTCAAGATTAATCAGGATGAATTTCCCCTTCCCAAATACCCAGAAAAGAAGTCCTTCTCTCTATTATGATACAGCTAAGGGTGCAATGTAGAAAATAAAGTGCAGAGCTTTGAAGGGGAAGGACAATCTACTTGGGAAATTAACCCTTGGCCATGGACTCAGAGTCTAAGAACAAAATCAGACAAGAAGAAGAAAAGAAATGGACTATCCTTTCTATTGCCTTCTGTATCTAAATTTTATGGAAAGTATGTTTTCTGAGGGCAGCTGGATGGTATAATGCATAGAGCACTGGGATTGGAATCAGAAAACCTCATCTTTCTGAGTTCAAATCTGGCCTCAGACACTTTCTAGCTGAATGGTCCTGGGCAAGTAAGTCACTTAACCCTATTTGCTTCAGTTTCCTCATCTGTAAAATAAGCTGGAGAAGGAAATGGCAAACCACTCTGGTATCTTTGCCAAGAAAACTTCAGGAAGAGTCAGACATGACTGAAATGGCTGAATAACAACAATGTATGTTGCAGTATCAAGTGTGTTGGATTTAGATTAAGAGATCCTGGGTTCAAATTCAGGCTTTGTCACCTATTGCCTATATGAAATATATATATATTGCCTATATATATTTCAAGGAAATCATGTAATTTTCAACCTCAGTTTCCCCAAGTATAAAATTAAAACATTGGATCTGAAGATTTTTTAAAATAATATTTTATTTTCCCAAATACATGCAAAGATAATTATCAACATTCATCTCTGCAAAATTTTGTGTTCTAATTTTCTCTCCCCCTCACCAATAAGCAATCTGATAAAGGTTAAACATGTGGAGTTCTTCTAAACATATTTTCATATTCTTCATGCTGCACAAGAAAAATCAGATTAAAAGGGAAAAAATGGGAGAAAGAAAAAACAAACAAGCAAGCAAACAACAGCAACAAAAAAAGGGTGAAAACACTATGCTTTGTGGATCTGAGGCAAGTAATTCCTAAACCTTTTGAAAGTCTAACTCCATATTCATCTCTCCCAGGAAGCTTGGACAATGATCTTTCTCTTCCAGATAGAATTTGCTTGGTACTTGATGTATACAGGTATAGAATCAGCTTTGATTTGCACTGATAGCCACTCTGGGCAGTCCACCTTCTCCGTGGCAGTTTGAATGTGCCCCACTAGGGCCGAAGTACTAGGAAAGTATCTTGCTCCCTATGGTTTGTAAAGTAGGCCACCTTCTCTTTCTTAGCTTTATCTCTTTCCAGAGGCATGTGCAATTCCTTTGTGTCATGAACCCCTTTGGCAATCTGGTGAAGTCTATCAGTCCCTTTTCAGAAGTATGTTTTCAAATACTTACCCATGGAAGAAAACTTGCATGCTAGAATAGCTGCATACAGAATTTTTGCACTTAGTATATAGTTAATAAATTAACAAGATTTTATAACAAGGAGACAATGAAAAATAAATAATAGCATCTACTGATCACTGCAGGGATAGCTAAGTGGTCCAGTGGCCCTGGAGTGCTGAATTCAAATTTGACTTCAGACTCTAGCTATGTGAATCTGAGCAAGTCATTTTATCCTGTCTGCCTCCATTTTGGAAGTGGCAAATCACTCACAACTAATTGACTAAACAATATTAATTAATCACTGCCCAGACAAAACTTTTCCAGACCCCAAGAAATCCCTCCTGACTTGCTCAGGTTTACATTACTGTTATTTTTCAGAAGTAGCATTTGCACTTAGGTCTTTCTAACTCAAAAATTCTGGTCTAGCTCTATATTCCCTATACTAGCAGTTCTTAAAGTATGAGTAAAGCTCCTTCTAGGGGGTTCCTTAAATCAAAACTATTTTTATAATAATGCTAAGATATTTTAATTTCTAATATGATAAATAATCAATAGATATTTACCCACATAACTCACAGAAATAAAAACTTTTTGGGGGGAGGCCCTTAAAAATTTTTAGAGTGTAAAAGGGTGCTGAGACCAAAAAGTTTAAGAACTGATGTTTAGTACCATGAGGCTTCTCTCTTGCATTGGAGGCACTCAATAAATACTTATCAATTGATTTAAGGAGGCAGACTAGCAACCTCTGGCCAACAATAATAGTTCCTCTATCCCCTAAGACAATATACATGTTTGGCTTAAATCCTTGACAAACTCCATGAAATACTACTTCCTGAAAGTAAGTTATTGAAGTTGTTGAGAGTAATTAAGTAATTAAGATAGGTCTGGTCTACAATGAGAAAGTATAAAGATAAGTCTGATCTACAATGAGAAAATGTAAAAGGCAATGGAGAGGGGCATCTAGGTGATACAGTGGATAGAGCACCAGCCCTGAAGTCAGGAAGACCTGAGTTCGAATCTGGTCTCAGACACTTAACATACCCTAGCTGTGTGACCCTGTCACTTAACCTCAATTGCCTCAGCAAAAAGCAAAAAAAAAAAAAAAAAAAAAAGGCAATGGAGAGAAGAGTAGAGTTAAAGAAGGAGATAGCTCAGGCCAGTGACTTTTTCCCCTCTTCCCATGAGAAGATAGTTTTGTTCCCTATCATCTTTCATCTTAAGGCTAGAGGGAGCACTGGTTACCTTCAAGATGGTTTTGCTCTTAGTGACAAGTTAAACTTCAGATTCATCAAAAAACCCAGCCCAATAAGATGACAGAAAAAGGTAATCATAAATGTTGGAGGGGATGTGGGAAAACTGGGGCACTAATGCATTGTTGGTGGAACTGTGAATGGATCCAGTCATTTTGGAGAGCAATTTGAAACTATGCCTAACAGGCTATAAAATTATGCATACCTTTTGACCTAGCAGTGGGTCTACTGAGTCTGTATCCCAAGGAAATGATAAAGGAGGGAAAAAGACCACGTGTACCAAAATGTTTGCAGCAGCTCTTTTTATGGTAGCAAAGAATTGGAAAATGAGTAGATGCCCATCAACTGGGGAATGGCTGAATAAATTGTGGTATATGAAGGTTATAGAATATTACTGTTTTATAAAAAATGAACAAGTTGATTTTAGAAAGGCCTGGAAAGATTTACATGAACTGATGCTGAGTAAAAGCAGAACCAGGAATACATTGTGCACAATAGCAGCAAGAATGTGTGATGATCAACTATGAAAGGCTTGGTTCTTCTCAGTGGTTCAGTGATCCAAAGCAATCCCAATAAACTTTGGACATCTGCATCCAAATAGAGAACTATGAAGACTGAATGTAAATCAACATGTTGTAATCACTTCTTTTTCCTGTTTTTTTTTTTTAATCTCTCCATGGTTTTTCCCTTTTACTCTGATTTTTCTCTCTCAATATGATTCATAAAACAATGTGCATTAAAAATAAATAAATTATTTAAAAAAACCCAGCCCAACTTTGTTCATTCTTATTCAATAGGCTGAAGAGAATACTAGAATTCTTCTTCTTCATTATAGGGGTGGAGAATAATCCTTTCTTAATTTTTGTTTGGGGCTCAGAAATCCTAACGTGGCCAAAGCCTGCCAGCTGAGGATAAATACCCACGCCAACCTGCCACAGTAATCTGTTCCAAGTAATTGTTATCCTTTTCCTCTTTAATCATACCCCTTCCTCTGAATCCTCCCCTTTGCTCTGCCTTGTTCCCTCACCCTCCCACAAGTGGCCTCTTTGCCCTGGCAATAGCAGTGCTTTCTGGGATGTTTGTGCCATTTTTGTAAGTACATTAGTCCAAGATCAGTCTGTGGGAATAGAGTTGTCTAAGATCAGTCTGTGGAAGTAGATTATCCTCATCCTAGTACTGGAAGCTCTTCCCCAAACTACATGACTTGTTCTTTCAATAAGATAATAAATGTAAAAATATATATTTTTTAAAAAGGAGCCCAGACATACACAAAATTGTTCTGTTATTTTAAATGCTTACTAAGTGAGAAGAAACAAAAATGGAGATTGAGATATTTGATGCCCTGAATAGCTGGAACTGATTTCATGGAGGAACAGTTCATAAAATCATATTTTAGAGTTAGGGGAGGTCTCTTGGAAGTCGTGTTTGAGCTGTGATATTACAGATGAAGAACCCAAACCAGAGGGATCTTTTGCATAAGATCACATACACTGTAATAAATTTGATCTTTACATTGTACCACACTGCTTTTTAATTCCAAATTCTTTGATAGATAGAAACTTTGTTTTTTAACATGGTGATTGATAGTGAACTTCTTGAAGGTGGAATGATAATTTGCCTTTCTTCATATTTCCAGGGTTGTGCCTGGTACATTGTATTTGTGAACTGATAGTGTCATCTCTATGGAATACAGTTGTGTTGGAATTGGTGGGGAGGTAGTGCTTAGCCAAAGAAGTAGATAATGAGCAAATTTGGTTCTCTTAGGAACTGAGATGAACCTAAATCCATGAATTTTGAAACCAAAAGTTTAGAACAAGTTCATCATCATTTCCTATCTCTTGAGAGTCTCTTTCTCTCTTTTTTTTTGTGGGGGGGGTGTTGCTTTGCTTTAGGAAGGAGGTCTTAAAGTGGGCTGGAGACAGGAAGTAGATGAAGGTATGTGAGCCTGGGGAATGGAGAAGAAGCATATGAAACATTTTCCTGAAAGGAAGAGTTAGGAAGAGGAGGGAGAGGAAAGAAACTAGGGGCAGAACAAGAAGAAGAAGGGGGGGAAGATGAATGGATCAGGAAGGTCTAGAATGCCTGCAGTCAATTGATTGTGTGCTGTAGGACCCATGGGACTGATGAATGATACACATTCATCCCAACTACTCTTTTAATAAATAGCAACCTCTCAGTGAGGGAGTCAGATTTCCCCTCATGAGATTTACAAGGTATCGCCTTAGTATTGCCTTAGCTCTGAAATACAATTATTGTGTAAAACTGAAACATAGAGTGAATGGGAAAGAGAATGATAGGGAGTGATGGAAATAGAGAAGGGGGAGGAAGGGAAGGGGAGAGACAGAGAGAGACAGAGACAGAGACAGAGAAACAGAGACAAAAAGAAACAGATAGAGAGAAGGAAAGAGGAGACAGAAAGACAAAGAGAAAGAAAAAGACAGAGAAAGGAAAAGGAGAGACTGAGAGATAAAGAGACAAAGACAGACAGAGACAAAGAGAAAAAGAGAAGACAAAGATGAAGAAGGAGAGGAGGAGGAGAAAAAGAAAAGAAAAAGGAGAAAATAAAGAAGATAAGAAAGGAAGAGGAGGAGGAGTTTATTTTTATAGTCCCATTTGTTCTTTGGAACATCAGAACCCTAGAGGTTTCCCAGGATCAGTAACCTTACAATGTCTAATGGAATATTAAACAGGAATTTTTACATGGAGGATAAATACCACAAACTACATCCAGGGTCAGTGGAAACCTCAGTTAAGTGGGACAGGGGTAACTAAGAAGCTGGGGCTCTGGAGAATAGGGGATCACAGGACAAGGAAAAGGAAGGAGGTCATTTATCTAGACATCTAGTATCTTCCTGCTCTGTTTTAGCTGAGAGAGACTGCATGGCATATTGGGTGTAGAGCTGATCTTTTTTTTTCTTTTTTTTTTTACTTTTTGCTGAGGCAATTGAGGTTAAGTGACTTGCCCAGGGTCACACAGCTAGGGAATGTTAAGTGTCTGAGACCAGATTTGAACTCAGGTCCTCCTGACTTCAAGGCTGGTGCTCTATCCACTGTATCACCTAGCTGCCCCTAGAGCTGATCTTGAAATCAGGAAAACTTGGATTTAAATCTTGTTCCTGAAATGTAATTACTTAACCTGTCTGGGCCAGGCAACTTTGCTATGACTATAAGTTACATAGCAGGTTCTGATCTGCACTGGTAGAGGGATATTTTACACTAGGAGCTCCTAGGTCAATGAAATCACAGTTTGGATCAAAACCTCAAACTGAAAAATTCTTGCTAAGTATGCTGAAAATGCTCTCAGTATTCTGGATATTTGGCATCCTAGAGCAAAGCTCCAGTTACCATACCCTAGTTATGGGAATTATAGGAAAGATACTCTCTCATGCCTTCTCTTTGTTCTTTGCCTTTCCCAGGGTTTTCAGAAGCAGAGGTTCAGTAGCATATAATTATTATGTATATTCCTTTATAAATCCTTGTAGCCTTCCCCTTGGGGGAGGATCAGGCAGGAATAATGAATGATAAAAGACCATGTAAAGAAATAATTCACAATGATTTATTTCTCAAGGTACAGACCTAGATGGCTGCTTCATTAAATAATCCAGTGACAGCTCCACATGGCACCAGAGTGGGTACACTACAGGCAGGTAACAGTCAGAGGAAAAGAAAGTTATGTAAATGCTCAGTTTTTTTCATTTGGAAATCATGTCAGTTCTAGTTTCCCTATCTCACACCATTTGTCCAGAAGCCGATGAAATTTGAAGGCCCATTTCCTTTTGCTCCTACTGGAGTCCAGCAGCTGCCACCTGTCCAATGCTGAAAAGTGGCTTTCCTGGACTCCGACTTCAAGATGGAATGGGATGGAGCACGGTATTGCAGATGTAAGGCAGAATGAAAAATACCACCACATCTGGATCTATTTAAGAGATAAGAGGAGAAAGCAATTTTTGCCCCACCTCAGGCTTGGGAATCCACATAACCCTAGGAGGGCACATGGATTAGACACCTAATTCCCCCTTCTAGTAATTGGTGGGAAAAAATCCTGGCTGAGACAACTCAGTTATGGAACTAATCACTAAGGAGTGGGATCTTCACCACCTACTCTCTTGGGGGGCTTAAACCAGAAAAGGTTTTATACTTTGTCCTTGCTCAAGCTGATTTAAAATGTAGCTATTTCTTTAGCTACGTGCTATGGAACTGTAGGCTAAGTACTTTGGCAGAGTCATCTGGAAGAAGGGGGTGGATGCCCAATCCCTGTTGTGCTACATATAGCCTCAGCCAAGTCTCTTTCATTTTTTCCTTTCACCATCTTTGTTTTCCTCTTAACCTTTTCTCTCCATCTAAGTGGAAAAGAGAAAAAGAACTGTGTTGTTCTGGCTGAATGTTGGTCTGCGTTCAAATTCTGTAGCCAATACCAGTCTGGGGTCTTATTCCCTATATTCTTATTCCCTTATTCCCTATAGTCTTATTCCCTATTTAATCAGAGATAACCAGAGCTGCCCACCTTGTATGTCACAAGGACCATGGAGAGGAAGGACCAGGCAAGGGGAATATCTCTAGCATCCATTCATTCCCTCTAATCTATTCCCACCATCACCACCACTACAGTTTAGTACCGTCATGCCAACATGTTGTTATAATAGCCTTCTAAGTGGTTTCTCTGCCTCCTGACTTCTCTCCCATTTGTTAATGGTCAAATTAAAATTTTTATTATAAATAACTCTGGATGTGCCATTCTCCTCCTTAAAAACTGTCAGTAGCAACCTATATCAAATTGCTTGCATTCTTAATAAGAGTGAGAAAGTTGGAGGGAGGGAGAGAATTTGGAACTCAAAAATATTAAAAAAAAACCCAAACATTAAAAATTGTTTTTATGTGTAATTGGAGAAAAATAAAATATTTAAAATTAAAAAGAACAAACAACCTTTAGTGCCTCTCCATCACTGGTTGGAAAAATATAGACCAACATATAAGACCCTCAATAATCTGGTTCCAAACTACCTTCCCAGTCTTATCTTACACTATTACTTTTCATTATTTTTACATTGTGGCCAAACTAGACTCATCTTGCTTTTTGCCAGCTCTCTATAGGTATGCAAGCCATCCTCCACACATGGGTCATAATCCTCTCATATGTCTATCTAGTGAAACCTTTCTCCTTCTTCAAGGGTCAACTTAAAACCTGAATTCCATAATTATCTCAAATTTTCTTAAGGCACTTTTTCTATATCTCTTCTTTATCTTCATCATAAATCTGTCTCATTATTAAATTTATTTCTGTGCATATTATAGCTTTCTTGTTAGAGTGTATGCTCCTGGAGAGAGAGAACTGTGTTGTTTTTGGTTTATCTAATCTGGAGGAATTTACTCCCTTCTCACTATGGCCTCCCAGAGTCCTCTTCTTCCTTCAAGATGTGTCCTGAGGGTGAATTAATGCCTTCTACAGGAAACCTCATCTGATCCCCTGAACTGCTAGTGTCCTCTCTCCAAAACTATCTGTTATTTAACTTCTTTGTATCAAGTCTTATATTTATTTGTGTCTCTGTTGACTCCTCATGAGGACATAAGTGGCTTGTGAGAATAGAGATTATTTCAATAAGAATTATTAGCATTTTATATTACATTAAGGCTTGAAAAATACTATACAAATGCTGTGTCATTTGATTTTCACAACAAATCTAACAGGTAGGTGCTTTTTTTATAGATGGGGAAATTGAAGGAGGTTAAGTGACATGACTAGTCACATAGTTATTAAGTGTCTAAGGCAAGATTTCACTTTGTCTTCCTATTTCAGGTTCACCACTGTATCCACTGGGCCAAATAGCTTTCCCAAGGCCTAGAACAATTCTTGGTCCATAGGAAGCACTTTATAAATAACCATTGAATAATTGTATCCCTAGTCCCTAGCATGATGTCTGGCATGCAGTAGGTGATAAATAGTGTTTGATGAATTGATTGCCCTCCAGACCTGATTTATGTTGGACATTTATGCTTCTTTAAAGTCCCCGAATTTAAGCTTTTTCTTCTGCCTCAGGTTTGGAACAGTCTGGAGCCTTTGTGTTTGCTGAACTTCAGTGAAGAAATGAAATTTAATAGAGAATGGGTAGTGCTGACCATGAAGCCTCCTAGCAAAGAATTTGCTTTTCTCTTTTCCTCTTTCTTCTCATTTTCTAGGGAGCTGCCAGGCCATTGTTAAGACAACTTCCTCTCTTCTCATTCCAATTTGCCTTTCTTCTGCCTTCCTGAGTGGCGAGATACTCCAGTGAGAAAAATGATGTCCCAGAGATGCCAAGGTAAATAAGTTGTTGGCTTAAAGTTAAGTGATATCCAAGCACTCTTTCCCTTTCCTCTTTCCCTCTTCCTTTCTCCCTTTCCCTCTCTCCTTCTTCCTCTTTCCCTCTCTCCTTCCCCCCTCTCTGTATATATATATATATTTTCCCTGTCTCCAGTTATTCACAGAGGCCCTTTATTTGCATGGGGATATTAGAACAAGAGGCAGCATATTTTATTGGGAAGCATACTGTATTTGGAGTTAGATGCCCTGAATTTGACCCCCTACACTTCCCTCTAGGATCAAATATAAAACTCTCTATTTGGCTTTCAAAGTCCTTCATCACCTGGTTCCTCCTACCTTTCCAACCTTCTATCACTTCATTCCCCTTTAATGTACTCTGAGAGCCAGTAATACTGGTTTCCTTGATGTCTCTCACATATGACTCTCCAAACTCCTGGTTTGCATTTTCATTGGCTATCTCATATGATTGAAATATTCTCTTTCCTCATCTCTGCTTCCTAGCATGATGGCTTCCTTCAGATCTTCACTAATGTCTACCTTCTGCAAAAAGCCTTTCCCAACCCTCCTTAATCTTCATGGCTTCCCTTTGAGACTACCTGCAATTTATCCTGTGTATAACATGTATGTGTGTAATTCTTTATTTGTCTCCCCCATTAGACCATGAGATTCTTGAGGTCAAGGGTCTTTGGTCTTTATTTGTATTTCTAGTTCTTAACAGCATGCCAAACATGTAACAGGCTTTAAATAAATGCTTTTTGACTCTTCCTTGGATATTTTACTTTCTTTGTGTATTCTAGACTTAACTCTTACTTAGGTTTCTGACAAAAATTAAATGGACTTGCTTTCCAATCTTGAAAGAATTTATTATGAAAATAAATGGCTATATTTTGCTTCTAGGTTGATACTAGCTGTGATATTAGAAAGTTATCAAATACAACAAGGATTCATTATAGTAAAAATAATAATTGCTGACATTTATTTAGTACTTTAAATTTTGCAAAGCAAACATCTGTTTGTTTAATAGGTAATGTGTTATTTTATACTCAGGACAACCCTGGAAGGTAGATGCTCTTATGATACTACTTTTACAGATGAAGAAACTAAAATGAATAGAGGCTGAGGCCCAGGATAATACAGCTAGTAAGTCTCTGAGATAGGATTTGAGCTCAGTTCTTTAATGGATTTCAGTGCTCCATCCTTCATGCCAGCTACCTACCTATGCTACAACAGTGTTGCTTAATTGCCTTTGGAAATGGCTTAAATAGTACTGAAAATATATCACTTATGTGGCAATGAAAGTTGAATATTCTCTTGTATTGACTGGTGGACCTGGGAACCATCCTTAGCTGGGATTCTTATGTTGCCAGCCTCTGGATTCTTGTCTACCTGTCTCCAAAAGTACAGTGAACTCTAGATCAGTTGGGATTCAAGGGCATTACACAGGTCTGTATCCAGACTCTCATGGAACTAAATTTTTATATAGTCAGTCAATTAATCAGTTAACATCCATTTATTAAGCACCTGTGATATGTTAGGCACTGTTCAAGGGAGAAATGGAATAGTTCCTATCTTCAAGAAGAGCACAAACATTTATTAAATATCTACTGTATATCAAGTACCCTTACAAATATTATCTCATTTGATTCTACAACAATACAAGAGGTGGTTGTTGTCATCATGCCCATTTTACAATTTTTAGAAACTAAAGGTAAACAGAATTTAAAAATTCACTCACCTAGCTAGTGAATGGCTGGGGCTGGATTTGAACTCAGCTGTTCCCGACTCCAGTCCACTCTAGGCTCTATTGACTACCCTATCTAGAACTTTACAATCCAATATGGGTTTGAGTCAAAAGGAGAATATATCTTTTAATTCAGTTCAGTTCAATTAACTAATCTTTGTGAGTGACAAAGATTTCTCTCCTTTCCCCTCTTCATAACCTTGGATACTTTCCAGCAATCAATATATAAAGGTTACATGCTTTATGAAGCCAAAAATGAACAATCCCTGCCCTCAAGGAGCTTACACTTTTTTGGTAAAAGTGACGTGCACACAAATGTATATATATACATATATATGTAATACAAAGTAAATTTTTGGGGGGGATTAGCAGCTGAATGGGGAAACTGGAATAAGTTTTGGAAAGGATTACTTGAATTTAGTTTGATAGATACGAAAGATATGAAGAGGCAGAGGAGAGAGGGAAATGTTTCTTCTCTTGGAGGCTACAGCCACACCTTATTTGTCTTTTCAATTCCTGGCTTCCTTCATTTCTTGACCCAGAATATGTTACACTTGTGGAATATTCTTTTCAGAGCAATTCTGTTTAGTGAACTGAGTGACATTTTACAGTTAATGAAATGGAGACTCAGAAGTGATTTACCCTAAATCACAAATGTAATTTCTTAATTAAATCATAGATTTATAACTAAAAGGAAACTTAGAGGACATTGAATCTTATCTACCTCATTTTTGAAACTTAATTTTATTTTTTTGATGAATGAAAATCTTTTTCTTTTTTCACTCAATAAGATTTTATTTTTTCCAATTACAAGTAAAGATAGTTTTCACCATTCACTTTTGTAAGATTTTGAGTTCCATTTTTTTGCCTTTCCCTTCCTTCCCTCTTTCCTCTCCAAGTCAACAAGCAATCTGATATAGGTTATATATGTACAATCATTTTAAACATATTTCCATATTAGTTGGTTGTCCTTCATTCTCAAAGAGGACCAAAATGACATCACTGTGTTAGAATTGAGTAGAACTATGGCTGATCAGACCAACATGAGTTTGGAATGCTATGCTACGGGTCAGGACACCCCTATGAACATTTGGGGTGTTCTCTCTAATTTTGAGCATCTCATGTTTCTTCTGAGATAATTCAATTCTGCTTTGCTTATAGAGCACAGCACTTTCTCTAATAAGGGCCTGCCATGCTGGGTCATTCTGTGCCAGTGTCTTCCGTGTCATGTAATCAAATTCCATATTAGTCATATTATGAAAGAAAAGTCAAACAAAAGGGAAAAACCATGAGAAAGAAAAACTGAAAAAAGTGAAAATAGTATATTTTGACCTATAGTCAGTCTCCATAGTTCTTTCTCTGGATGCAGATGGCAGAAAACCTACCTTTTCTTTATTTCTTTTCTCCCTTCCCTCAGCTGATAAAGAAAGAGAAACAAAGCCCTTATAACAAATACATAACATTTTTTTAAAAAAGCAAAAAACCAATTTTCTCATTAGTCATGTCCAAAAAAATACCTCAATCTATACCCTGAGTCCATTACCCCTCTGTCAGGACAGACCTCACTTTGTAGATGAAGAAACTGAAGAACAGAGAGGATAAATGACTTGACCAGGATGACACAGTTAATAATTATCTAAGGTAGAATTTGAACTCAGGCCTCCATTACTCCAAGCCCAGCATTCTATCCATCATCACACCTAGCTGCCTCAGATTTTGTCAAGGACATTTTGTTTAGCATTTTATAGAATATTAAAGAGGCCTCTCCTGCTTTCTAGGGACTTCTTCTCAAAGGCAAACCAACATGGCATCACCAAGGGGCTTCTCTGGTTTGGCTTGTGATGTTCCTTAGAGCAAGAAGACTCAATGATTATGGCTCTACCTCTGAGTCTCCCATCCCAATCTCATTCATGTCAGCTAGAGGATTCAGAAGGGAAATGGGGCTAAGGTGAGGTGACCTGAGGCAACAGCATCCTGGGATGAGAGGAGATTAGGGGACATACACACATATATACTCATATACATAAAATATGCATATGTATGTATACACATGCATATAAATATATATATACATATGCATGCATACAAATATATATATACATGTATATATATATATATAGTGTGTGTGTGTGTGTGTGTGTGTGTGTGTGTGTGTGTGTATAGATGTACATTAACTCAGATTGAATGTAAATAGCAATCACTTCTGCTTTGGCTAGAAACCCTAAGGGTGTTCCCCTCCCAGATTTATTTATTTGCCTATCTATCTACTTATTTAATCATTTATTCATTTATTCATTCATTTACTTATTCATTCATTCCTTCTTTTCTTTGTTTATTTATTCTTTTGCTTGTTTGTTTATTTTGGACTAGGTGAAAGAGGAGATTCCTAGTCTCCATTGCTACCTAGGCTTCATCACTGAATGGCTGCAGCCTCAGTCACACTGAGACTTGAAGACCTTAGTTTAAAAAGGCCAAGGACTCCCATGTGCATCTAGGACCATCTCTGTCCTGCTACTGGACCCAAATGGCTCTGGAGGGGAAATTAAGGCAGGTGACCTTGCCCAGCCTCCCTCACTGAAATCTAACTCACTTGCATGTCAAGGCATCCCCTCCCTGAGGTTATGGTACTCTTCAAGAACAAAGGACAAACAATATATGAATATATCTATACTATATTATACTCATATACAGCAAACAAACATGCTTCTTCTAGTGGCTCAAATGGAGATCATCAGTAAGAACCATCAGGCTGCTGGACACTGGGAGTTTGATCCCAGCTTTCTTTTTTTTTTTTTTTTTTTTGGCTCTAATTAGAAGGTCTTTATGAATGTAGGAATGGGCTTTTTATGGAGTGCTTTGGTCTGGGACTTGTTGAAAACATTGGCTCTGCTCCCTTGATATCGTTCAATCCAGAACATGTCCAATTTTCCAATGTGGGTAGTGGGCAGCTGCATTCAGGGCTGTGCCATCCCTAAGAAGTTGGAGATGCCATACCAAGAAAGCCGAGGAGTCAGCAGATTTCAGGGAAGTTTGCTGCCTAAATTTACTGACTGGTTTGGAAGCATTGGGGAACTATATCAAACTTAGCAAGTTTATCCTCAATCCATTCCAAGTTCTAATGTAAACAATTTTTCAGGTCCCTGAGGATTCCCCTTACATTTGACTTGCTTAACAAATCATACCTATAATAGATATTATACTAGACATTATAGAAGATAGAGAATAAATATAAAGCATAACCTGTGACCGCTAGGACAACATACGTAGAATGATAGAGACTGGTACAAGACAACATGTAATTAGTTGTTAATTTGATATTCAGGTACTAAAGGTAGTCAGAGAGAGGAAAAGGGTGGGCGGTCAATGAATAGCCAAGAGGAAGAGGAGAAATTTTAGCTAGATAGATGGGAGGAGAGGAATAGCATTGTAGGTGAGGGGACCAATACAAGTGAAAGCATGGAGGTGAGAATGATGATGGCAATAACTATCTTGAGCTTTAGTTTCCTTATCAGTGACTGGAAAGGGATCAGATGTCTAGGCAATGCTGTGTCCTTATGGAGATGCACTTAAAGGAGCATAGTTACAGATTGATGTATATACATCTGATTTCAACTGAGGAAGATGCCTTATTATGGAGCTAGTGGCTCCATAACTCCATACAAAGGACAAACAATTCGTGGGAAAGTGAACTTAAGAGAATTAATAAAAGCATTTATGTGGCATTTTAAGATTTGCAAAACCCTATAATATGTCATTTCATTTAATTCTCAATCATCATGTGAGGTAGGGGCTATTATTATTATTCCCATTTTAAAGAGGGGGAAACTGATACTGTAAAAATTTAAGTGACTTACCCAGGCAGAAAGCATCCATGATAGGATTTGAACTCAGCTCTATCCTAACTCCAAGGCCAGTACTCATACCCATTTTATCACTTAGATTCTTTAAGATAGGAGGCATCCAGTGATCTATCAATTTAGTTTGAGTGATTGCCACATTCATTAATGCCTTTGCTCAACTTCTAAGTAGCCACTGAAAACTGGATTTCTAGGAGTTTGTTCTTTTTGCTGTCTGGGAAGTTAGGGCAGATGCTGAAGATCCAGGAATTTATGATGGGACCTTTGATTTCATGTTGCTTATGTTTGGTTTTCCCCTTTATCACTTGAATTAAATGTTTTCTAAAAAACTCAACCTTGGTAAAAACAAGTTTTAATAACAAGCCAGGAATGGGAGAAGCTTGTGGATGAATGGAGTCAGATTCAAGTGATTCAATTAGTGGACAGAGATCACTTCTGGACAGTGTTGCTAATGGATGAATAACAAATAGCTGCACTGAGAGGAAAAAGTAACTTGTGTTGGTATTCAAAACATCCTTTGTTGGAGATGGAACATATATATTTTACACCTTCCCTTTTTCCTTTCCCTTGTCCCCATTCTCTCCCCCCTCTTCTTTCTTCTCTCTCCTTTTTCCCAGTGAGGAGTACATGTTTTTTCCTATCCTGAGCTCTTTGCAAGTAGGGATTATTTTATTCTTTTTACTTACATCCCTAACATTTAGCACAGTAGATGCTCATAGTAGGTGGCACATAGTAGGTGCTCAATAAAAATTTGTAGATTGATCCTAAGCAAGAGTCCCTTATTCTTAGAGGCCATACCAAAGGAGTGCATGTTCTGATATATCCTACTACTCTGGAAAAGATTGGTAATCGGTTATTTGAAATTTCATAATTGTCTTTGTAGTCTCAATATCTAGTAGTATCATCTGGCATATAGTAGGTGTTTATAATTATTGATTGGGTTGATCAGTCTAGTTAAATTGGAAAGGCTGATCAGAGCAATAAATTTGGTGGCAACCTTTGAAACAAGGAGGGGATGTGATATGTTGTTAATGGAAATAGCTGCACTGTCAGAGAAGGAATGGAGAAAGACAATATATTATTAGGCAAAATTTAAAAGTACAGGTTACCATTCAGATCCAGTTTCCTTCTGGATAATCTTATTTATAAGACCCAGTTGGAATATGCTTAGTCTTCAAAATTTTTGTAAGTATTCCAATGTATTTCTTAAACCAGACTTTTGTTCTATTGATCCCCCCCCCCCATTTTTTTTTTCTTTTGGTGGAGAGAGGTAAGGGGAAAGAGAAGGTGTGAGTATCTGGTTGGCTAACTATTTCCTCTTCCTTTTCACCTTAGTTGGATCCAGTGGAATCTGATCTGGAACCACCCCCACAGGAGGTCAGAAGTAATTTCCTGGTTTGATTTCTGTCCAGAGAATGAACCTACAGGAGCTAAGAACCATTTCAGGGTTGTTCCAAGCATTCTATTCCACTTAAAGAAGAGTCTGGGTATCTGGTTCAACTCAGAATCATCCCCCAATAGACCCACACTTCTGAGGCAGCATGAACTTGCCTTAGAGGAGGAAAATGGGTTTCTGAATGACTTTAGTTATGTCTCTAGTTCTTCATTTTGAAAAAAAATATTTTGTTACGCTTCTGTACATGATCCAGTTTCTGGAGAAGATGAAAAGAGGTTAATGCTCTTATCTTCTCCACTTCTTTCCTCCCCCCTCCCCTTTTCTCCTCTCCTCCTGTCTTTCCTGTTTCCCTCTCCTCTTTTCTCTTCTCCTCTCCTCTCTTCTTCTCCTTCCTCCTATTCCATCTTCTTTTTCCTTACAGATAAGCTTTTGCTCCCAAAGATAGAAAAATGATTCCATAGCCTCGTCTAGCCCAGTGAAAGCTATATTAGTCTGGACAGAGTCCTGCAAAAGAGCAATGAAACTTCAGATGCTGATGGGTGACCTGGGCAAGATGTTCCCTGCTTTTTTGGCTACTTCTCCCATCTGCAAAAAGGAACTAATGGTACCAGTCAATCAGTCCAGGAGGGCCTGCAGGAGAGATTGATACTAGGATAGAGTTTGTTAACAAATCATATCCTGTGGGACAGTGAGCAAGGGGAGGGGATTTATATCAAGAAAGCAGAAAGAAGAGAGGGGCAATCTCTCATGGTGAACCTATTATATGGGAAACAGACCTGGAGGGAGTGTCATTCCCTTTCCAGGAGTTTGGTGGGAATCTCCAAGTAATAACCTTCATTTCCATCTCCATCTAAGCCTGAAACACAGCTCTAGACCCCAACAGAAGCAATTCTCCCTTAAACATTAATAGTAGGGAAACTTTCCAGTTCAGGCATATATTGTACTTTCTTCTCCATGACAGGGAAGAACCCAATGAATATTTCACCTTCATAATCTTGGCTGTAGACCTGAGTTGGGAAAGTTGTTTAAATCAAGTTTATCAGCAGGAATAAGTGCCCCAGACTTAAAAGAGGGAAGCAAAGTTTGGCTCTGATGGGCCAGTAATTTATGAAGAAATACAAAGTTGGGAATGGACAGTGGGAGTGAGGGGGAGGGAAGAAGTTTGCAGGCTCCACTTACAACCTATAAAAGCAGCAACTTATAATCTAACTAGAGATCATATTCCAAGATACATTTCCTTCAGTGGAGGATAAGGCATCTGGCATCCATCATTGGGTAGAGACGAAGGAACCTGAGGATCCCAATGGCCTCTGATGTGCTGGTGAAGTGTGGTGAGGATCAAATTGAAGCTTTAGGGTCTGACCTTGTAAGGGCAGTGACAGAGAGATCCCTGAACTGAATGAAGCTGGCTTAGCCCTGGGACTTTTATTCCCTCCCCCATTCCTACTCACGAATTCTGAGCTATTGTTAAGCCTGACATGTAAACATTTTAGATTACTTGTTTAGGTATTTAACATTTTATGTCTCAACTCTATGTCATTTACTTGTTCTTCTACCAGGGTAAACTACTTAATTTCTGTTTGCCTCAGTTTCCTCATTAGTCAAATGGGGTTAAGTATAACACCTACCTCTCAGGGTTGTTGGGAAGATCAAATAAGACAATATATGGAAAGCACTGAGCACAATATCTGGCACATAATAGCTGATTCATAAGTACTAGTTTCCTGAATCCTGGACTATCTCCAGTCATCCTGATCTATAACTGGTCACTGGGCCCAGATAACCCTGGAAGAGAAATTGAGGCTGGTAACCTTGTGCAGCCCTCCCTCACTTATATCCAATTTGGTTGCATGCCATGGCATCATCTCCTTTATACCATGGTCTTTTTGAGAATGAAGGGAAAACAACAACAATAACAACAATAACCATCTCCCTCCCTCCCTCCCTCCTTCCTTCTCTCCCTTTCTCTCTCTCTTCCTCACTCTCTCCTTTCCTTTCTTCCTCTCACCCTTCCTTCCTTCTTTCTTTTCTTCCTTTCTTCTTTCCTTCCTTCCTTTCTTCCTTCCTTCTTTCTTTCCTTCCTTCCTTTTTCCCTTCCTTCCTTTCTTCCTTCCTTCTTCCCTTCCTTCCTTCCTTCCTTCCTTCCTTCCTTCCTTCCTTCCTTCCTTCCTTCCTTCCTTCCTTCCTTCCTTCCTTCCATACTTTTCTCCTCCCTCCCTCCTTTCCTCCCTTCTTCCCTCCCTTCCTCTCTCCTTCCCTTTCTTTCCCTTCCCCCTTCTTTCCTCCTTCCCTCCCTCTTCTCCCCTCTCCTCTCCTTTCTTCTTCTCCCTTCTCCTCCCATGTTCTGTCCTTTATTATTCCATCTTCTTCATCCCTACAGATGAACTTTTCTGGTGTCAAAGTTGCTCTCAAAGATAGCAAAATATTCCGTAGCCTTGTCTAGCCCAGCGAAAGCTGTACCAGTTTGGCCAGAGTCCTTTCTTCTTTCCTCCCTCCCTCCCTCTCTCCCTCCCTCTTTCTTTCCTTTCTCCCTCCTTCCTTCCTTCCCCTTTCCCTCCCTCCCTTCCTCCCTCCCCTCTTTCTTCTCTTCATTCCTTTCTCCCCTCTTCCCTCCCTCCTTCTCTTCCTCCCTTCTTTCCCTTCCTTCCTTCCTTCTTCCTTTCTCCTTGTACATCAAGCTGAGGCAAATTGAGATAGAGATAGGAACTTACTGGGTTCAGACATCAAACTTCTTTGCTTTGGGCTAAACATCCTCAGTTCTTTCAAATCATTTTCATATAATCTTTGTTCTGTAGGGCTTAGATTTTAATACTGACTGCCTTGATAAAAATGTATATATGTATATACTTTTGTATATGTATATGTAAATGTATATAGTATGTTAAAATGTACAAAATACTTTATGATATATAATCTTAATTTTCATAGCAATCCTGTGAGATTATTAATATATTTTACAGATGAAGAAATTAAGATCTATAAAAGTTAATTGAGTTGTCTAAGGACAGACACATAATTAATGGCTGATCTAGGACTAGAATAAAGATTTCTTATCCTAGCCCAGGGCTTTTCCTACTCTACCATATATTTTTCCTTCATTGAATTATGGTCAAATTGACTTGGTAGGTTCTACTTCAGAAATATATAGCTGGGGGCTGAATTCAGTAAACTTGTGACAGAGGTCAACTATGTATCTCTATATAGAAGGAATCATTCTCCTCTTCACTCATACTTGCATCTTCTTCCTTTTCTCCCACCACCACTTCCTACTTTCTATTCATTTTAGCCTTTCATCTGGGACTACTTTAAGAAAGCAAGAGGAAAATTAATTTGCAGAGTTTTTTTTTCTGGTGGTTGTAGTGGTGGTTGTGATGTGGTATCCAGTCACAGAAATTAAGGGTTAGGAAAATAATATTAGAATAATAACAGTGGTAACTGTCACTTAACCTCAACTGTCTAGCCAAAAAAAAAAGAATAAAAGTGGTAACTGATATTTACTTAAGGCTTAATGATTTCAAGCTACTTTATTTGAAATAATCTATGAAGTTGGTAGAAATACTCATTTAGTTTATCTCCAGAATGGGACCCACAGAATCCTGGTAGTTTCCTATTGGAAGGGACCTTGAATGCCATCTAGTTTCATCCTTATTTGAATAGAAATTATATCCATCATATTCAAATGATCATTTCAGTTTTTGTTTGATGACTGCAAGTAAAGGGAGAACTCATTGCCTCTCAGGCAACTTATTCTATTTTGAGATTATTCTAATTGTTAGTAAGCATTTTCTTTTTCCTTTTCCTTTTTCTTTTTTATTAAAACTTTATTTTCAAAACATATGCATGGATAATTTTTCAACACTGACCCCTGCAAAACCTTGTGTTCTAAATTTTTTCCTTCTTCCCCTTATCCCTCCCCTAGATGGCAAATAATCCAATATATGTTAAACATGAGTAAGCATTTTCTTACATGAATACTTACACTTGACACACTTGCTAAGAGAAGTCTTACACACTTGTAAGTTATTAATTAATGAGACCTTCAAGAATCATAGAATGCCATAAAGAACACCATGAATCCAAAAACATTCATTTTACAGATGGGGAAACAGAGATCCAAAGAGGTCTTTGTTCTGTTCAACCCCCAAGGATAGAAAAGAAGTGATTACTTCTCTTGAGATTTGTAACTTTGTTCTCTGGAAGAGTGTGAGCAGGATTTTGAGGATGGCAGTAGGGAGAAAGGGGAAAGACCAATTTTCAACTCTGGGGAGTAAAAATTGCCCTGTAACAACAATGTCATTGTGTGTTGGACCGGCCTAGACTTCTGGAGTGTGAATCTGCAAACAGGAAAGGAAAAACAAAAGCTTTCTGGTCAGCTTGCTCTGTTTGAATTGGCAAGAGGCTTCCAGTTGGAATTAGTACTTCAGACATGAGTTTCAGAGCCATTCCATATGAGAGGAAGGCTTGCTGGCATCCTTTTCCTACTCTGATTTGGAGCATATGGACCTAGGGGGTGAGACTAGAAAGAAAAAAATAGGAGGATGGATTGGCTGTAGTTGGAAGTGTAAGTTCATCTCAACCCATTCCCATTGGACCAGACATTCTGACTTGTAATGAAATTAAAGGTCAGGAGACTAGGGCTTTTAGTCCTGATTCTGCTATTTACTAAACTGTATGGACAAGTCACTTGACCTCTTTGGATCTCTGTTTCCCCATCTGTAAAATGAATGTTTTTGGATTCATGGTGTTCTTTATGGCATTCTATGATTCTTGAAGGTCTCATTAATTAATAACTGGTGATTCTATGATCTGCCTGAAATACTAAATAGGTACTGGTTATACTCCTATGGGGTAGTGGGGAAGAAAACCTGAATTAGTGGTTCATGAAATACAACCTGAAGCAAATCTAGGAGTCCTATCTTCTGGTTTTTGTCTTTAACCATTGTTCTTTCCTTTCATCAAGGATGGGATTGATTCTTCTGACATATGACAGGATATGAGAAAAAATGAATAAAAACAATATGCCAGGTAGCCCCGCCTCCTCTTGGAAGATAGCCTAAGTAACCCTAATTTATCATTGTTCTTTTTCTTATCTCTTGGTTTAAGTGGTATGGTGTGTGCTGGACTCATTCCCTTTCCTTTGTAGCCATCCAAAAGCACACCCAGTACAAGTACACCACTGTCTGATTCCTAAGTTACTTGGATATTTTCCTTTAGGGGAAAAAAAAGTATTTTGTATCTCTCTTGATTTCTTCTTTTTGAGCCTGTGTTCTGGGCTCCTATGGGATTTGTTAAGAACCTTGACTATTATTCAGTGGAACAGGGATACCCTGGGGTACCATATTGCAAGTAAATACTGAGAAAGCACTTTTTAGCCCCTTTGGTAACTAGGTCAGTGGTGGTGATTAGTGTGGGGTGTCATGGATCAAGGTCTGGGATTACATAATATAATTTCTGAGATTTTGTTTATTTTTCTTTATTTTTCCGGCCTTTATTTTTTCTCTTTCTTATCGACTTATCTTTCTTTCCAGGAGTCAGTGGGACATAAAGCAGAGAGTGCTGGATTTGGAATTAGAAGACCTCTGTTTTTATTATGTGACTCTGTGCAAATCACATCTAATCTGGAACTCAGTTTCTTTATTTATAAAATGAAGGAGTTGATTTGGATAATTGTTAATGTCCCTTCCAGATCTAAATTCTATAATATAACAAATATTTGTTGAGCATCTATTCTATATAAGCATTGTGCAGGACATCAGAGTGTCTATGGAGATAAATAAGAAATATTCCCTGACCTTAAGTAATTTATAATCTAATTAGGAGATAGGACAGACATTATGTCCAAAGAGCATGGAGCAAAGAACTGATGGTGACAGATTGCCTTCTGGTTTCCCTAGTTTCCTTTAAGTCTTAATTACAACCCCAACTTCTACAGGAAGCTTTTCTTAACGCCACTTAATTCTACTGTCTTTCCTCTGTTTTTATTCTGCATAGATCTTGTTTGTACATACTTGTTTGCTTGTATGTTTAGATTGTTACCTTCTTCAGGTTAGGAACTGTCTTTTGCCTCTTTCTACATTTTCAGTGTCATGGGGATAATGCTCCTAGAAAGGTGTGAAAGTTAAAAATTCAAATGTTGACATATTTCTTATGGGAAGTAGGGAGTTAGGTTCTCATGACCACTAAAAACTAGGATTTTTCACTATAGTTTGCTGAAAATACACTTTTCCCCATATGATTCTTTATAACAAAATATTAATTCTGATAATATGTACTTTTCCCAACATCCAAAATGTGGATAACATTGATGACATCAAAAATTTTTTTCACTAGTATTACCCCAGAGTTCTGTGACCTTTTGTGCTGTCAACATGACAGCAAAAACAAAATTAATTTCTGACAATATTATGCTGCTGTAAACATCTCTACATTGGTCACCCTCTGTAGATGAAGAGAAAGGTTGCTAGATGTTAGTCCAGAGACCTGAAACTAGTGAGGTCTTCAGCATTTCAAATACATAGGGAGCTCTTTACCTTGTGACAGTTGGATAAACAAGACCAGTGAAGCACCTACCAGGATACCAGTCTCTCCATAAACTTGTGTGCATGTCACTTCTCATTTTTCCCTTTATTGTACATAGCTGTGAATGTGTATGATTGCAATGTGAAAGTGAAAATGAGGTTACTAATAAAATCATCAAATGCTTGAAGTCTTGAAAGTTAAATTCCCTAATTTTAAACATAGATTCTAATAAGCACAATTTTTTAAAAAAAGCTATTTTAATTAGCTATTAAGTTTCTTCCAGCCTGTTAGTTATTTTCTTATTGATTATTATTTATATAGTAGTTTTGCCATGTCAACCATACTGAGTTAGCCATATAGATGAACCCATAAGCTCTTTCAGGCATGCAACTGGAACTAGAACATATCAGTTCTTTTAACAGGTCTGTACAGATAAAATGTTTCTTGCATTTTGGAGGTACAGCCATCATCTTCTCTAAACTTTAAGATACTCAGAGATGACATTACACTTATTATCTCATTGATCCTCACAACCACCCTATTTTACTGATGAGGAAATGGAGGCAAACTCAGGTTAAGAGATTCGCCAGGATTATATAGTTAGTAAGAGTGGATTCCATTATTCTCTTCATTGTACCAGCAACTTTCCATTTAGCTACTATTTGTAGAGTATTAGTGTTAGAAATAACCTCAGGCCTGGAGGAGTTAAGTGATTTGAGCAAGGATCCTTAAGGATCAGGGCTGAAACTAGTCCACAGCTGTGCCAGTTGTGGTAACTTAGGCAGGACTATTTGAGCCCCAGATAGGATGAGGGTGGGCCCGCCAAAGCATATTGGGCACATTCTGAGGCTGGAGCAGAGGCACTTTATTTTTTCCTGGCATTATCTGCAAGGCCAGTTCTTGGGATAGAGGAAAAAATAGATCCCTATCAAGAATGAAGTTCAAGTTTTAGTTCCCCTTTCTTTCCCCTTCCAGGCTCTGACTCCTGGCTCCACGTTCATCCCAAAGACATAGGAACAAGTCCATCATTCACAACCCAGCCCAGAGAAGCTCTGATGGGACTGGGCTGAGCCTGAGTGCTCATCGTGGCCTAACCCTGAAATGACTGGACTGAGGAAGTCACAATGGGTGGATATTAGCCTCTGACAACAGCTGACTATTTATTCAGATGAGAACAATTTTCTCTCCATTGCATTTTCAACAAGCTGGACCTGGAGGACTCTCCCATGCTTCTGCCAAAAACAATAAGGGGGAAGAAGAGATGGGAAAGGGGGAGAACAGCTATCACTGTTCTGTGGGCTTCCTGGATCTGGGATATCTCACTACCTCAACGGCCCATTTGCAGCTTGTTGCAAAGGGGGCTGTTTTCCTTCTTAATCACTTTTAGAGATAACCATTCATTAGGTATGTGAGAAAGGCTCTGTGGATGCAGCCAGCCAGCCATTATTCTTTGTGCACAGGGCTTAGAGCTGCTTCTTCAGTTTGATTAGGAAGTCAGCTGCTCTCTGAGAGGGACATTGAAAATGTCTCATTGTCATGCTCTGGGATGCCCTAAAATGATTAATGTCAGGCATGTGTGAGAACAGCCCCCTTCCCCATACCCAGATAGCTGGGGTGCCATGGCACAATGCTCCCAACTCCCACTGTAAAAATTGGAGGGCTGGACTGGATGACCTTGAAGGTCCGAAACTATGGTGTGTCTATGATGTGTCCATTCCTCATTCAGTCAGACTTCTCATTGTTTCACTGGTTAAGGAACCAGGATATTGTGGGATGTGGATCTCACTCTCCACGAGGCAGAATGTTCTGGACAATTATTTTCTTTGGCATTAGATAGTCCCAGGATGTCATGAAAAAAATCATAGGGTGTATTGAACCATCTGGATGGGCTGGAGGTACTCCACAGTCCAGCTGAGCCCTCCCTAAAGCTTCACCAGCGCTGAGGCTGGGTTCAATCAACCCAGGGAAAATGATGGCTTATTTTCATTGAGTCTGAGATTATACACTATGTGCACACAGGTGCCCTCAGATGAGAGAGGGATATTCAGCACTGACTTACATAAGGAACTGGGCACAGACAGACACACAGAAGCACACACACACACACACAAATGGACAAAGACTTGCTTTCTGCTTACAATGAGCCAGTTATGGGGCAGAGGGACTAGATTTGGTTTGCTTGACCCCAGAGGGCAGAACAAGACACATTGAGTGGAACTTGCAAAGATTCAGACCTTTGCCTTCATTTTCTTTTTTCTTTAATATATATTTTTACTGATATTTTCTGTTTCTTACATCACTATAGGATCCTCTCTCTCTCCCTCCTGTTTCCAGAGAGCCATTCCATATGACAAAATGGGTTTTTTTTTTTTGGAGAGGAAAAAGAAAAATAAAGTCAACAAATTGATACATAGAAAAAAATCAGAAAACATGTGCACTGTTTAACACCTGTGGACTTCCAACTTCCATGAAGTAGTGGGTTGGAGATGTCTTCTCATGTCATCATTGAATCCCACATGTTCTTTATAATTTTGTTATATATATATTTTGGTGTGTTGTTCTTTCTGTTTACACTGTTGTAATTATAATTGTAATATATTTTTTCTTGTCTCTGCTTACTTCACTCTACATCAATTCATATAAATTTTTCCATTCTTCCATATATTCGTCACACACATCATTTCTTACAGAACACGATTATTTCATTACATTTATTTGGCACAATTTGTTTAGTCATCCCCAAATTGATGAGCACCTAGTTTGTCTCCAATTCTTAGCTATCACAAAAAAGTGCTGCTATAAGATTTTTTCTTATCTTTGGCTTTCTCAGGGAAATAGTGGAGTCTTTAGTCCTAAAAGAAGAAACATTTTAGTCATTTTATTTGCATAATTCCAAATTGTTTTCCAAAATGTTTGCACCATTTCACAGTTCCATCAACAATGTATGAGTATGCCTAGCTGAACTCCAAAATTGACCATTGCTAATTTTTGGCCATTTTAAAAAATTTGCAGTGTGTGAGGTAAAAACCTCAAAGCTATTTTGATTTGTATTCCTCTTATTATTAGTGATTTTAAGCATTTTAATGTGATTGGGAATATTTTATAATTCTTCTTTTGAAAAGTTCTTGTTTATATCCTTTGACCATTTGTGTGTTGGGAAAATGACTATCTTTAAATTAGTTCTATCTATCTATCTATCTATCTATCTATCTATCTATCTATCTATAGATATCTCTTTATATCTATATCTATATTTTGGATACCAAACCGTTATCACAGACTTTGATACAAAGATTTTTTTCCCTTCAGTTCGAGCACTTTCTTAGCAAACATGCATTAGTGTTGTCTGTGCACAAGCTTTCAGTTTTAACTTCCTTTTTAAAATTTTTATTTTTTTTTGCTAGAAACCTAATATCATGTTCCTTTTATTCCTTTAATCTTTTTTACAAGGTGACTCTGTTCTCACTATTTTCCCCTCATCCTTGATATCTCTATTACTTTTTTTTTGAGGTGATCTGTGAATTCTTTCAATTGGAATTTCATTTTATAGGTTTAGAAGTTTGAGGGTAGTTCTTTTCTATCATTTCCTTCATTATAAATTAAAGTTTTTATCCTATTGTATTCTTCAGGAAGACCTGATTCTTAGGTTGTTTCTACTCATCCTGCCTTTGAGTTCAATAAGTTTTACTTGCATAATGGCCATATTTTCTTTTAATGTAATTGCTTTTTGCCTTTCTTTTAGATTTTCCTTCACTTTTGTATATTGTTTTCTCTTTTGTTCTTTGGTAAAATTTGCCAAAACAGATTCAAGTTTTCCTATTTAGCTTTTTTTTGTACAAAACATAAATTCTGCTTTCATAATTCTGTTTTCAGAAACAGCATGTTGTAGTTCCACCTTTTCTTTAAATACCACAGGTCCTTTGATTCATCGTGTTGGATTATTTTCTTTCATTTTACATATTCATAGATACTTGAATTCATTTACTAATTCTGTAGGCCATATTCTTTTCTGTTGTTTCTGTTTTTCCTATTGATTTATCTGTTTATATTCAAGATCTTTGAATTTTCTTATTTCTGGAATATTTGGTACTTTCAGTGTCCCCCCCCTCCTTTATTTTCCTTGTCATTCACTGCCTGACTCCTTTCCCTCTAATTGTGGTTTCCTTGGGGATTGGATCTCACACTGGACACTTCTGCCTAAATCTCTACCCTAAGTAACTTTTGAGGGGCCAGAACTGGCCCTTGGGCTCTTCCTCTCCAGCTTGCTGGAGTACTCAATGGCTCTCCCACATATGATGTCCTGTCCTGGTCATCTGTTTCACTTCATTTGGTCCTCAGTTCTTTGACTTGGCACTAGTAGTTCAGAGCTGATAGAACTGGTTGTATAACCTGTCCCAGAAGGCTTTTGCCACTGAAGGTCTGTGGCCAGTAACTGTCAAGGCTTGAGCAAACTTCATGGGTCTCTATGGCACTGGAAAGAAGGAGAGGGGGAAGCAAGGTGTAGGGGGTTGGGTATTGAGGTAAGCTTATGTCTTGTCCTTGGATGTGCTAATTTGACCTTGCTGCAGACATTATGGGAGGTGGGTGCTAAGTAAGTTTAGGGTCAATGAACATGAATTTCTGGAGTTTATTTATTTTTTTTTTCTTTTTGGCAACATTTTTTATTTATTTTTTTAATTTTATTTAATTTTATTTTTTTAATTTTATTTTATTTGCATAACATATGTGTGGGTAATTCTTCAACAATAACCCTTACATAGCTTTCCATTACAAATTTTTCCCCCCAACTCCCCACCCCTCCCCTAGATGGCAGGATATCCACTACATGTTAATTATGTTAAAATATTGGCAAATCGAATATACGTATACATATTTCCAAACTTATCATTGGTGTGCAAGAAAAATCTTATCTACACAAACGATATATCAGATAAAGGAAACACAATGTAAGCAAACATCAATCAAGGAGTATGAGAATGTTATGTTGTGGTCCACATTTCGCATCCCTCTCTCTGGGTGTATATGGCTTTCTTCAGTGAACAATTGGAGGTGGTTTGAAACATTTCATTGTTGAAGAGAGCCATGTCCATCAGAATTGATCGTCATATAGTACTGTTGTTGCCGTGTATAATGATCTCCTGGTTCTGCTCGTTTCACTCAGCATCAGTTCGTGTAAGTCTCTCCAGGCCTCTCTGAAATCATCTTGCTGGTCATTTCTTATGGAACAATAATATTCCATAATATTCATATACCATAATTTATTCAGCCATTCTCCAATTGAAGGGCATCTATTCAATTTCCAGTTTCTAGCCACTACAAAAAGGGCTGCCACAAACATTCTTGCACATGTTGGGCTGGAGTTTATTTTTTACCTTCTTTTGGATTCACCTGAATCATAGATATAGCTGAAATTGCTTGGTGCATAATTTCTGTTTTAGAGGGGTTTGAGAAATCATGGGAATTGGAGAAAATGTCTAGTCTGCATCTTGTTCGTGTTATCTGGAAGTCCAGCCTTTGGCTCCTTTGTCAATATTGTTTTTCCTTTAGTTTACTTCCCCAATTTGTACTGTCTTTGTGGGTTGGCTCCTCAAAGGATGAACTTGAAGTTGCTGCTTTCTTTGGTTACTGTCTGTATCTATGTATGTCTGGAATATGCCTCTTTCCTCTCCATGGAAATGCAATAGATCCTCTTCTTGTTACATGAGGAAAATCTTCAAGGGGAGGGGAAAATTTAACATTCCTCCCTCTCTCCTACCAAAGGATCTGAATATGAAGTAGAACCATAGAATATTAGGCTGGAAAGGACCTTAGAGTATGTCTAGAGTAACTCCTTCATTTTACAAATGAGGGAATTGAGATCCCAAAAAATGAAATGCCTGGCCCCAACTTTTTCAACTGGCTAAAGGAAGAGCTAGAACTAGGACTCAGTCTAATGATCCTGATGTTATACTCTAAGCAGAAGAGAACTGGATCTCTCAGTATTGTTCTTTAGGCTTCAGTGGCTTTATTCTAGGCTGATGATTCTGGAAAGCCTGGCCTTTATCTTATATAAAGTGATTATAGGGATAGTGCAAGGGACTGAACCTATGATTTCATTGATATGATTCCAGATAAGAAAATTCCCTCTAACAATGTAGTTTGGTACTTTCTCTGCAACTTAGAGTCACAGAAATTTACCTATTCAGGACCATGTTGGCAATATGTGTTCAGGGTTTTTATTTGAGCTCAAATTTTTTTTGACTTCAAAGTTCACTTTCTACCTACTTTTTCATGTTATCTATTATTCTGAAGACAAAAATCTGGCTTTAAAAGTCTGGTGGTTCAAGGGGTAGCTAAGTGGGGCAGTGGATAGGGCACTAGCCCTGGAGTCAGGAGGACCTGAGTTCAAATCTGGTCTCAGACACTTAACACTTCCTAGCTGTGTGACCCTGGGCAAGTCATTTAACCCCAATTGCCTGGTAGTCCAAAACCTTTGAATATTAGCCTTCTTCCCTATGAGTGCCATAGAAACTATGACTCCCTGTCTGAAATGGAATGATTTTGCAAGTATGTCACAGGTCTTGGCTTGTGAGAAAAAGGAAAAAAAAAGATCAAGATGATATTAAAAATACAAATCCCAATGAGAATAACATATGGAAGGCCTGGAGAAGGAAGAATATGGTACTTCTTGAAAAGGCCAAAGGGCTTCTTCCCGTGAGAAAATCATCTGAGAACTTCTAATGAGTCTCTTGTAAGGGACAGAAAGCCCCTCTGTCCCCAGGCTATGTCTACTGGGAAAAGTAGAAAGGGCCCAAATTTGGGATCAGCCAGGAACAAGGAAGCTTCTAGTGACAATGGGAAAGTCCATTCAGAGCAACTTTCACAACGGGATTTAGAAACTCTTAAATGGGTCAAAGGGAAGAGGATCCAGTTTCTCTTCTGTTCTACTCATCTCATCATGATCCTACCCCTACTCTGAAATCATCTCTGGAAGGAACTGATTGCATTGAGCACTGTCTTCCTTAAGTGTCTTTGAAGAAAAGAAAAGGAAAAATAAAAGAGCCTCCCAGCCAAAAATTGTTACCCACTGAGGCTGTGCTTCAGGTTTCAGAGAGTCTGAGTAAACACTCTTATCATTGCAGATCAGATTGGGCTTTTGGAATTTCCTATTCACCTGTAAAGCAGAGTGTGGGCAAAACCAGAAATAGGAAAACTCTAAAGAAGGTACTTTGAACTAAGGTTTTCTTCTCCTTGAAAGCAGTTCCCTTCATTCCCCATCCTTAAGCAAAAAAAAAAAATTGCTATAAAAAGAGATTCCTGGGCCCTGAAGAAAGTCCTTTGTCTATAACCTCGGAACTTTTTTATCTTCCTCTTAACCAATAGAGATCAGTGCTGACTAGAAACACTTGAATTCAGCAAAAGTACAAATGGCAGAACCTTCAATTTGTTCCAGACCCAAGTCTTTTCTTCCAGGTCAGGAGGCCAAGAGTCTTGGACTGGCCATGTACCCACGTGTCTTTCTGAAGTGGAGTTCATGGGCCATGAAAAATGCAAATGTAGTGCCAGGAGAAACTGATTTCTGCTTAACTGGAATCTAGCCTTAGGGGCCCTGGATGGATATACCCAGGGAACTGGCAGCATGGGGATCTCAGAAACTATTGGAAGTAGATGACTAGAGACCATTTTGCTTAGAGCATCAGTGATCAACCCTGCAAAGTAATTTTTAAAAAATCTGATATTGGCCTTGGTGCTACCTTTGCCCAGTGCCTCCATTTCCAGACTTACCCAGTCCCATTTTATCATTGTGCTACCAGACTCAGAGAACATATATTTTCAGAAGTCCTTCACTTCCCAAGAAGAGAAGTTTATTGAAAACTGAACACAAAGCATATTGAGTAGAAAGACTGAGGCTATCATAATCTTTTTTGGATCATTGAAAAAAGTAAGGCAGAATTTCAGGAAGGCATGAAACTTGGAGTGAAGAGGACAAGAAAGGAGTGTGTTTTTGTGTATGTATGGGAGGTATATAGGCAAGGATTTAATTCTTAGCAATAGGATTCTGCCACCTTTAAACAGATAAGCAGATGTGTTGAAATTATGCTGTCCTGATTTCTCCAAATGAAATGACACATAAACCATCCTATTTCCCCTGCCCCCACCCCTCCTTTCTTCAGGCTCTGGGCACACTGCCTGATTTTCATTAGTCTAGCCCAGGGAATTGAAGCAGAGAACCCAGGACAGTTTCTTCTCTAAAGCTTGTTGTGGCCACACGCCATAGTTGCTGACCTCAGGGAGGACAGAAGGACAGAGAGCTTCAGCTATTTCCTCTAAGTCACAGCATCTCAGTGCTGGAAGGGAGCTCAGAGGCCATCTCATTAAAGCCCATTCCTGAAGAATTATTCCCTCAGAGACACCGAATAATAAGTAACAAGTGATCTTGTAGGCTTTGCCTGAAGACCCCAGTGTTGAGGAAATCTTTTCCTTCTGTGGTATACATTTTCCCTTTTGGACAGTGCTCATTGTTAAAAAGTTTTCCCTAATGGTGTGCCTCATTGGGTGCTTTTGTATTTTTTGTACTTTGTTCCTTACCCTGCCCAAGGGCTGTGCAATTAGCCTAATATCCCTTTAAGGAAGGAGCCTATCAATACTCAGAGACAGCCCCCTTAACTCTTTTTGAGATAAACACTTTCAATTCTTTCCACTGATAACTCATGTCATGATCTTGAAATCATCTTTCATCTTCCTGGTTATATTCTTTGTGACATTCTCTTATCAAACTGAAATGTCTACAACCAAATACATCTAAAGAGATGTGCAGAGAAGAATAGGACTATCACTTCCTTAGTTATGGATGATAAGCATCTCTTCTTACCATAGCCAATTTCTCAAATCCCCTTCTTTTCTCCCCATAGGGCAGGACTACAGTGGTTTTGCTTAGGATAGTCAAAGTCTTCTATTCATTGGTTCAAGTAATTTCATTATTCTTCCCCAAAACATTTATTTTTTGCTTGCTATTAATCATTAATGAGCAATTTTTAAGTGCTTACTTTGTATCATGCACTCTATTGGGTTCCAGCAACACAAAGAAAACAATTATCCTTTGGAAACTTAATTTTCTAATGGGGGAGACAGCATGTGTGTCTATAGGTCTTAATAGGACACATAGAAAATAGATGGACTGACCCTAGCCACTGTGGAGGACTGGGAAAGGCCTTGTGAAGAAGGGGATGCTTGAGCTAAGACCAGGGAGTTCAAGAGGCAAAAATGAGGAGGAAGAGGATTACAGGTGAGGGAACAGCCTATTCAAAGTGTAGACATAGGATGTAGAGAGTGTCATGCATGAAATACAACAAACAGCCATACCCTGGTAAAAACCATTTTATCAGACAACCTAAACTAGGTTGAGGGTTACTGGTAGCCTTCAAACTCCTTAGTGAGTTAGGGGGATGTCTACCCTAAGCATGTGAAGACTTCCTTTGGTGGAATAGGCAAATGAGAACAATTTGTTCCAGTAGCCACAGAGGCAGTGGAAGCAGCTTCTCACTTAAAAGATGCCAAGGTCATTTGCTGCATTTCAGGTCATCATCAATCATCAAGACTTTTGTTTTGCTACTGGATGACTTGGGAAGAGTGAGTGAAGCTGATGACTTTTTGCTATTCTGTCTCACCCAAATCTCATTCATGCATAAATCAAGATGTTGCACCATTTTATCATTAGTCTTCAAAAACAAAGAAGAAAAATATATAGCAAGAAGGATGGTTTGGTTGTCCATGGAATGGTGTAACGTGTAAAGAAGTAAAATACAAAGGATGGGGCTAGGCTGTGAAGTGTTCTCAATGCAAATAGAATATTTGATCCTAGGATAATAGGGAGCCATTGGAGTTTACTGATTGGGGATTTGCTGTGGCTTATAGAACATTGTGCTTGTTGCTGGGAGAAATATGAATTCTGGATAAGATCCCATCATCAGTGTCATGAAGTCTGATAGTACATCTTGTTCATGACTACAAGAGAGTTGGTGGCTTTAATTTTCACATGCCTTTAACTGAACAAAATGGGAAATAGCTCCACTCGGGAGAACATATGTCCTTAAATCTTATCCATTATACTCTAATGGAACTCTGGAGCAAGCTATGGGAACTGGCAGTTAATTTTCTCTTAAATTAATGTTGTTAGATTCTGTCATGCTTCCAGTGAAATCACAGCCTTCCAAATTCTCTCTGTCTTTCTGTCTCTCTGTCTGTCTCTGTCTCTCTATCTCTCTGTCTCTGTCCATCTCTCTCTCTCTCTGTCTCTGTTTCTCTGCCTCTCTGCCTCTCTGTCTGTCTGTCTCTCTTCTCCCCCAGCCCCCCAGATTGGAAATACATGGTCCCCATCTCCCTGTTGATGGGCAGAGAAGGGCATTTTACTTCTCCTTGGGTAGTCTGGTGCCATATCTCCCTTTCAGTCCCCTGGACTTCACAATATTGATGCCAGACTTCATTATAATATCTGGTTTGCTTCTATAGCTCAGAACTTCTAAGCTCATACAGCCCATCAACCCTTTGGACTCCCTTTAGTAGCAGGGATTATAGGCATATGCCATCATATATGGCTCCAACTTTTACTCTGAATTTGATACTCACCTAAAGTTTCTGAATCATGAAACCTCTTTTCCTATTCTCACTTACCTTAGGGAGGATTTATTGATTTCCCCAGGTTATGGGTCTCAGTTTTCTATTTTAGAAAGAATGATTTGAAGGTACTGCATGTATGTCCTAAATACTTCCCAGAACTGATGCTCTAGCAACTGAATTTCCAGGGAAGCATCTAAAAGAACATGGTGTCCATCAATTCCCTGGTACATACTTGAGACTATTTGACCTTTGAGTAGTTGGCTGTTTAACCAAGCCCCATCTGGATTACTCTAGTATTCTAGATTCATAGCTAAAACTAACAAACTCCCAGAGGTTCCAGGGTAAGATCTGTGCTGTCATTTAGCCAGGTGTCACTTGAATCAAAATTCAGTTTTTCTAGTTCAGGAACAAGGGATTTACCATGCAGATGTTGTTTTTCTACATACACACATCCTTGTGTGTGTTTCCATAAATACAGACACAAATATATCCTTTGTGTACAGGCATATATATATATATATGTATATACATACATATATATATAAATACAATGTTTTTGCTTTAATATTAGTTGTATCCCCATCCAGCACTTAATATAATATGTGGAACAAAGTAAGGGCTTGGTACATATTTGTGGACTGACACAAATTCAAAATCCATGCCTATATTGTTCTTAATGTTTTCATGCACCCATGCATACACACATAATCGTACCCTCCACCCCCTCGATTATTTTTTCTCTAAATAATGTAAGTCATGCTTCTCTATTGCCTTCAGACCAATTAAGTCAAAGAAATCTCTGATTTTGTAGGAAAGGACCAGTTTGGATAACAACATGTAAAGAACATGATCAGTCAGTCACATCATTGTCAGTGTTCTTTACCCATAGCTATATTTAGCTACTTAGTCCTCAAAGTGCATGTGTCTAGCTTAATGTCACCAACACTTCAGAAGAAGCCAGTATTTTCTTCTAATTTTCCCTTCTGAGTTCTAATTCAACATAAGAGCTGGACTATTGGAATTGTGCTATTCCAGTTGTCTAGAATGAAAAAATTTTTGTTTGTCTCATAAGTGAAAATTCAATTCATGGACACATTCTTTCTGATTCCAAACACCTAGATAAATACCTTGGCTATAGAGTATTAACCAAATACAACCTTTAGCCTAATTCTGATGGGCAATCAGTTCTGAGAAGGTGAGAGACTCCTATTGTAACTGCAAGACACCTCACTCATAGAGGAACAGAGTTGACCTTCCCAGGTAAATTTCTGTCATCTATTTACAGAGGGTGGCATCTTGAAAGTTACCAGAAACTCATGAAACTGGTCAAACTGAAAAAACAGCTGGGGACTAAAATTCTAGGAAATCCTTAACTTTCAACATTTCTCTCTATTTTCATTTTCATTGACTATTAGAGCTGAAAGGGACCCCAAGGAACATCCAGTCTAATCCTCTCATAATAGAGTAGAGGACATTGAAGCCTGAAAAGCTTAAGTGATTTGCCCAGAAATATTCAAGATACTTAGCAGTGGAGCCGGGATGTGAGCCAAGAGCCTCTACATTCAAATCCAGTTCACTTTCCAGTTTACTCCTCAACCCAGAGACTGAGAGGGTTAAGCATTTCTGTGTAAATCATTGTATAACTCATGTTCTTTACATACCAGAGCATAATTTATTCAACATGATGTTTGTTTCCATCCCAAAAATGACTCCCCTCCCCACCATACAAAGTCATCTTTATTCATTCAATAAACATTAAGTGTCTACTATGAACAAAGACAAAAACAAAAGTAGCTCTTGCCCTCAAGGGGCTTGCTTTTTACTGGATATAAACAATATAGTAGCAAGCAAAAATTGTGAATTCAAAGTAATGTGAAGGGAGGTTTAGAAAGAGGAGAGGAGAAAAATCTCTAATAAAAACACATACAATAAATGGCTCAAGAAGAAAGACCACTCAGTCCATAAATTCTGGACCCAGACCCAACAAGATTCCCCTTGCCCTCAATCATCACAGAACCTAGTCAGAGAAACCAGACATTGAGTCTAATGGAAGTTTTAATAAAAGCCTCAGTCCCTTTTGACATTTGGATTATGTATCCCTCTTTGTTCATAGGGAAACTGAAGGTGCTGGCTGTATGCTGTTGTTTCTTCCTAAAATTCAGGACTAGGAAATGGAACGATAAAGTGAAAAGACAAAAGGAAAATGATCTTTGCTAGCTGTATTTGCCAATATCAATTAATCCACCATTTTTTGAGCTGTGTTTTTATTTTTTAAAATTTATTGTTGACATAAAAACTAAGTTCTCTATCTCTCTAGTCACTCTACAACCCACTGAGAAGGCAATCAATATGACATCAATTATATATGTGGAATCACGTGAACATTTCCTTATTAGTCATATTGGAAAAAAAGCAAGAAAAATGAGGAAAGTGAAAATATGCACTTAGTGCTCATCAATACCCTCTCTGAAGTTGGATGGCATTTTTCATCAACAATCCTCTGGAATTGTTTTGAATCATTGTACTGATCAGAGTAACTAAGTCACTCACAGTTGATCATCATCACAAAACTGTTGTTGTGCACAGTGTTCTAATGATTCTGTTCACTTCACTTTGCATCAGTTCATATAGATTTTGCCACATTTTTTGAAACCATCCTCTCCTTGTAATATCTTATGGGAGAATAATATTCTATAACAATCATATATCACAATTTCTGCAGCCATTCCCCAACTGATAGGCATCTCTTCAGTATCCAATTCTTAGCCACCACAAAAAGAGCTCTTATAATATTTTCATATGTAGAGGTCCTTTTCCTTTTTCTTTGATTTCCTTGGAGTACAGATGTAGTAGTTGTATTTCTGGGTCTAAGGGTTTGCAGTTTCATAAACTTTTGGGCATATTTCCAAATTGTACTCCAGAATGGTTGAACCAGTTCACAATTCTATTAACAGTGAATTAGTATCCTGATTTTTCCACATCCCTTTTAACATTTATCATCTTCTTTTTCTGTCATATTACTCAAACTAATAGGTGTGAGATAATAACTTGGAGTAATCAATAAATATTTTTAAGCATCTACTATGTGCCAGGAATATAAATACACATACAAAAGGTGATCCAAATCCAAAGAACAAAACAATTCCCATTTGCAAAGTACTTATGTTCTGCTGGCAGAGATAATAAGCATATAAAAATATATTGAACAAAGACTTAACAAGTAGAAATATAGGTAAAAGTATAGTTATATCAAAGGTGTTTTGAAGAAAGATCACTGTTTTTTCAGGGAATTAAGAAAGTCTTCATGTAAAAAATGATATATCTTCTTTTTAGGTTAAATGTACAATTCTTCTAAACATATTTCCACATTTATCATACTGCACAAGAAAAATCAGATCAAAAAAGGAAAAAAAATGAGAAAGAAAAAAAGCAAGGAAACAACAACACAAGAGTTGGAAATACTATGTTATGATCACATTTAGTCCCCACAATTTCTCTCTGGATGCAGATGGCTCTCTCCATCACGTCTATTGGAATTAGCCTGAATCATCTCATTGTTGAAAAGAGCCACATCTATCAGAGTTGATCATCATTTAATCTTGTTGTTGTCATATACAATGTTCTCTTAGTTAAAAGATAGTATATTTTAAAAGAAGAGAGGGACCCTGTGAAGTGAAAGAATGGGACAGCATTCCAGGCTTGAAGGATGATCAGGGCAAAGGGAGTGTTGTGTGAGGAATAAAGAAAAGGGCATCTTGGAGATGGAGCAGTAACAACCATTGAGGATGAAAAGACAAGAGCCAGTATTTAAAAGATAAGTCTATGAATGAATGAATTTGCACAGAATTGGGTCCATTGTTCTATTCTTTGTGCATCAGTTCCTATTTGCCGAATTTTGACAATGGCTATATCAAGAACCAGAAGGTTTTACAGTCCTAGAGCTAACTATGAAGAAAAAAAAGGAATGTAGATTGCTATTGCAATGGGTTTGAGATTCATCTAAAGCACTTTGAAGGTGACTGGCTTCAAGGCAATAATTGATTATTCTCTCCCTACTCCCCAGCAAATTGTGATCTCTGCTGTGGTATTTTCTACTCTCTTTTTCTCCTTCAAGGCTGCCCTCAATATTTATTTTAACAGGATGTGCCTGTATAATAATGCTAACGGGGGAGGGATACTCCATACGATTTACTATGCTGGGACACACCTTCTAGGGCTTTGGGTCACATCTCTGGCTTCCTGTATGGGGTGTGTGGGTATCCATCTGGCAGAAATGGACCACCCTGTCCCACCATTGGGGTCTGGAATTATGTCAGAACAGTCACTAATTCCATTCTCCAGAGCCTGTTCAGGCTCTTCCTGGTCCCTGGTCCCATGTCTCTACCCCTAGCTGCTCATTAAAGGCAGCTGGGTCCTGGGAAAGTTGTACTGTGCATATACACATATACTCACGTAAAGTGGTAAGACAATAACAAGGAGAAACCCAGCCCCTCAGCCACAAGTCTCCCTTTACTGCTTGTTAGTTTTTAACAAGACTGCTGGTAATTTGTGCTGAGTGCTTGCCTTTACATTACACACAAATTATCCTCCCTCAGTTTTTTTTTTTTTTTTTCCTTTTTGGGTTTTTTTTTTTTTTGGCAATGGTGAGGTTGTAAGGGACCTGGTAGCCCAAAGGCTCAACAACTAGTGGTTCTGAAGGACTAATAGAATGTTTTCTGTGGTGGAGCAGTCATTTGGCAAGAGGAAGTGGATGTCTCTTAAATGGGTTCTAATAGGATAAGAATTCTTAACCTTTTTTTTTTTTTTTTTTTTTGTGATGGATCCCTTGGGCCACGTCTGGTAAAACCTATGAATCCCTTCTCAGAATGATGTTTTTATTTATTTATTTATTTATTTTTTGCTGAGGCAATCAGGATTAAGTGACTTGCCCAGGGTCACACAGCTAGAAAGTGTTAAGTGTCTGAGGTCAAATTTGAACTCAGGTCCTTCTGACTTCAGGGCTGGTGCTCTATCCATTGCTCCACGTAGCTTCCCCTGATGTTTTTATTTTTTTAGTTTTTAAACATTTTTTTCTCGATAGTATTTTATTTTTCCATATACACAAAAAGATGGTTTCCAACATTCATTTTTGTAAGATTTTGTGTTTCAATTTTTTCTCCCTCCCTCCTTCCTTTATCTTCCCCTCTCCCCAAGGTAGCAAACAATCTAATATAGGTTAAACAAGTACAATCCTTTTAAATATATTTCTATATTTGTCATGTTGTACAAAAAAAAATCAGACCAAAAGGGGGAAAAAACTATGAGAAAGAAAAAGCAGGCAAACAAACAAACAAAGGTGACAATACTGTGATTTGATCCACATTCAATCTCCATAGTTCTTTCTCTGGATGAAATTGGCATTTTCCATCCCAAGTTTATTGGAATTTTCTTGAATCATCACATTACTGAGAAGAGCCAAGTTTATCCCAGTTGATCAAGAATGATGTTTTTTAAATGCATAAAATAAAGTACGAGGAAAACCAATCAAATTGAAATACAGTTATGGAAATATCAAAAAAATAACAAGTTCATGGATTCCATATTCATAACTTTTGATATGGAGGATACAAATTCAAAGAATGAAACAATCCCTATTTGTAAAGTGCTTATTTTCTATTGGCAGAGACAATAAGTATATAAAAATATATCCCACTTTGGGAGATCTTTCCTTGAGGAGGTTATCCCCCATGAACCATCAGTACTTCTAAGGGTATGTGACTTCATCACAGACAGATACCATCACACTGGGTTGCTGGGGACCAAGTCTCTGCCAACAAGCCTCTCTGATTTTAGCTCAGTTGGTCTTTCGATACACAATATATTCCTGGACTTGTGATGAAAGTCTTTCCAACTTTGTAAGACCTGCCAGTGCTAGCTTTCTGCTAGTACTGTATTTGAAAACTGAAAGAAGTCAATTTTACATTATCTCTGCGTCATTTAAATAAGATTTCAGTAGAGAATGATCATTGTACCTTACTGAAAATTTTGTTGAATTGTTTCAGTACTGTCTGACTCTGTGACCCCATTTGGGATTTTCTTGGCAAAGATACTGGAATGGTTTGCCATTTTCTTTTCCAGATCATTTTACAGATGAGTAAACTGAGGCAAATAGGACTAAATGACTTGTCCAGCTAATAAGATTATGTAGTTAGATTTGAATTCAGGAAGATGAGTCTTCTTGACTCCAAGCCTGCTACTCCATCTACTGCATCACCTAGTTTCCCCTATTATTGAAACTACTGGCTTAGTCAGAACTTTTTGGATAGAGTTGTTAGGAAGGGTGGCAAGTTTATTAAAGAGGAATTATTCTCTCAGGTAAATTGAGGTAATTCATAGGAGGGTAAATTGACTTATGATTAGATGGCTAGACTCAGGGAGAAAACTTTGGTTCTGCCAGTTGGGCCTAAAAATTGATCTGGACTCATGTACATACGTTCAATCAGTTAGTCATATTCTCCCCAATTATGGAGGGAGACTGGATGGGAAGACCTCTCTCTTCTCCCAGCATAATTTTCAGATTGCATGGTATTCCTTTATAAATACTTTCCCCTTCAAAGGCTATTCATTTTAACCTAACTTTACCTGTCCAAAAATGTTGGTTGAGAAGGAGGGGAACCCTTGACCTGCATGTCCCATATAAATTTTTGTGCTCAGTTGTGTTTCTCAGAAAGGAAGAATAAGGAGGCAGGAGATTTCATTTTCATGTTTGCCACATAACGCTAAGAATGATGTTGATATTGAGAAGAATCATGAAGGTAGGAGGCAGAAGGTCAGTCTTAGAGTCCAGAAGATGTGTGTTCAAGCCCTGACTGATATATAATAGCTGTGTAACCCTGGACTAATTGCTTAACCTCTCACTATTTCAAGTCACTCTCTAAAATAAAAAGTTCCAGAGAGTTGCTGACTTGTACCAGCTGAAGGAATTTTTACAGTGGGAGTTCCCTATATCAATGAAATCATAGGTTTGGGTCTCTTTATCTCTTACCTACCTTTCCCCTATGACATGACCATACAATTATTAGCTGACATTGCTATAGTGCTTCAAGATTTGAGAATATTTTACATACATTATCTTATTTAATGCTCAAAATCATTCAGTAAGTTAGATACTGCAGACATCATTATTTCCATTTGGCAGATGAGGAAGCTGAGGTTCAGAAAGGTCAAATAATTTCTCTGTAGTCACCCAGCATCAGAAGTGGGATTCAAACTCAGCTTCTTTCCCTACTATGTTAGGACACTTTATACTTTATAGGATTGCAAAGAAATTTTTTATGCACATATATGCAAATATATGCATACAAACATATCTAGGAGAAGCTAAGTGGTACCTTAGTGTATAGAGTACTAGGCTTAGGGTCAGGAAAATTCATCTTCATGAGTTCAAATATAGCCTCAGATAATTATTAGCTATGGGACCCTGGTCAAGTCACTTAACCCTATTTGTTTCCTCATTTGTAAAATGAGCTAGAAAAAGAAATGGCAAATTGCTTCAATATCTCTGCCAAGAAAACTCCTAATGGGATCATGAAGAGTCAGATATAACTTAAAATGACTGTGATTTAATTTGTGCCTGTAAACTTGATCTTGTGATGACCCTGTGAGATAGGTAGGTAGTATAAACATTGCTATATCTGTTTTGCAGGTGAGAAAATTGAGGTTCAGAGAAAGGTTAAGTGATTTTTCTCAGCTCACACTATTATGAAATTATGGAACTAGAACTCCAGGCTTCTGACAAGAAATCTCATTGATAATCTCATTCAAACAAAGTGTATTTTCATTTCTCAGCAAAAGTATAATGAGGGAAAGTTGTAAAATATTTAAGAAATTTTAAATGTTTTTGAAACTACTCCTTTTACTATTTTATGCTTCATATTGTTCTGTTCTATCAGTCTAAAAGCATCATTAAGTACCTACTATGTGCAGAACTCCATACTAAGCTCAAAGGGGGCAAGGAGGAAGGAAAGAAGCTGTAGGAGAAACAGAAGATAATGTTTTTGCTCTGGTAACTTCTGTAGTTCATTTGGGAAGATAAAGCATATGCCCTGGAAACAATTAATTAGCTCTCATTGCTGTCATTTAACGTCTCACTACCAAGTGCCTCTAAGCTTAAGAATTAGAAATCTCGTTTCTTCCATTGTTAGAATAGAAAGACAGCATGTCTTCTTGCAAGGAGGAAAAGTGGGTATTGTAGTTATGAATAGTGCTGGACTGGGCATCAGGAGGTCATTTTGCTTTATTCTGGGCCATAATTTCCTCAGGAGTTCAAGGGATGTCATTTTTCCTTTCTTCTAGCTCTAACGGTCTGTGACTTCCTTCCTAGCTGAATGACCAGATGGAAGACCTCCAAAAGAGCCTACTTTGGCCTCTGCTACATCCTTCCACACACATAATCTAATTTGGCATAGAAAAAAAGCACTGCAATTGACTAGTCTTCTTTCAGACTAAATGTGCTGTGTCTAGCTCTTTCTGACCCAATACCATTAACCTTAATGGTTTCCATTCTTAACAAGGCTCCACATTTGTTTGAAATAATCCTCTCCCTGCTTCCTTTCCCCATTTCCTCTTTCTTTTACAGCCCCTTAAATTTGTGTTTATCTCTCCTTTTTAATATCTTCATTTTTGTAAATTATAGTTTCTAAGTTCAGTTTAGGGGATGCCTCTTTTTTCAACTTTGGAGACCTGGCTAGACCTCTGGCTTTAGTATATATTAGTTATGTATGTGCCTTTGGATGACTCAGTTTGTCTCACTGAAACCCAGTTTCATCATCTATAAAACAGAGGTAATAACTATATGGATTGTTGTGGATCAAATGAGAAGGATATGACAGTACTTTTTAGCAGTAAATTTGAGCTGTCATGAGTGTAAGTCAATCAATAAATAGTTTTCTGAAAATCTATTATGCAAGTTTTTGGGTATCCAGGGAGAAAGGTCTTTGTCATAGAATCACAGTTTCTCATAGTTGGAAGGGACCCTAGAGGCCCCTCTACAATATACATAACCATCGGATATCTTGCCTTTGCTTAAAGAACTCTTGTTGAAGACTACTAAAGGCTAGAATGCCAGCTCCCAAGGGAGCCCATTCTACTTTTGCATAGCCCTAATCATTGGGAAACTTTTCCTTATTACAAATATAAATTTCCCATTTCTCCAGTTCTGCCCTTTGGAGTCTTTTACCTCTTTCATGTAACAGTCATAAATGACCTTTCTAAGTCTTCTCCAAGGTAAGGATCTCTAGTCTTTTCCTCTGTTCTTCTTATGACATAGATACAAGAACCTTCATTATTGGGATTATTATCCTCTGGATGCCCTCTAGTTTATTAGTTTCCTAAATTATGGTGCGCAGAACTGAATACAAGTTCTGACCAAGAAGAGTAATCCTGCCTCCCTCATTACCTAGACTTTATGCTCCTTTTAATGTAGTCTCAGATTACATTTCCTTTTAGAGCTTTTTTGTCTACCACATCACATTATTGTTATATATTGAGTTTACAATCCACTAAACCCTCCCCACTCCTTCAGGTATTCACTGTATCCCAATGTTTTTCTTTCTTTTTTTTAAAAAGCTTTTTATTTTCAAAACACATGCATAGATAGTTTTCAGTACTCGCCCATATAAAACCTTGTGTTCCAAATTTTTTTCTTCCTTCCTTCCCTCCATCCCCTCCCCTAGAGACAAGTAATCCAATATATGTTAAACCTGTGCAATTCTTCCATATATATTTCCACAATTATCATGCTGCACAAGAAAAATCAGATCAAAAAGGAAAAAAAATGAGAAAGAAAACAAAATGCAAGCAAACAATAACAAAAAAGGTGAAAATACTATGTTGTGATTCATATTCAGTCCCCACAATCCTCTCTCGGTTCAGATGGCTCTCTTCATCATGAGACCATTGGAACTGGTCTGAATCACCTGGATGTTAAAAAGAGCTATATCCATCAGAATTGATCATCATATAGTCTTGTTGTTGCCGTGTATAATGATCTCCTGGTTCTGCTCATTTCACTGAGCATCAGTTCATGTAAGTCTCTCCAGGCCTTTTTGAAATCATCCTCCTGATCGTTTCTTATAGAACAGTAATATTCCATAACATTCATATACTATAATTTACACAGCCATTCCCCAACTGATGGACATTATTCAGTTTCTACTTCCTTGCTATTACAAAAAAGACTGCCACAAATATTTTTGCACATGTGGGTCCTTTTCCTTTTTTATGATCTCTTTCTCAAGATTTTTTAAATAACATGCCGTATAGCCATTCTTGCCTCTTCTATACTTGAGAAGTTGATTTTTTGGTACAAAGGAAAGACTTTACATTTATTTCTATTACATGTTGTCTTATTTAGTCTTATTCAATATTTTAGATTGTCAGAATCTTTTTGAATCCTGATTTTGTCATATGATAGGCTAGCTGTCCCTTACAGTTTTATATCACCTACAAATTTGGACCCTGATCCAGGTCATTGTTAAGAATAGTACCCAACTCAGTGCAAGCTCAGCTCCTTGGGGCTCTCTACAAAATCACTTCTTCCAAGTGAAATTAATGCTGATTCTTCGAGTTTGGCTGCTCAACCAGTTCTTAATCTGCCTAGCTACTCACATTTAGCTCATCTTTCTTTTGTTGTTGAAATCATTTTTCAGTCGTGTCCCATCAGACATTTCAGGGTGGGGGGAGTTTCTTGGTTAAGATACTGGAATAATTTGCCATTTCCTTCTCTAGCTATTTTTACAGATGAGGAAGTGACTTGTCCAGATTCATACAGTAAATCTCAGGCCAGATTTGAATTAAGTGTCTTCTTGACTCCAGACCTGGTACTATATCTACTATGTCATTTAGATGCCCATCATTCTCTTCAGCTTTTCTATAAGACTAGTATGAGTGTCTGTATAAATTGCCTCATATCAGCCCAGCTGAACTGTACTATTACCCTGGTCTATTAATTTAGTAACTGTACCAAAATGAAATGGGGTTGATCTCACATGACTTTTTCTTGATAATGTAATTATGGCTTTTTATGATCCCAGTCTAATGTTCACTAGCCATCCCCTTAATTTTGTATTTAAAAATTTTCCTGGAATTAGCATCAAGCTCACTGCCTATAGTTCAAAGACACTCTTCTCTAATCCTTTAAAAGAAAAGTGGGACATAGAACCTTCTTCAATCCTGTGATACCTTTTTTATTTGCCACAATCTTTCAAAGATCAATGATATTGGCTCAACAATCATATTTGCAGGGCATTTGGTACTTATGATAGGACCAGCATTTCCCTGATGCAACTTCTTTCTTTCTACTAATAACAAGGGAAAGCTTTAAAGAGGACAAAATGTCCCTGGGGCCCAATTGTCCCTGATTTTTCTGATGCAACTTCCTGGTTATCTAGGGCTAATAAGTTCCATCTAAGTGGAGTCTGGGCCATTCAGGATCCCAAGTTGTCAACCTGATTCTTTAAAGACAATATGAATTTCCAGATGGCAATGAGGGGGCCTCAAGCAGAGAAGCTAAGGGCCATTGCATCCTTTGTTGCTTGTCTTTGTAAGGGCAAAAATAATCTCCTTTTGTAAATGTTCAAGGACTTTTCAATGATTTTTAATTCTTCATTTCATCCCCAAATCAATCTAAAATATGGACTTTTGAAGGAAAATGTTTGGAGAAGTAGAAAGAGGGGGTGGTAGGCAATAAACTAGGGAAGGTGGGGTACAGATAGGGGAACAACTTGAGATAAAGTGCCTAAGGAGAACTGGTTAAGGAATATCTATTGAGTAGGGGCAGCTTGGCTAGAATAGAAGAAAGGTGCTTTATGTTGCTGGTAAAGGAACAGCAGAAGATAAGATTAGAAGGTTCAATTGGAGTCAATTGGTGGGAGGACTACTCCAAAATTTTTGTCAAGAAGAATCTGCAAGTTTTCCCTGTATATCTGCCCCCATCCTTTGTTTTCTGCTCCCTCCCCTATTTTTCTTTCTCTTATTTTTCTTTCCCCATGGTCTGTTCATTTCTTACTCTTCTTCCTCAAACAGAGACTGGAGTTCTGCAACTATATTAAATTCCATATAATTGTTATGTTCTCTTTCACATCTTCTGCTGCATCTCTAACTAAAGCTGCTTATTCCTAAGTGTTCTTGAAACCTGCTTGATTCCAACACTTAACTGATCCACATAGTTAACAAACCTCATTCTCTGTCCTAACATGGAAAATCCTAGGCAAGTGCTATCTCTCAGTCTAAACTTATGTCTATAGCTGCTGTTCAGATTCCAGTCCTTGCTTGGTTCTGCTTTGAGGCAGGTTAGTTGAGACATTAGTGAAAAGAACACATTGAACTTGGAATCAGAAAAGTTTCAGCTCTATTGCTTACTAGCTGTGTGATACAGACATTGCACAAATTAGTCAGTCTTTTGCAGTCAAGCTTTACACCTAGTATGTGCTAAACACTGTGCTAAATGCTGGGAAAATGAAGAAAATGAAGAAAAAACTAAAACCATTTTTGCACTCAAGGATGATTTAATGGGAAAGATAATGTCTAATCAATTGTGTACAAATGAGATTATATATGTGTGCATGTATATACACACAAATATATATATGCATATATATCTATATACACACATATATCCATACATATATGTATATATGGATGTGTGTATATATATATATATATGTGTGACACACACACATATATCCACAGAGTATAAGTTAGACAACTTCAGACATTTAATTTTTCTGTGCTTCAACTGTTTTACCTATTTATTCTCTTATGAGAATGACAACATAGGATATTCTGTGCAAATGCTTAAAGGCTATAGGAATGTTGGCTTTTTTTTTCTCTTTTGGGGAGGCAGAGGGATTGACTAAATGACCTTCCTGGATCTGTTTAGGTTCTAGTAGTCTATATAATTTTTATCACCATTTCCCAGGATTGATAGTACTCTGAGAGGAGTTTATTTACTTATTTGAGAAGAATTTAACTGCATAATTTGCTGCTTTTTTCTTGTTTTTCTTTCTTTTTCTTTTCCTTTTTCCTTTCCCCAGTCTTTGCAGGGTGAGGGAATGGGTCAGCAAGGCATTTTGGAGTGCTTCATTTTACAACTGCTTTGCCAGTGAGCCTGCTTTATGTTGTTAATCTCTCCCCCAGCTTTCTCCCCACCTCCCCAAGAGTAGGATGGTAGAGGGGTAGTCCTGGGAGAAGGGGCTGTGTTCTCTCCTCAAAGTGAAAAACATAATAAAGGCTGGAATGTGTCCTTAATGAGTGTTTATTCCTTACCCTGCTGACTTCATCACAAGCCTAATGTGTCCGTGAGAGGCTGCTTGGCATAAGTGGAAAGAATGTTGGACGGGAAACTAGGATACCTGGGTTCAGATTCTAGATTGGTTGCTTATTGGTATGTAACCAAGGGACAAGTTAATTTGTCTTTCTGAAACTTATTTTTTTTATCTGCAAACTGGGATTAATTGTGTATATACTATCCATCCCACATGATCATTGTGGGGATTTAGAGTGAGAATAGATCCAAGAGGTTAATGAGACTGCAATGTCATTATCCAGATGGGGCAACTGAGGCACAGAAAGATTGTTACTCTCCCAGGTTCATTCAGCACTGAGAAAAGACTTGAAGGCAAGGACCTTGATGAACTCTTCACTATGACAAGTTGCATCTCAAATATACAAAATCTTGAATTTAGGAAGCAGTGTTTATAGATTTTGGACTGGAAGTAAATGGAGAAATAATTAAAGGAACAGAAACTCAGGGAATTTTTTTTTAAATTTGCCCAAAGTCAAGTAGATAAAAAGTATTTGAACCAGTGTTCAGATCTAGGTTGTATGATTATATTTGTTATTCAGTTGTTTCTTTGTGACCTTATTTGGAGTTTTCTTGGCAAAGATACTGGAGTTGTTTGCCATTTCCTTCTCCAGCTCATTTTACAAATGAGGAAACCAAGGCAAACAGGGGTAAGTGACTTGCCCAGTATCACATAGCTAGTAAGTTTTTGAGGATGGATTTAAATTCAGACCTCTTTGACTCTGGTGCTCTATTCACTGTGCCACCCAAATACACCATTGATTCCATATCTAGCATCATTTCTACTATACCATTTTGGCCTGAATTAGCCACTCAGATTTAGAACAGGAAGGGATGTAAGAAAGTCATCTCCAAAATTTTCTAGGTGAGAAACTTAAGTGTCAGTGACTTGTCCAATTGGGGTCCTATGGGTAGTAAGCCCTGGGCTGGGATTTGAATCTAGACTTGCTGACTCCCAGACTAGCAGACTTTCCATGATATCCCTAGATTTCTATGATGTGAGTCTCAGAGCCAGAGGAGGAGTTCCTTTTGGATGTGGAGACTACTTATGTAGCATATCCATAAACTCAATAAAGAGTCCCATGGGTTCTCATGGACATACATAGTGCTGAGGTCACTTCCTTTGCTTCTTCTGTTTAGGTCACCACTCATTTTGACCAGATGACACAAGGTGTCACATACTGAAATATTCCCATTCCCTTCTTTGCTCTCTCTCCTGTTTCTCTGTATTTAAGGCAGGACCAGGATGATACAGGAAGTATAGTCAGAGCTAGCTACAAAATTTGAAGCTTTGGGGGCGGAGCCAAGATGGCAAACTGCAGACAGTGTTCTCTGTGAGCTCCTGAGACCTTCCCTCAGACCCAGACAAATTGAGCCTCTGAACTGGTTTTGGAGTGAGGGCTCCACCAAACACTTGGACTACAATGCACTTCTATCAACAATCTATTTTGAAAAAACTCCAGAGAAGGTTAGCCTCAGGGGAATCGGCTGCTGGTCGAGATCAGACGCCAGCCAGGGCGGAAGTCAGGGCTGCGATAGAGGGACGGATTTTAGGCACCCAGGAAGCCCCTGGGAGACGCCTGGGCCACTTTGCTCTGCTTGCGGGCAGGTGCTTTGGCAGATCTGCCTTTGGTAAAGGGTGGATTGAGAGCAGCTGAAAACATGGTCCTAGCCAAATCAGCCTCAGACTGGAAGTCAACTCGGCAAAGTGCCCCAGGGCAAATAGAAACTGTGGCAGTATTCCCTGCTGGTGACTGATACCTCAGCTCAAAACCATGAGTAAGAAGCAGAAGAGAGCTCTCACCATAGACAGCTTTTACGGAGAAAAAATAGAGAAGTCCCCAGATCCTGAGATTATGAAAACAATCCCAGATGAAGCCACAAAGGCGGACTTAAGCTGGTCTCCCTTTCAAAAGGCTTAGCTGGAAGATTGCATAAAGAATCTCAAAAGAGAGCTAGAAGAAGAATGGGGAAATAAATTGAGATCAGGGCAACAGAAATATCAAAAACTGGAAAATAGGACTGGTGAATTGGAAAAAGAAAACAATTCACTGAAAAACAGAATTGGTGAATTGGAAAAAATCACCAATTCATTGGAAAACAAAATTGGTGAATTGGAAAAAGACAACAATTCACTGAAAAAAAAATTGGCAAAATGGAATAAGAATGCATTGAATCAAGAAATTCAATTGGCCAGCTACAAAAGGAGCTAAAAAGATAACTGAAGGAAATAATACTTTAAAAATTAAAATTGAACAAATAGAAGTAAATGACTCAATAAGACTTCAAGAATCAGTCAAACAAAAACAAAAAAATGAAAAAATAGAAGAAAATATGAAATATCTCCTAGGAAAAACAACTGACTTGGAAAACAGATCCAGGAGAGACAATCTAAGGATTATTGGACTCCCTGAAAGCCATGATGAAAAAAAGAATCTTGATGCTATCTTCCAGGAAATCATGAAAGAGAATTGCCCTGATGTTTTAGAATCAGAAGACAAAATTGGCATTGAAAGAATTCACCGATCACCTCCTGAAAGAGACCCCAAAATTAAAACCCCAGGGAACATCGTGGCCAAATTTCAGGACTATTGCACCAAGGAAAGGATATTGCAAGCAGCTAGAAACAGTTCAAATACTGAGGAACTGTAATTAGAATTACAAAAGATCTGTCAGCTTCCACATTAAAGGATCGAAGGGCCTGGAATCAGATATTCCGAAAGGCAAAAGAACTTGGATTACAGCCAAGAATAAGTTATCCAGCTAGAATGAGTATCATCTTCCAGGGAAGAAGATGGTCATTCAATGATACAGGAGAATTTCACCTATTTCTAATGAAAAGACCAGATCTGAACAAAAAATTTGACCTCCAAATACAGAACTCAAGAAAAGCATAAAAAGGTAAAAAGGAAAGAACTCCTGAGAATTATATTTCTACTATAGGTATCCTTAAAGAATGGGGGTATAATTTGATTTTTCTTTGATAATAATGGAAAGGAAATTAGAGGTGGAAGGGATACCATACTGAAAAAAAGGGGGGAGAAGGAGGCAAAATAAAAATAAAGGAGGTAAAATAAGGCAAAATCTCATAAAGAGACATAGAAGATCTAATATAATTGAGGGAAAGAAGGGAGGGCAATGAGTATTGTGTAAACCTTACTCTCATTAGATTGGACTCTTAAGAGAGTATATCAGACACATTTGGCTTCAAAGAAAGGCCAGACCTTCCTTGTGGGAAGGTGGGAGGGAAAGGAGGAAAGGAAAGGGATAAACTAATAGAAGGATTAGGGGAAGGTATAAAGGGGAGGGAGGGACTCTAAAGGGGGGAGGACTATTGGTAGGAGGTGGTCATCAAAAATAAAGTACTGGGGAGGGGGGAAGGGAGAGAGGGGAAAGGGAAGAGAAAATCATAACTCTGGGTAAATAAGATGGCAGGAAATATATATATATAGTTATTTTCATTGTGAATGTGAATGGGATGAACTCTCCCATAAAACAGAAGCAGGTAGCAGACTGGATTAAAAGCCCAAATCCTACAATATGTTGTTTACAAGAAACACATCTAAAACATAGAGATACATACAGAGTGAAGGTAAAGGGCTGGAGCAGAATCTTCTATGCTTCAGGTGAACAAAGAAAGGCAGGGGTAGCAATCTTTATCACGGATCAAGTAAAAATAAAAATAGATCTAATTAAAAGAGATAAGGAAGGAAACTATATTTTACTAAAGGGCACCATAGACAATGAAGGGGCATCAACACTAAACATATATGCACCAAGTGGTATAGCACCCAAATTCCTAGAGGAGAAACTAACAGAGATGCAAGGAGAAATAGACAGTAATACTATACTAGTGGGGGATCTCAACCTTGCTCTCTCAGAATTAGATAAGTCAAATCACAAAATCAATAAGAAAGAAATTAGGGAGGTAAACAAAAGGCTAGAAAAGTTAGGTATGATAGATCTCTGGAGGAAATTGAATGGTGATAGAAGGGAGTATACTTTTTTCTCAGGGGTTCATGGAACTTATACAAAAATTGATGATGTGTTAGGGCATAAAAACCTCAAAATTAAGTGCAGAAAAGCAGAAATAGTAAATGCATCCTTCTGAGATCATGATGCAATAAAACTCACATGTAATATAAGGCCACGAGAAAATAGACCACAAGTTAATTGGAAATTAAATAATCTAATCCTGAAGAATGAATGGGTGAAAGAGCAAATTTTGGACACAATCCATAATTTCATCCAGGAGAATGACAATAATGAGACAACATACCAAAATTTGTGGGACACAGCTAAAGCGGTTATAAGGGGTAATTTTATATCTCTAGATACTTACTTGCATAAAACAGACAAAGAGAAGATCAATGAACTGGGCTTACAATTAAAAAAGCTAGAAAATGACCAAATTAAAAACCCTCAATTAAATACCAAATTGGAAATTCTGAAAATTAAAGGGGAGATCAATAAAATTGAAAATAAGAAAACTATCGAATTAATAAATAAAACTGAGTTGGTTTTATGAAAAAACCAACAAAATAGATAAGCCTTTAGTTAATTTGATTAGAAAAAGGAGAGAGGAAAATCAAATTGTTAGTCTCAAAAATGATAAGGGAGAACTTTCCTCCAATGAAGAGGAAATTAGAGTAATAATTAGGAGTTTCTTTGCCCAACTTTATGCCAATAAATTTGATAATGTAAATGAAATGGAGGAATATCTACAAAAATATAGGTTGCCAAGGTTAACAGAAGAGGAAATAAATTATTTAAATAGCCCCATTTTGGAAAAAGAAATAGAACAAGCTATTAATTAACTCCCTAAGAAAAAAATCTCCAGGGCCAGATGGATTTACATGTGAATTTTACCAAACATTCAAAGAACAATTAATCTCAATACTATATAAACTATTTGAAAAAATAGAGAAAGAAGGTGTACTACCAAATTCCTTCTATGACACAGATATGGTACTGATAGCTAAACCAGGTAGGGAGAAAACTGAGAAAGAAAACTATAGACCCATTTCCCTAATGAATATTGATGCAAAAATTTTAAATAAGATTCTAGCAACAAGATCACAGAAAGTCATCCCCAGGATAATACACCATGACCAAGTAGGATTTATACCAGGAATGCAGGACTTGTTCAATATTAGGAAAACTATCAGCATAATAATTATATTAATAACTAAATTAATAAAAACCATATGATTATCTCAATAGATGCAGAAAAAGCCTTTGATAAAATCCAACACCCATTCCTATTAAAAATACTGGAGAGTATAGGAATAAATGGGCTTTTCCTTAAAATGATTAGTAGTATCTACTTAAAACCTTCAGCAAGCATCATATGTAATGGAGTCAAACTAGAACCATTCCCAATAAGATCAGGAGTGAAACAAGGCTGCCGACTGTCACCATTATTATTTAATATTGTCTTAGAAATGTTAGATTTGGCAGTAAGAGAAGAAAAAGAGATTAAAGGAATTAGAGTAGGTAATGAGGAAACCAAATTATCACTCTTTGCAGATGACATGATGATATATGTAGAGAACCCTAAAGACTCAACTAAAAAACTACTAGAAACAATTCACAACTTTAGCAAAGTTACAGGATACAAAATAAATCCACATAAATCATCAGCATTTTTATATATTACCAACAAAGTTCAGCAGCAAGAGATACAAAAAGAAATTCCATTCAAAATAACTGTTGATAGTATAAAATGTTTGGGAATTTATCTGCCAAAGGAAAGTCAAGAACTATATGAACTAAACTACAAAACACTTTCCACACAAATAAAATCAGACCTAGTCAATTGGAAAAACTTAAAATGCTCATGGGTAGGCCGAGCAAATATAATAAAAATGACAATACTACCCAAACTAATTTATTTATTTAGTGCCATACCAATCAAACTCCCAAGAAATTATCTTACAAATCTAGAAAAAATAGTAGCAAAATTCATTTGGAAGAACAAAAGGTCAAGAGTCTCAAGAGAATTAATGAAAAAAAAAGGCTGATGATGGTGGACTTGCTGTACCAGATCTAACACTATATTACAAAGCAGTGGTCATCAAAACCATTTGGTACTGGCTAAGAAATAGAGTAGTCGATCAGTGGAATAGGATGGAATCACAAGACAAACTAGGAAATAACTATAGCAATTTAGTCTTTGATAAACCCAAAGACCCCAGCTTCTGGGATAAGTACTCACTATTTGACAAAAACTGCTGGGAAAATTGGAAACTAGTGTGGAAGAAATTAGGGCTTGACCCACATCTAACACCACATACCAAGATAAGATCTAAACGGGTTCATGATCTGGACATAAAGAGTGATACTATAAGTAAATTAGAGGAACGTAATATAGTTTACATCTCAGACCTATGGAGATGGAATAAATTTATGTCCAAAGAAGAACTGGAACTCTTAATTGAAAACCAGATAGATAACTTTGACTATATTAAGTTAAAAAGTTTTTGTACAAACAAAACCAGTGCAGTCAAGATTAGGAGGGAAGCAATAAATTGGGAAATCGTCTTTACATTTAAGGGTTCTGATAAATGTCTCATTTCTAAAATATATAGAGAATTGTCTCATATTTATAAAAATTCAAGCCATTCTCAAATCTATAAATGGTCAAAGGATATGAACAGACAATTTTCAGAGGATGAAATTAAAACTATTTGTAGTCATATGAAAAGGTGCTCCAAATCACTATTGATCAGAGAAATGCAAATCAAGACAACCCTGAGGTACCACTACACACCTGTCAGATTGGCTAAAATGACAGGAAAAGTTAATGATGAATGTTGTAGGGGATGTGGGAAGGCTGGGACATTGATGCATTGTTGGTGGAGCTGTGAACGGATACAGTCATTCTGTAGAGCAATTTGGAACTATGCTCAAAAAGTTATCAAACTGTGCATACCCTTTGACCCAGCAGCATTTCTATTGGGCTTATAGCCCAAAGAAATCATAAAGGAAGGAAAGGGCCCCAAATGTGCAAGAATGTTTGTGGCAGCCCTTTTTGCAGTGGCTAGAAACTGGAAACTGAATACATGCCCTTCAATTGGAGAATGGCTGAACAAATTATGGTATATGAATATTATGGAATATTATTGTTCTGTAAGAAACGACCAGCAGGACGATTTCAGAGAGGCCTGGAGAGACTTGTATGAACTGATGCTGAGTGAAATGAGCAGAACCAGGAGATCATTATACACGGCAACAACAACACTATATGACAATCAATTCTGATGGACATGGCTCTCTTCAACAATGAAATGTTTCAAACTACTTCCAATTGTTCAGTGAAGAAAGCCATATACACCCAGAGAGAGAGAGATATGAAATGTGGACCACAACATAACATTCTCATACTCTTGATTGATGTTTGCTTACATTGTGTTTCCTTTATCTGATATGTCTTCTGTGTAGATATGATTTTTCTTATACAACAATGAGAAGTTTGGAAATATGTATACATATATTCGATTTGCCAAATATTTTAACATAATTAACACGTAGTGGATATCCTGCCATCTACAGGAGGGGTGGGGAGTAGGGGGGAAAAAATCTGTAACAGAAAGCTATGTAAGGGTTAATGTTGAAGAATTACCCATACATATTTTTTGCAAATAAAATAGAATTAAAAAAAAATTGAAGCTTTACAAATTAGACATTAATTTTTGTAGTTATTCAGTCATTTTTCAGTTATGTCTGACTTTTGATGACCACATTTAGCATTTTCTTGACAAAGATACTGGACTGTTTTACCATTTCCTTCTCTAGCTCATTTACAAATGAGCAAACTGAGGCAAATAGGATTAAGTGACTTGCTCAGTGCCACATAGCTGAGATAGGATTTGAACTCAGATCTTCCTGTGTGCTCTATTCACTGAGCCACTTAATTACCTGCATGAATTTTTACTAGGTCCTTAATAAGATACATTTTTGAAGCACTCCTGTCCTAACTTGGTATAAGATCAGTATTTAAGAAGAGAATAAGGCTTGGAGTTCTGGAGGAGATGGGAGAAGCTATTTATTTTGTGGCAGGTTTCTTCTTCATCAGGAGAGAGAGAGACAGATAAGCAGAGATGTGGAGAAAGAGAGAGAAAGAGAAGAGAGAATAGAGAAAGAGAGAGAGAGACAGAGAGAGAGAGAGAAAGAGAGAGAGAGAGACAGAGACAGAGACAGAGAGAGACAGAGACAGAGACAGAGACACAGAGAAAGGGAGAAAAGAGAAGAGAGAGAAAAAGAGAAGAGAGAGAGAAAAGAGAGAAAACAGAAGAGAGAAACAGAGAGAAAAGAGAGAGAAAATAAGAGACAGAGAAAAGTGAAAGAAAAGAGAGAAGAAAGAGAGAGAGAGAGAGAAAGAGAGAGACAGAGACAGAGACAGAGAGAGACAGAGACAAAGACAAACAGAGACAGAGACAGAGACACAGAGAAAGGGAGAAAAGAGAAGAGAGAGAAAAAGAGAAGAGAGAGAGAAAAGAGAGAAAACAGAAGAGAGAAAAGAGAGAGAAAATAAGAGACAAAGAAAAGTGAAAGAAAAGAGAGAAGAAAGAGAGAGAGAGAGAGAGAGAGAAAGAGAGAGAGAAAGAGAGAGAGAGAGAAAGAGAGAGAGAAAGAGAGAGAGAGAGATAGAGAGAGAGAGAGAGAGAAAGAGAGAGAGAGAGAGAGAGAGAGAGAGAGAGAGAGAGAGAGAGAAGGAGAGGGAAAAGCAGAGAGGAAGGATGATTTTGGAATTCATTAGAGGACCTTACCTCTTCACTTTTTGTTGGGAAGACTGGCTGCCTCCAACATGAGTTCTCTTAGCTCCTCTCCATACTTTATGTAGCTCTGTGTCTTCTTTTTTCCATTGTCAGATGAGACCTCCTTGCCCCTTCAGGTGAACTCCTTCAGGTGTGTGCCTTTTATCCAGTCCTTGCTATTCCCCTTAAATCTTTATTCTATTTATTTCCATCTCTCTCATCTTCAAAATCTCCCTCAATATTTACTTCTCTTAGACTCCAAAAACATATAGGCCTCCTCTAGCCTGAAAAATCCCTTCCTTTGACCCTACTAATTTCTTATTTTTAAAAAAATAAATTTTAACTAATCTTTTTACATCATCATCATTTCCCTGAGCATCTTTCCTTCTCCTGGAAAGCCATCCCAATATAATATAGTATTTTATTAAAAACAAAAAAAGAAAAAGAACAAAAATCAGCATACTTGATCAATACATTGGAAAAGTCTAAAAAATGTACAGTGTGCAACACTTGTAAACTGCCTACCTTTGCAAAAGTGTGGGATGGTAGTGTCTTCATATCTCTTCTTTTAAACCATGCTTCTTGTTTATAATTTTGCATCATTTGCTTTTGGTATAAGTGTATGTGTGTAAGTGTATGTGTGGTTGCTCTTTTCCCAGCTTGAGATAATATTTATAAAACATTTAAACGTTACCTGACACATGGTAAGCACTTAATAAATTGTTGTTCCCTTCTCCCCTTGTAGTCATTTTGTGTGTGTGTGTGTGTGTATGTGTGTGTGTCTGTGTGCATTTATTTGGCTTCTGTTCACTTCTGTATGCATCAGTTCATATAGATCTTTCATGATTCTCTGTATTTCTCAGTTTGCTGTTTCTTATGGCAAAGTAGAATTCCATCAGATTTATGTACCATAATTTGTTTAGTCATTTCCCAATTGATTGGCATTTGTTTATAATTTTTTGCTGGTACAAAATGAGTGCTGTAAATTTTTGGTGTAAATAGGAATAATCCTTTCACTTTCGACTCCTAGAAAGAGTAGTTCATTTTGTCATTTCTTTTTCATTACTATCCACTTGTGATGGACACTACCCTCTGCTTCGGTATTTGTGTGAGAATAGGCTCCCCAAGCATCTACATGGAAGTAGGCAGGACCTATTACACATATTTTCAGACTGGGTCCTCATTTGCTAGTCCTTGTTACATTCCCCATTCTCACCACCTTGCACAGTGACTCTTCAGATCCTTCTATTTGACTTCTTTCCCTCACTGCTCTAATAGCAATAACACATTTATATAGCATTTTATGATTCGAAGTGCTCTCCTCACAATAACTTTTGAAGAAGGTGCTAATACTATTAAAACCACTCTTTCTAATGTCACTGAATTATCTAATTGCCAAATCCAGTAGCTTTGTCTTAGTTTTTATCCTCCTGGATTTTAAAGAAAGCATCTACATTATTCGCTAGCTTCTTAATATTCTGTCCTCCTTAATTTCTGCTTTTTCTAGTCTGCTACTATCACTCCATTCATTCCTTGCTTTCCTTCACTGGTTCCTCCCCTCCCAGTTGTAGAAAAAACCTTCATTGTCCTTGAGCTTACTTTTCTCTCTCTCTTGATTCCCTCTTCCTAAATAGTCATGTTCAACCCTATAGATTTAATTATCACTTCTATGCAGAAGAATACCTAATCTACATTGATAGTCTAGTTCTTTTTCTCTCTTGAATTCTAAGTCTCACATTTTCAACTACCTTCTGATAGACATCTTGACATCTCAAATGCAACATTTTTCATATGACTGACTTTTCCTCTTAATGTTTTTGTATCTATTGCTGGAATCACCAGTCTTTCAGTTACTCAGTTCAGAAATTCTCTTGTTTTATCTTTGATTCTTCTCTTTCCCTAGATCCTCACATCCTATCAATTGCCATGGCTTTTTGAGGGGCCTTTTATTATTACTTTAGTTAACCTACAGTCTGAGGCTGAATGCCACTACATGAGCCTTGAACATCCATGAAGTAAATGATCCCTAAATCCAACATGTTTGGACAACTTCAGAGTTTAATTAAATTCAACAAAGCTATTATTAAGTATCCAAAGCTCTGTTCTAATTGTGAGGATATGAAACTTAAATGTCATAAAAAGAAAACTAAGGCTTTACAATTTGTGGTACAGCTCAGTAAAAAGGCTTTATCTTGTTAATAGTTATAAAGCAAGACAGGGATAAAAATCTTTTGGCACATAGAAAAGGGAGTCTGTGAATCAAGCAGGTTTCTGAATAGTGGTTACTTCCCATAGGCACTTATAGTTTATAGAAAACTCATAGTTGTTCTGGATTAAGAAGCAGTCACTATTTGCCTTGTGGGAAGTTAACTATGATCTAGGGAAGGGTACAGACTAGTTTGCAAGTCTGCCATTGGCTTCAAGGGCCAAAATAGTGAGATCTTTATCTTTTGGTTTCCTTGTTGTTGTTGTTCTTGGTGCTTCGTTCTTGAAGAAGACCAATGATATCATGATGGTGATGTCTTGACTTGTATGTATGTTGGATTTAAATGAAACAGAGCAAAAGTTGCCAGCCTTGTTCTTTCCTCCAGAGTCCTTTGGCAATAAAAAAGTAGTTGTTGTTTAATATTTTTTCCATCATGTCTGACTTTTCATGACCCATTTAGGGGGTTTTCCTGGAAATGATAATGGAATATTTTGCCATTTTCTTCTCCAGTTTATTTTATAGATGAGCCAAGTGAGGCAAAAAGTGTCAAGTGACTCATCCAGGCTCATACAGCTAGAACGCGTTTGAGGCCAGATGTAAACTCAGGAAATTAAGACTTCCTATACTCTATCCACTGTGTACCTAGTTGTCACAGTGAGGTGGGCTTTACTGATTAGGTGAACTGTGGTCTCATTGATTCAGATATCCTTCCAGCTGTGTATACTCAAAGCCCTCCATTCCTTCTCATCCTGTGCAATTCTTGTCTGTGTCCTTCATAGACACAAATCCTCCATAGGAGTCCATTAAACTCCTTTCTTTTTGGGTTTTCCTTTAAGTCTTCATTCAGGATGTTTATCTGTTATTTTTCCTCTCACTGTATTATTGACCCATTTCATTTTCAGGTCATGTCTCTTTGATATTACCTTTCTTAAGCAAACTTTGTCAGTAGGAGTATTTATGCCTTATGCACTTCTCTTGCATAATATTTGTCTCAAACTTCAGAAATTCTTCAAAGGCCCTATATATCATTGGAAAAGTATAGGCTTTAACAAGATGATTTGTTTCAGGAAGAAGCTTGAAAATATTGTGGAATTTTTCAGATGTAACTAGACCATTTTCTTCTTGTTGTTTTTGGGCTGAACTCATTGTCTGTCTGTCTTGTAGGTCTAAAATACATATTCTGATGGAATAGTTCAACGAATTGTCCATAAATTGTATGTCACTGTCTGGACAGGAGATACTTTTAACTCACATTTTTTCTATATAGGTAGTTAAGTTGAACTCTTGCATTATTGTGAATCTTATTTAGAAACCTCTACAATTAGCATCGTGTCATCCATTAAAAGGGGAGTGGGAATCAGGAAGAATTAATCATCTATGGGGAAAATTATCTCTCTATTTGGACTCTTATGTCTGGATGTTCTCCCAAACCTTTGGTTTATAAAACCTATCATTAGCAATTAGAGAATTATAAGATCGAGTTATTGTTCTTGAATTTATGTAGGAATCTTGTTTGATTTTTAATTCATTCATGGTCAATGCTTTGATACAACAAAGACTTTAAGTCTATTTTGCTTTGTGGAGGGAGATAGTAGTGTGAGATATGTACAAAAGTAACCAAAAAATGATTCTGAAAATGATTACATGCATAGGAGAGGTCAATCAGAAAGCCAGGAAAGATTCAAGGAAGAAGGAATTATTTCGAACTTGCAGGATTTGAGACTGGCTTCATGCAGGAAATGGCAACTAAGCAGAACCTTGAAGGAGAAGAAGGATTTCAGTAAGGGAAGATGAGTGAGAGGAAGAAGGAAGGCTGGGATAGATTATGGGTGATTAGGGATCCTTTCCAGACATGGGAAATAGCACGAACAGGAGAAGAAGGGGACAGATCTGATAACAATGGAGAACAGAAGGTAGTCCATTTTGGCTGAAACAAAAAGTTGTATGAAAGGGTGTACCATGGCTGCTTGGCTTATTATCTTGTTTTACTTAATCCAATGATTCTCAAAGTGTGGCATTAGCTTCTGGGATTCCCTGAGACACTTTCAGGGGATCTGGGAAATTTTAAACTATTTTCATATTAATACTAAGATGCTGTTTACCTATTAAAATACCTCTCTCTTCTCTAAATACATATCTCTGTGAGGCTAGTTTTCTTTATATAATGCAATCAAAAGAATATATCACTACTTACTGCCTGAATGCAGAAACAGATATGAGAATCCAGCTGTTCTCCATTAAAGCAATTAAAGAGATTTGCAAACATATGGAAAACAATCCCATTCTTTTCTTGATTTTTTTTGTTTTGGAAAATATTATTTTTTTATTAAAAAATATGTTAACACATAAAAGTTTATTATTATTTTAAATATTTAACAATTTCATTATTTAAGATTTTTAATATAATATTATTGACAGCTATAATCCACAGAAACAAAAACACTTTGAGGTTCTCAATAATTTTTAATAACTTAAAAGAGGCCCAAGACAAAAAAAGTTTGAGAAGGGATAACTTTAAATTTCTTTACCTAGGGTATTTGTGCAGACCATTTCCCATCCTTTGATCTTTTTTCTCTATCTGTCTGCCTGTTAAAATCCTCTTTCTTAGAGGACCAGCTCAGGCATTAATTCCTTTAAGAAGTCTTCCCTAATCTTCCTACCCAAAAAAAAATTCTCTCTTGGTATTTCTTGTAACTTTTTTTCTTGTAATTTTGTCTTGATCTATTCCTCAAACTTTCTACTATGTTATTTCAGTTGAGTGTCTCTTTGTTATCCCATTTTGAGTTTTCTAGTCAGACACTGGAGTGCTTGCTATTTTTTTCTCTAACTCATTTTACAGATGAGGAAACTGAGGGAACCAGGATTAAGTGACTTGCCCAGTATCACACAGGTAGGATATATCTGAAGTCAGATTTGAACTCAAAAGATGAATTTTTTTGACTTCATTGCACTATCTAGCTTCCCCTTTCTATTATGTAGAAGATATTTCTTATTTCATATTCTCCAATTGAAGACATTTGTGTTATTTCATATTTCTACTTGTAGTGCCTGGCACAGTGCCTTGTACACAATAGGTGTTTAATCAACATTTGTTTATTTGAATTTGACAGTTAAAGAAATAATATCCCATAATGTAAGTGATAACTAATGTCAATAATGAGCAGTCTAGCAATAACTGGAATCTAAATTTTCTACTGCCTGGTCGGTCCCAAGATTAAAAAAGAAAGGTTTTTTTGTTGATACCTTTTATCTTTATATCACATTTAAGTTGAAATATATCTTTTTTTGTGCTTCTATCCAGAAAGCTATTGCCTGTAACAGAGGTTCAAAAAGTAAAGAATAAGCAGTTCATTAATCTAATCAACATACCAGCTGTGTCTGACAGTAGCTGCAATATTCTTCGCCTAAACTCTTTTCAGGGGTCAAATTGGATCATTGTAATTATATGACTTTGGTTTCATTTGTTTTTGTTCTTTCCTTTTACTTTGTTGTAGTCATTGTGTATGTTATTTTCATGGATTTGTTGTCTTCATGATGCATCAGTTCATATATCTTCCATGTTTCTCTGAATTCTTCACATTTGTAATTTCTTATAACACAGAAACATTTCACTCTACTCATGGGCCATAACTTGTTTAATTCTTCCCTATACATATGTACTTTGCTTCCAATTCTTTGCTATGACAAAATGTACTGCTCTGAAAATTTTGGAGTATATATGAAGAGATAAGATGGTAAATGTTTAACAATGTACTTTCTAGGAGAAAAAAAGCATGATTTTGTTTTCTTTTTCATTTTTTTCCTTTTTGATCTGCTTTTTCTTGTGCAGCAAGATTATGGTATAAATATGTATACATTTATTGGATTTAACATATATTTTAACATGTTTAACATATGTTGGATTACTTGCCATCTAGGGAAGGGAGTGGGGGGAAGGAGGGGAAAATTTGGAATACAAGATTTTGTAAGGGTCAATGTTGAAAAATCATCCATGCATATGTTTTGAAAATAAAAAACTTTAATAAAAATTAAAAAATGACACATTTTAAAATTTAACCTGTATTAACAATTTCTCTATCATTTCTTTAAGGTTAGACAATCAGCAAAACAATAAACCAAGCCCTGAGTTACAGTATTTGCTGTGGTACCATAATCCTTACCCTGAAAATTTAATAATTGGCTTAGAGATCCAGTTTGTGTTGGCCCCAGCACCTTCCTGAATATGATACTTTTCATTCTGAATATGACCTCTCTGGGTTGTATGTCTAACAGTAGATTCTCTGGGTCAAGAGGTATAATTCAATGCTTTTAAAACTATCCCCATGCTGCCTGCTTTCTGTGATCAGCTACTGCACTCGGTTTTGTCCTGTGTTTCTCTTGGTGATGGAAAATTCCCATTTTAATTTCTAATCTTAAAATGTAATTTAAAGAGCCCCAGGGAAAACAAATAAACTACAATGCTTTCAGTAAAGGCTGCAAAATCTACCCTAAACTTATTAGGACAGTTATTGTATATAAAATGCTAACCTGATTAAAAACATATTTATTGAGGATTAACAAGTCTGTAATAGCTATAAATCTGCTTCATGGTCATTAAAACCTTGGAAACATGTTTCTAATAACAATGTAATTATTTATATAATAATTGCCCAAGTAAAACAGAATTAAACGCATATTTGGGTGAGTGTGGATTTCAGTCTATAACCTTCATGGAGAAAGGTGGGGGTGGGGAACACAACAATGAAAGTCTATCTTAGAGGAGAACTAAAGCCTGGGGAGTCAGCAAGCCATTCTCCTCCCCCACTCTCCCATACTGCAATTCCTCCTGGGGCCTCCTTTTGGCCTTTGGGTTACTCTTTCAGACCACTGAACAGTTGACTGAGCAGTGCATTTTCAATGTGCTTTCAAAAGCCCTTAATCTATACCCTGAGAGTGACTTAGGAGAGGACAGAATTCAGAGCTCAGGGCAATACTAGCCAAATGAGTCTGTGGCACAACCACTCCCTCACCCATCTCTAGCTGCCACTTTACATTTGCTTCAGAGACGGTAAAATACAGAACTCCTCCAGTAAAAGGGAATGCTAAAATACTATAAGCAAATTAGAAGAGCAAGGGATAATTTACCTTTCAGCTATTTGGAGAAGGGAAGGATTTATGGCCAGCGAAGAACTAGAGAACATTATGAAATGCAAAATGGACAACTTTAATCACATTAAATTAAAAAGTTTTTGCACAAACAAAATGAAAGCAGCCAAGATTAGAAGGAAAACAGAAAGCTGGGAAATTTTTTTTTTTACAGCCAGTGTTTCTGATACAAACCTCATTTCTAAAATATATAAAGAACTGAGTCAAATCTATAAGAATACAAGTTATTTCCCAATTGATAAATGGTCAAAGGATATGAACAGACAATTTTCAGATAAAGAAATTAAGACCATCTGCAGTCATATAAAAATGCTCTAAATCGCTATTGATAAGAGAAATGCAAATTAAAACAACTCTGGGGTACTACATACCTCTCAGACTGGCTAAGATGACAGGAAGCAATAATGACAAATGATGGGGATGTGGGAAACCTGGGACTCTCTAATACAAATTTTGTGGAGTGGTGAACTGATCCAATCTCTTTAGAGAATAATTTGGGACTATGCCCAAAGAGCTAAAAACAAAACAAAACAAAAACCATAACCTGTGCATACCCTTTGATCCAGCTGTGCCATTACTGGGTATGTATTCCAAATAAATCAAAAAAGAGATCTCTCAGATCTGTGGAGGAGGAAGGAATTTGTGACCAGAGAAGAACTAGAGATTATTATTAATCACAAAATAGATAACTTTGATTATATCAAGTTAAAAAGGTTTTGTACAAACAAAACTAATGCAAACAAGATTAGAAGGGAAGCAATAAACTGGGAAAACATTTTTACATAAAAAAGTTCTGATAAAGGCCTCATTTCTAAAATATATAGAAAATACTCAAATTTATAAGAATTCAAGCTATTCTCAAATTGATAAATGGTCAAAGGATATGAGCAGACAATTTTCAGATGAAGAAATTGAAACTATTTCTAGTCATATGAGAAGGCGGCCCAAATCTCTATTGATCAGAGAAATGCAAATTAAGACAACTCTGAGATTCCACTACATACCTGTCAGATTGGCTAAGATGACAGGAAAAGATAATGATGAATGTTGGAGGAGATGTGGGAAAACTGGGACACTGATACATTGTTGGTAAAACTGTGAACGGATCCAACCATTCTGGAGGGCAGTTTGGAACTATGCTCAAAAATTATCAAACTGTGCATACCCTTTGACCTAGCAGTGTTTCTACTGGGCCTATATCCCAAAGAGATCTTAAAGGAAGGAAAGGGACCCACATGTGCAAAAATGTTTGTGGCAGCCCTTTTTGTAGTGGCAAGAAATTGGAAACTGAATGGATGCCCATCAATTGGAGAATGGCTGAATAAATTATGGTATATGAATGTCATGGAATATTATTGTTCTATAAGAAATGATCAGCAGGATGATTTCAGAGAGGCCTGGAGAGATCTATATGAACTGATGCTAAGTAAATAAGCAGAACCAGGAGATCATTATACACAGCAACAAGAATATATGATGATCAATTCTGATGGACATGGCTCTTTTCAACAATGAGATGATTCAAACCAGTTTCAGTTGTTCAGTGATGAAGAAAGCCATATACACCCAGGGAGAGGCCTGTGGGAACTGAGTGTGGACCACAACATATCATTTTTCATGCTTTCTGTTGATGTTTGATTGCATTTTGTTTTCCTTCTTAGGTTTTTTTTCTTTTTCTTTCTAGATCCAATTTTTCTTGTGTTGCAAGATAACTGTATAGATATGTATACATATATTGGATTTATCTATCTATCTATCTATTTATGTTAACATATTTAGCATGTATTAGACTAATTGCCATCTAGGGGAGAGGGGGAAAGAGGGAAAAATTTGGAACAGAAAGTTTTGCAAAGGTCAATGTAGAAAAATTACTCATATGTTCTGTAAATAAAAAGCTTTAATAAAAAAAAATCAAAAAGAGTGAAAAGGACCCACATGTGCAAAAATGTTTATAGGAATCTCTTTTGGTGGAAAGAATTGGAAAATGAGTAGATGCCCATCATTAGGGAATGGATGAATAAGTTATGGTATAAGAAAGTAATGAAATATTATTGCTTTACAAAAAAAATGATTAACTGGCTGATTTTAGAAAGGCTTGGAAAGATTTGCATGAATTAATGCTGAGTGAAACAAGCAGAACCAGGAAAACACTATACACAGCAACCGCAAGATTGTGTGATGATCAACTATGACAGACTTGCTTCTTCTCAGAGGTTCAGTGTAACCCCAATAAACTGTGGATGGAAAATGCTATACAAATATGGAGAGGGAACTATGGAAACTGAATGTAAATCATACATGCTGTGTTCACTTTTTAAAAAATTTTCTTCACTTTTATTTTCTTTTGTGGTTTTTTCCTCTTGTTCAGATTTTTCCTTCCAACATGATTCATAAGGAAATATGTAAAAAAATGAATGTATATGTATAACAAAAATATTGTTTCTACGTGTAACTGGAGAAAATAAAAATTTTAAAAATATAGGGAAATGCCACAAACTCTACAAGCCTCCTTTTCCCCAGTTATAAGGAGCTGGATGTTAATAGGCTTCCTTAGTTTCAGGAACAATGTATCAGAGTCAGTTAGTCAATGAACTTTTATTGAGTACCTGCCATGTTCTAGACACTATGTTAATTTCTAGAGATACAAAGAAAGGCAAAAGCCAGTCCCTGCTTCAAGGAGATCACCATTCATGCAGGAGACAATGTGCAAGCAACTAAGTACAAATAAGTTATATACAGGATAAATTGGAAATAATTAAAAGAGAAAAAACACTAGAATTAAAGGGGATTGGGAAATACTTTCTATAGAAGGTGAGCTTTTAGCTGGCACTTGTATAAATCAGGAAGCCAGAAGGCAGAGATAAAGGAGAATATTCTAGGCATGGGGCTCAACCACTGAAAAAGCCCACAGCCAGGATATGGAGTGTCTTGTTCTCACAACAGCAGTAAAACTAATGCTATTGGATTACATAGTATGTGGGGAGTGTAAGGTAGAAGAGGATTATAAATGTGTGTGTGTGTGTGTGTGTGTGTGTGTGTGTGTGTGTGTGTGTGTGTGTGCAGGGACAGGTCATAAAGGGATCTGAACACCAAACAGAAGTTTTATTTAAACTAGGAGGTGATAGGGATAGTTTGGAATTTATTAAGTACAGGGGTAACAGGTTAGACCTGTGTTTTTGGAAAATCAATGGTAGCTGAGTGGAGGATGGACTGGAGTGGGGAGAGATTTATTGCAGAAAAACTCACCAGTTGACTATTGCAATAGTCCAGGCATGAGGTGATGAGAGCCTGCATCAGAATAGTGGTGATATCAGTAATTTTGGTGATTCTGGATCTGTTGAATTTTAGATGTCAATGGGATATCCAGATGACTCTGTTATTTATGTATGACCATGGAGCAAGAATCTTGACTTCTTTAACCCTCAATTTTTCTACAATGTGGGCTGAATTAAATTGCCTTTATTATTCTCCTTAAATTCTGACAGTCTATCAATTTTCACTAGTATAAATGACTAGCTAAGTGGCACAGTGGATAGAGTGCCAGGGCTGGAGTAAGGAAGACTTCATTTTAAATCCCACTTCAGATACTCACTAACTATGTGACGCTGGGCTAGTCACTTCACTCTTTTTGCCTCAGTTTCCTCATCCATAAAAGGAACTGGAGAAGGATACGACAAACCCTTCCAGTATCTTTGCCAAGAGAACTCCAAATGGGATCATGGAGAATAAAAAATGAAACAACTCAAAAATAAATGAGTGTTTTCATTTCTTTTTCTGAGGGAAGGGAGAAGGCATGGGTATCCCAGTAGTGAGGAATAAAAGAAAGGATAAAGAAAGGAGAGGGTAAGAACGTCAAAAACAATTTTTCCTTTTTCATAATTTTGCCCAGGAATAGACTCATGTTCTATCCTATAATACCACAGAAGATCCCAGGGTTTTAGTGAACTATAAGATTAATATAAATCAGCAGTGTGATGAAACAGCCAAAATAGCTAATCAGTCTTGGGTTGCATGGAGAACTTAGCTTCTAAGAGATGAAGAAATCATAGTTCTATTTTATCCTGCTATCGTCAGACCAAGTATAGAATCAGAGTTTAGGAGCTCAGTGATGAAATGAGATCATTTAGGGTCATAGGGGTGGGATAGGATGGTAAAAGACATTGAATCTAAGTCATGTAAAGATTGACTGAAGGAATTTAGTATACTTAATTTACAGAAGAGAAAATTGAGGGCAGGGGGTGGCTATATTATGGAGAAGGAATTCAATTAAGTCTATTTGTTCCTAGAGGGAAAAACCAGAAGCAATAGCTGAAAATTTATGCTTAATGTTAAGAAAAATTCCTTAAAAATGAAAACTGTCAAAAATGGAAAGGGCTGCATAGGAATGGCACACAATGCCTGGCACATGGTAAGTGTTTAATAAAGGCTCATTTATTAATATGACTATTGGGGAACAAAGGAGTTCCCCATCATTGGAAGTTTTCAGCCAAATATGTTGCTGTGAGTATCCTTTTGAGAATATGTTCTGGGCTTCCAATTCTAAAATTTGTGATTCTGGTAATTCTTTGAGGGAAGGGAGAAGAGGATTAGTCTTAGAGATAGATAATTGCAGTTGTAGGTCAGGGAAGGGAGAACTGTATGTACCTTTTAAGACTAGACCCTCCCTGGGTGGAAGGCTAAAAATCTGGTCCCCAAATCCAGTACTTTCTAAGGGGTGGGTGGATCCCTCTCTATGGGTTTCTCCAACGTGGCCTGGAGCTGAGCCAGGCAGGAGGAGGAAAGAGATGTTCCCTGATGTACAGAGAGCCCTGCTATTATCTAGTTCTGACCTAAATGCTCACATATCTGGGACTGGAACTGTGCAGAATTGCAGAATTATCACTGCGTTAGGCTGTTGGCAAAGTCAGGGGGGATTACTGCAAGAAGAGTGGAGAGAGAGCAGTATATGGGAGTCAGTAGTAGAGAATCTCTCATGGGTGCTTTGTTTCACTCTAAGAAAAATCTGAATTTACTAAGATAAATTAAAGGATATGATTATTCACATTACAAAAGGATTCTTTTCTTGACAAAAATTTTCCCTTTCAGTAGTTCCTCAGTACATTTAAGCATTGGTTTAAAGATTGACAACATGATAATAATAATAATAGTAATGATAATGGTTAACATTTATACAGTACCCACTATGTTCCAGGCAGTATATTAAGTGCTTTACAAATATCATCTCATTTAGTCCTCAGGATAATCCAGGGAGGTTTATTAGAAAGAACATTGATGGCTAATATGGAAATGTTTTGTATGATTGCACATGATTGCCTATGTATAACCTATATCAGATTGCTTACTGTATTTGGAAGGGGGAAAGAGAGAGAGGAAAAGATAGAATTTGAAACTTTTTAAAAAGTTAAAAATTGTTCATACATGTAATTGAAGAAAAAATAAAATATTATTAAAATAGAAAAAAATCAAATATTAAAAAAGAAAGAACATTGATTTGGGAAAGACTAAGATTCAAGTGGCTGCTTTGTCATTAATTGTGGGGTCTTGAGCCAGTCTTTATGCTTTATTATGGAGTCTTATTGTCCTTAAGTATAAAATGGGGTCAGTGGAGAAGAGTTGTGATACTTCTAAATCCTATATGTATCTGTATAGGGAACCAAGAGTCAAGAGATTGGAGCTCTTGAGTTTGTTCTAGTTCTGATTCCATATGACCTTGAACACTTTGCAAAGGAGTCAGACAAGACAATCTTTAAAGCCTTTTCTGACTCTGTGATTCTAATACCCCATGTTTGGCACTTAAAGTTTTAAGAATGCCTACAGATTACGAACAACAGGAAACGAAAATATTGCAGCCAATGAATGCTCTGAAATTTTGTTACTCAAATAATAGGATTAGGAATAATAGGGTTTAGAAAATTCTGATTTATACTTATCTTTTTGGGAACACATTTATTGTATGATTTGAGACAGACCTAAAGGGAGATGCAGAAGGCAAAAAAAGACAATTAATTTTCCTAAGACATTTATAGTCTAATGAGAGATCTGGGATAGTCACTAATACATGTATTTTTACAGTCCTTTCCCTCTTCTCTTTTTTCTCTTCCCAATATTTGCTGGTGTTCTAATGAAACAGAGGCACAGAATAGCTTTGACATTTTGGATTTTATTTTTAATTAGTGAAATAGAAGAAGCATTTCCATAACATAGTATAATAAAAAAGATGATTACAAGAAACTGCAAATCTATTGTATATAATTTGTTATTTCTTTTGAATATATAATAAAATTACCATGCAAATTTCTTTTTCCCCCTTTTCCCCTTCTCCTTCCCTCCCTTAATGGTTGCTATTAGACACAACTATGCATGCATATATATGTATTTATATACATATGTAAAATCATTCTATACATATTTCTATTTGTCAATTTTTCTGTGGATGCAGATAACATCTTCCTTCATATGTCCTTTGTATGTAGTTAATTTGATTTAATATTTTATATTATCTTAGAAGGTGAGGAAGATTTAAAAACCTCTTCTTTTGTGACTTGACTGTACTTTATCATTCATAATTACTACTTTACCAGTATAGTGCCAAACAGAACCCAAAACATCATTGCCCCATTGCTAACCTCAAATTGACTCCCTGACTGGCATCTATTTTCTATTGAAAGGAATTGGTGCATTTGGAGAAGTAAGAAATTCCAGAGCTTAGAATGAGCTTCCACAATGAAGAGGCTAGGGCAGGCTAGAGAAAGCTCAGAATATATACTTCCATTTGTCATTTTTTTTCTGTGCATGCAGATAGCATCTTCCTTCATATGTCCTTTGTAGTTAATTTCTAACAAAGTCAAGAGAGGAGAATGGATATCTCAATGTGTAGAGATGAAAATGAATCCTGGTTTCCTACTAGATACTACCTCAAGGTTGGACTTGTACACTGGGCAAATTTATGTCTTTTGACTAATTGGTCAGATTCCATCCACCTTGACCCTTATAGATCTACCAAAGAAAATACTCCATCCAGGGAAATAGTGGAAACATAAGCCAACTACAGCAGCAATCTAGGAAGTGGGAGAAAGTGGTTCATGGAGGATATGGGGCAGTTAGTGATTACTGAAGTTGTCCTGATACCAAGGTAGTCATTTGTGGTTAAGTAAGGTTTGAAGTTGGTTTTTTTTTTTTTTGAGTTCTAATTGGGGGTTGTCTGTATATACTTTTTAAAATCAGTCTTGAAATGGCATAGTGACATTATACTTATTGAGCTTTGTTGTTTTTCTGGGTACTGGGCACTGCCTCTGCCTCTGAGCCCTGCAATCTGAGGTAATCTACCTTGTGCTACCAGAAAAGCTAATGGGATCTTTGTTTGAGGGGAGGCATTAGGAGGTGAGAGTCACTCTGCTTTCTCTCCTCTCAGGTTGTATTCTGAGCTTTTTCTAGCCTGCCCTCATCTCTTCATTCTGAAAACTCATTCCAAGCTTCACACATTGGGATCCACACATTGGAAGAATCTTACAACTCTGAAGTTTTTTTCCTCTGATTGGATGACTCCCTTTAAAGAGAGCATCCAGATCAGTCACATTTTCTCTCCTTTTCAGGAGGCATTCTGGACTTTCTCTATCACGTTCTCCCCTTGGATACCTTCATCCCTTCCTGTGCCTCTGCTGTTGCCCCCCATCCCCTTTCCAGATTTATTTCTTTTATGTGTTATTTTCCCTCATTAGAATGTAAACTACCTGAAGGCAGTTGTATTACTAGTTCTTAGCTCAGGAACCTGGTACATTCTACATGCTTAATAAATGCTTGTTGACTTAAAGACTGAATAATAGTTTATATGTATTCTGTTCTGGTCAGACCACATCTAAGGTGTAATATTCATTCAGTTCTGGGTGCTACATTTTAGGAAGAATGTTGATAAGCTAATGTCCAGAGTGGCAGAATGAGGCAGCTAGGAGATGAATAGTTCCTAGTTTAGGCCTTGCCATATGAATATTGGTTGAAGGACCTTAAATTCCTTCATTTTTAGTTTTGACTTTGTAGTAGGCACTTCATACATTCTTCCTGATTAAGTGTTTAGTAGGGGAAAGAGAAGATTTAGAGGGGAACACAATAATTTATCTTGAGATTCTTGAGTGATTGTCATTGACTTTCCACTTGACTTATGGACACTGTCAAATAGTACTTTACACATGTACTTATTGACACTTATGACTTGAGTGTCATAAGGAATTTAATTAGTTCTATTTGATGGCAGAGGGGAGAATAAGGGACAATGGTGGATGTTGTAGAGGAATAGATTTAGGCTTGATATATGGAAAATGTTTCTAATCTTTAAAGTTATCCAAATATGGAACAGGCTACCTTGAAACCTAGTGAGTCTGCTTCATCAGAGATCTTCCAACAAAGGCTAGATGATCCTTTATCAGGGATGTTGTAGAGGGATTTTGTTCAGCTACCAATCCCTTCCCTTCCCATTCAGAGATCCAGAGTAGGCTGGTCTAGGTAGAAAGTTGTACTGTCTGCTTTTCCTTCTGTGGGTTAATTATCTCCTTTCCTTCATTCTCAATTGAATGAAAGAATAAGGAAAACAAAGTTAAGGGGGCAAAATACCTTTTCAGTCACCCTTAAGGAAGTAGGATTGAGAAAACATGAAGTCAGTCCTTTCATTTCCCAGTTTGTGACACTGACCTGTAGCAGCTACCCAAGGTTCACAGAGCACGGTATGGAAGGGCCTGAGAGTAGTTCAGGTTAAGCCCAGCCCTCCCTGGTCAGGTTCTCAGGCTTGGTTTTATGAGCAATAAATTCTTCCATGAGGTTTTGCTTTTCATTTTTATTGGAGAAAGGTTTCTCATAAAGTCCCTCCCCAGGCCATCAAAACTCCCCAAAACTCTTGGGAGCTACATTCCATCCACCTGCCCTGTGACCCTATTTCCTCCTCCCTTGCTTCCCCTCCCTGCCTGGGCAATGATTTCATCGGTCACCTCCTACTCCCCCATCCCCACCAACTTGTGACCCCAAGAACCCTCAGGCACTGTTGCTTCAAAGCCACCATTTTGGAAATTTCTCTGATCCCTTCTCTCTGTGGGAACTGCACTGATTGAGCAACTGAAGAAATGTTCATTAGTGAGCAGGTTTGTTTGGGTAAATCATACCATTCATCTCTATTCATACTAGGGCTTGGCAGAACAATGACAATAATAGTACGAGTTTCTGGCTCAGGCTTCCTCATGATCCTGTGAGATAGTGCAAGTATTATACTTTTGTACAGATAAGGAGACTAAGGATCATAAAGATGTCATGACTTGTACCTGGTTATGTAACAGTAGTGTTGGAGTTGGGACACAGAGTTACATGTGGGTGACCTTTAGAAGTTCTTAATATTTAAAGCTGGAAGATCATCTTTTTAGACTCCTTTTCAAACTAAAGAAACAGAGGTCACATATAAGCAAAAGTAGAACAAACTGAAAAGCTCAAATAGAGATATCACTTTATAGGCACATATAGGATTTAGAAATATCACAATCCCTCACTTTGACTTGACTCATTTTACACATAAAGATAATAAGACTCCTTAAAAAATTAAAAAAAAAGATTTGCTTAAGATGCCACAGGTAATGGAAAAGCAGCCACTTGAACCTTGGTCATCACAGAAGCAATGTTCTTTCTATCGGACAACTTTCCCTCCCCTTAACTCCCTTCTCCAAACCTTTCTTATCTTTAATATGTCTCCTCTTCCATAATGGAGTTGCCTCAGACAATCTGAGACTTAGGAAAGATCTTAGCTTAAAGGCCAAGGTCTCCCCTTGCATTCAGGGCTATCTCGAGTTATCCTGATTCACATTTTGCTACTGGACCCAGATGGGACTGGAGGAGAAAGTGAGGCAAGTTCAATTCACTTCAATCCAATTTACTTACAAGTCTTGATGTCACCTTCCAGAAGGACAAACCACAATCTGGAAGAGACTTAAACAATACAGAAAGAAGATTGGAGGCTTTTGTCAAAGGTCATAAAAAAGAATAAGTAGCAAAGTCAGGATTTAAAGTTTGATGATTTCCCCCATATCCAGTATACATTCCATTGTTCCAAGCTATTTCCTGATTTTGGGCACTCCTAATTCACATTTTTTCCTCTATAAAATGTGAATGAAATTGAATTAGAATCTTTATTGAACATATTGACCTGGTTGCTGTATAGACGTCTTAAACTCAATACATCTAAAACTGAACTCATTATCTCCCCTTCACCTTCTAAAACTTCCTTTGAATAAGAAACTCCATCTCCTAAATTTGGCCATTTTTACTGACTCTCCATCCTCTCTGTCTGGAATGCCTTCTCTCCTCATCTCTACCCCTGGATTCCCTAAATGACAAGCTAAAATGCTACCTTTTAAGGGAAGTCATCCGCAGACCCTTTTTAATTCTTCTGGATTTCCCTTGTTCTTCTACTTATCTACCCAGTATGCGGCTTGTTTGTACAAATTGGTTTCCATGTTTACTTCCCCATTTCTCCTCAAGAACAAGGACTGCCTTTTGCCTTTCTTTTTATCCCCAGTGCCTAGCAGAGTGCCTGGAACATAGTAGGTTCTTAGTAAATGTTAACAGATGAAATGATCTCTAAAATTCCTTCCAGACCTAACATTCTGTGGTTGGACCTGTGGTTCTGTGCAAAATAAAGTGCTTAGCAGAGAGCCTTGCACATAGTAGGTGCTTTATAAGTTTTAACAGATGAAATGAACTCTAAGATTCCTTTCAGACCCAACATTCTGTGATTTGACCTATGGATCAAAATAAAGTGATTAGCAGAGTGCTTGGCACATAATAGGTGCTTAATAAATGTTTGTTCCTATCAGACATTGTGTTAAATATTTTACTAATATTGTCCCATGACTCTTTGAAGTAGTGGCTGTTTTTATTTCTATTTTCTAGTTGAGGAGACTGAGGCAAACAGGGTTAAGTGACTTGACCAGGATAGACAGTAAGTGTCTGAATATGGAGTTCTTAACTCCAGGTGCAGCACTCTATCCACTGTGACATCTAGTTACCTCACTGGCTCTCACATCTTGTATTCCTTGAAGACACTGACCACTTCATTAAAATGACCTAAGACTGCTTCCAGAAAGCACTTAGAAGGGAAGGGCTAGCACCTGTTCCTCCCATCAGAGGGACCTGGTTGCCACAAAAAAGTATGGGTTTATAATCTTTTAGCACAGTAAGAAGGATAGAGAAGTAGGAACAATAGATCACAGCACCTGCTTCTTTAGAAATTCTAGAGATTAGGGCAGCTAGGTGGCACAATGTAGAGAGCACCAACCTTCAAGGCAGGAGGACCTGAGTTCAAGTTGACTTCAGACACTTATTAGCTATGTGACCTTGGTCAAGTCACTTAAACCCAATTGCTAACAAAGAAAGAAATTTTAGAGATTAGGCCCAGAGTTCATTCTGTTTGGAATGAGGGCAGACACATGATAGAATCAGAGAATACAGACTTTTAGAGAGATTTAGGAAAATCGATCCTGGATTGAAACCAGCTGTTTCTATTTTTGGTTGCTTAATCTGTTAAGTATATCATTTGTTCTCTGAAAGTTCTCAGACCTATAATAATAACTTACTAGTACCTTAAACATATAAAGGTTATAGCACATTTTCATTTTATAGAAGAATTAAATGAGTGAGTGAACTCAAAAAAGCAAAAAGACTGCTTTATTTGTGGTGTTAAAGGGAAAACCCCAAAGGAAAGGCCATTAGATTTAATTGGAGATAGTAAGGGAGCAAAAGGCAAAGACTTCAGAGGAAGGGAACTAGGACAACCCACCAAAGCCTTTGCCCTTACACTGAGCTAAAATTTATTTATTTATTCATAATTTTTTTTTGGCTAGGTGAAATAGGAGATTCTTTGCCTTAATTGCTTCCTAGCTTTAACCACTGAACAAGTGCAGCCTCAGTCAAATTGAGACCTGTTGAAGACCTTAACTTAAAAAGGCCAAACCTCACTGCATTGAAGGCCATTTCCAGTTGTCCTGAAGATGGCTCTGGAAGGAAAGTAAGGCAGGGGACCTTGCATGGCTCTTCCTCACTTCAATCCAATTCATTTGCTTCTTATGGCTTCATCTCTCTAATGTCATGGTCCTCTCCAAGAAGGAAGAACAAACAACAACCTCTGTAGGACCAACACCTCCAATCTAATACATCAGCTCTTTCACAATGGAACTGGGCCTAAATGAAACTAGGGCTGCCCACTGTCTCCCTTTGGGGTCCAGATTAACATTTCCAAAATGGGATTGATTAGAAGTAGGAAAGGGATTCAAGTAGAGATCTAGGATGCTTTGGGCAGAATAATCTTCACGACATGTCAGGAAGAAGGAATATGCTATATTCTAAGATTCCTGGGTCCCATCAGCTGCTGGGGTCATGGTCATTCCTGGCTTGGAGCAACCCAGGACTTTTATAGGGGAACAGAGCCATGTAGGAGCTAGCTCTAACCCATGTGAGCTGATTGTTGAAATTTCAGTCAGAAGTCACAAGTCAGAACTTGATTTATTGTTTTGTGGACTATCTAGATTTAAGACAATGCTGGAAAAAATGTTAACAATGAATATTAAGATGAAGAAATATGTTGTCTGTGCTTATGTTTTCCCCTTAATTGTTAAGCAGTTACTAGCACTTATTAGTACTACTAAGGGAGACTGAAGAGTTCTATTACAGGCAGGGAGACTTCAGCTAGGAAAATGTAAATGCCCTTCCTGGAAAGTTCCAAATGTAGAAGTTTATAGATATTTTAAGGGAAGGGAAGTTCATTGAAGGTTCCTAGGAAGAGGGTCATGACCAATCATTTATTAAATTCTTACTATATCTTAGATACCGTGCAAAACATTGGGAATAAAAATAAAAGCTTTCTTGACAGTGAGTCTCTGTCCACATGGAACTTACATTCTGATGAAGGAAGATAAAACACAGGAGAGCTAAAAGAAGATGAGACATATACAGCAGTGCTTTGAAATCTAGAACTGAACAAGATGAAGTCAAACAAATTGGGAAGTGACATTGATGGCTAGAGAAGGTTGGGCTACAGGGGTCTATGGAGTGAGTAGAAAACAGACTGACCATTAGACAGGGAAGGGCTAGGTACCACATTCTAGAGGGGTCTCAGGCTACTACACTCAGGCCTCTTGACTTTACATCCAATGTCCTTTCCATTATATCATAAATTGGAGACCTAACAGCTTGTATTCTGTGCACAGTCCTGGTCACCTCAGAACCTAGGGCTCAAAATAGAAGTCATCCCTTACAATAAGGGAAATCCCAGTTTCCCAAGCATTTTATGATTGTGAAGGATATTAAAGGACTTGGAAATTTGCAAATTCACCTCTGTCAATTTAGGCACCAATGTCTTTAGGAGAAACTGAGGCACAAAGCAACCAGTGGAAAAATTCTATCTCAAGTCAGGGATAATCCTTGGGAAAGAACTCAGGAATCCTGGTCCTCTTAGTTGCTATAGTAGGCGGCAGCCGACTGCTTTTCTGAGCCAGAAACAACAGCCAGACAATACTCTCTTCTTGCCAGATATATACTGTATTTCTCCACAGGGGTCAGGCAGGGATCTGAAAGACAGTGTGACATTCTGAGCAGGATTTGCTTTGGGACATTTTATAGCACATGTTTACAACTTAACATCTTTTACCTGCTTGTGGTGAAGAGATAAACTGTTTCCCAGATGAACTGGTGTTGAATACTATAACACTCAGCAGCCTCTCAGGACCATTGAAACAATAAACATACCAGCCCCACTTGCTGTTACACAGGAAAAAAAAAACAACATAAGTTAACAGGACAGAACTGCAGTCAGCAGCTGAACCTAGAATTAGGCAATCTTGGAACTTGTGAAGCATATGAGAGGTGCCTGGGAACTGGAGATGGGCAAATGTTGACCTGATTTCCAAAAAGGGGAAGGAAGTAAATACTTAAAAAGAAGAACAATAGGTCAAAGAACTTAATGTTGATTCCTGGTAAAATTTTAGGACTGTTTATCCAAGGGATGGTTTATGAGCACTTAGAAAGGAAAGAAGTAATTACTAAAAGCCAGCATGGGTTCATTAAGAACAAGTTGTGTCAGATTAACCTTGCTTACTTTTTTTTTTATGAGAGTATTAGGCTAAAAGATCAGGAGAATGCAATTGACCCAATATCTCTGGATTTCATCAAAGCAAAAGTAAGAGGATTTGCCAAGGTCATACAGCTAAGAAGTATTAAGTATCTGAGGCTGGATTTGAACTCAGGTCCTCCTTACTTCAGGGCCAGCACTCTCTATCCATTGAACCATCTAGCTGACCCTAGTCTTAAATTCTTAAATACTCAAGGATCTGACTGTTCTTTTCGATATCTTTAACCAACAATTTTGAAGAAAGCATCAGTGCAGGGTAGGGAGGAAGGGAATATGCATTTATTGAAGTATTACTACGTACCAGGTACTGTGTTAAATATCTTACAAATATTATCTCATTTGATTCTCGTAACAAACCTGCAAGATAAGTGGTATTGTTGTTCCCATTTTATAGAAGATGAAACTGAGGCAGGCAGACTCACCCAGGGTCATACAGTTAGTAGAGTCTGAGTCAGGTCTTCCTGACTTCAATCCCAGCACTTATCCGCTGTACCACCCAACTGCCTGAGTAGCATGTCACGGATAGCATGCTCACCACATTTTTGAATGACATAAAATTGGAGTGATGAGTTAGAGATAACTAATACATTGGATTAAAAAAATGTCCAAAAATCTTATTAGTCAATCAACAAATACTTCTTTTGAATGCCCAATATATGTTAGACATTGGGAAACAAAGATAATAAATAAAACAATTACTTCTTTCAAGGGGCTTACTGGAACAGTGCCCTAAAAAGATGAAAATTAATAGGGAGTAAATTTAAAGTTTTGTAATTAAGTTTAAAAAATCAACAATCATGGTACAGGCTAAGGCAGATGTAAATAGAAAGTTCATGAGGGATTGCTATCTCAATATTAGTATTTGATACAATATGGCAGCCAAAAGAGTTACTTATTAATAGCGTCCAGTTTGAGAGAGGTGATAGTTGGGTTATCCTCTGCTTTGGTCACACCACATTTGGTATATAATGTTCAATTCTAGATATCGCATGCTACTGTTTACATATTTTTCTTTTTTAAAATTAATATTCATCTTTAAAAATAAATTTGCAGGGATATCCTTATAATCACCTGCAATTGCTCTTATGTACTTCCTCCTTTCACTCTTGAGAACTATTCCTAATGACAAAAAATAAAAAAGAGAGGGGAAAAGCCAATTTAACAAAACTAACCAAAATATCAAAACAGAAGTCGAGCATTATATATAGTGTTCCATATCAATTACTCCCTCCCCACAACTTCTGCGAAGAAACTGGGTGAGATAGAAAGTATGTGGGTGAGTTGGACCTTGTTTAAAGAAAAATCCACAATATGTTATGAAGACTAATCAACTGTACAATATGACATTCAGTTGAAAGAACTGGGGAGGGGGAGGATGTTTAGCCTGGAGAATAGAAACCTAGAGGAATCATGATAACAGTATTCAAATATTTGAAGATGTCATGTGGAAGAGTGATTAGAGAGGAAATTACAAGAAGGTCATTTTTTGCTCACCATAAGGAAAGATTCCAGACAATTAGAGCAGTCCCAAAATGGAATGGACTTCCTCTAGAGGTGGTGAGTTCACTGGAGGTCTTTAAATAAGAGGTACAATGACTACTTGTTGGGGAGGTTCAGTAGACAGGATTCATAATTCAGGATGAAGTTAGGTTGGCTGCAAATGGTTAATCTAAGGCCTTTTCCAACTCTAAGACATCAGTCTATAACTCTGGGGTCTTAGATTGGCTCCCTTACAATTCTCTCCTTGCCTAGTGTCTTGTACTAGTATATAAATTTCATCTAATATGATTAAATTTAGTCTCCTTCAGAGATCCACAATCAAAGATGTATTTTTTATCCAGAAGTCAGAACCTTCCAAAAATCACAATCTTTTCTTTAAGTCCTTTGGACTGTGTAAATTTTGGCTGGACCTCATTCAAAACCAGTATTTTACACCTAATCTGCCTCTAAATGGGGCAATCCAGAGTAAGAGGATTTATGAGGCATGACTGACATTGTGGAGTCTGAGGTTTTCCTTTAGCATGACTTCTCTCTTATGTTTTATCATTTATTTATAAACTGTTGTCTTTAGTGAAATACAGCCCCATTGTCAGTGAGTAGGTTCTCTTGTGATCATAGGCCACTAAATAGAGATTATAAACCATCTGACTCTGTTGGAGTAGATATTCTCTGTTCTTATAAAAAGCCAAAGCTGAGTGATGTCCATTTGATGTTTCTAGCAGCCCAGGGAAGCTGGTTCTTAGGAATTTGGGTTTGCTGCTATTTTCTTCATTCCCACCTGTATGAGTTAGAATCTTAGACTTCTTTGTAGAATCAGAAGTTCAGATCTGGGGTTCTTAGTAGCTATTTAGTCTAATACATACCAGAAAAAGAATCTCCAATAGAACATACATGATAAGTAGACATTGAACTTTTGCTTAAAGATTTTCAATGAAGAGAGTTCCATCTCCTTGGACTATTTAGTTTATTTATGAAAAGTTTTCCCTGACATCAAGGCTTTTTTTTTTCAATTTCTACCCATTACCCCTAGTTTTACCTTCTGGTACTAAACAGTTCAAGCTTACTTCTGTTTCTACATGATAACCTTTTAAATGTTTGAAGGAAGCTATCATATCCTCCCTGAGTCATTTTCTGTAGTCTAAACATCTTTAGTTCCTTCAACTGATTCTTACATAGCATGGACTTGAGTTCTGTCACTATTCTGGCTGCCTCCCTCTGAATTTTTCTCTAGCTTATCAAAGTCATCTTTTAACAGTGCTATCTAGAACTAAAAACAATGCTTCAAATGTGGTTTGAATAGGGCAGATTATCACATATTTATAGAAATTATGCTTCTCAATGAAGCTAAAATCTCATTAGCTTTTTTTGGTCTCATGTCACACCACTGACTCATTAATTTTGCAGTCCATTCTAACCTTCAGCTCTTTTTCAGACAAAATATTATCTGACCATATTTTCCTTTCCTCTCCTCTTTACTTATGAAATAATTTTCTTAAGCCTAAGTACAAGATTTTATATTTATCACTATTCCTCATGTCTAAAATGAGGAGTTCAATTAGATGATCTCTAGGTTTGCTTTCAACTGTAGCCAGCTTTTGAGAGAACTCTTTTTTTCAGGTTCAGAAAAGTGTTTGGAATCTGATTATGGGTTTCTGGGAGTTGTAGTCTTGGGCAGAAAGTTTTAAGAAGAACTGAGACTGTTGTGAGCTATGAACAGAATATGATTGTGAAAGCACAAGCATTGGAACTAATCTTATGAATTGAGCATTGTTGCAGAGGCAGGAGTAGTTGGTTGTGGCAGTAGCAGAAGGATGGTACATGCTTTGTGAATGAGGAAATAGAATAGTAATTAGAATAGGAGACTAGAGACTGGGGCTCTGAGAATTGAGGTATAGTAGTCTGTGGAGCTACTGTGAGAGTCCAGAGCATTGTTTCTATTTTCAGTAACTAGGGATGGTGGTCCTGATTTTGCATTTGGGAGAATAGTTATCATACAGTGAAAGAGAGGCTCTCTTTCTCTCTGCCTTCTCTTTGCCAAGTAAGGCAGAAGCTGTTTTCAACATTTATTCTATTAATTTCTAATTTCTGTTTAAGTAGCTTGAATCTCTTTTGCTGGGTAGACAAATCAGAGTGATTTAACTGCTGTTGATCTCTGTGTTGCCTTACTTGTTTTTGGGTTGGGAGGGACTGAGGCAGAGAGGAAAAGTGTTGGCTTTTGGTATGTAGAGATATGGAAGGGGCTGTAGTTTGAGTCCTGGTCCCAAAATGCCAAGTTTTCTCCCTCTCTGGAGGCTGAAGTAAATTGAGAGAAAGAATCTAAAGTTATGATTTATTAGTAATTTTTAAAAAAAACACACTTCCCAAAAGGCAGAATTAAACCAAACTCAATGTGTTTCTTCCTTTGCCCTTGTCTAAAGATGAGTTAGAATAACATTTTGCTGTCTGGGACAAGGCTGAGCTATCAATGTATGTAGTCTTAATTGTTCCTTCCCCTTTCTATCACTCTTGCACTGAGAAAGTAATCTCCTGAGTGGAGCTGAAGAGAGTGATTATGAAGATGGAATTGTCCTAAGGGAGGAGAAAAGGTGTAACTGGATTTGGCTGGCAATGTTCATATTCCAAAGACAGAAGACAGAGGAGGGAGCAAGTACTTTTGTCCTTTCTGCTTTACTATCTATCTCGTTTATATCTAGATAAGCATGTCTGGCTACAGCTCTATGATTCTATTGTTAGAAAAGTCTTCATGATATTCAGTCTTTTCTATAAAGACTACACTTTTTCATCTTTGGATGAATTTATTTATCAGTCTGGAAGGAGCCGCAAAGATCTTTTGGGGCATGTTATCTTACACAAATATAAAGGACCAGGAACTGTTATGATTTTTCATTGTCAGTCCTGTGGTACTTGGAAGTTGGTGAGGCAATAAGTGTCAGGGCATGGTGGCACCAAAGGGCTATGTTTCCTTATTTTTGGGAAGCCAAGGGTATGATAAGGATGGTAGATTTTATGCCATTTGCCTCTTTCAACTTTTCCTTTCTTTTTTATCTATTCTTTCCCCAAACCCAAGTTTTCTTAATCCCAGGAACCCACCTCTTCCTTCCTGTGTTGATGGTGAGTATAGTCAAGCTCTAGGTAGATCTCAGAGGAATACGATGTTCTTCCTAATTCTGAAAATGCTGGGAATGCATACATAGGGACAATGATGCTAAACAGATGTCTTCCTCTGATGATTCTCATCAGATGATTCTCATGGTATACACATGCATATGTTCCCTTCTAGGAAGGGAGAAAGAACCACCCTGTGCTTTCATGATGTCCCATCAAATCTTTGAGTGAAGTAGATAGATGAAATAATATACTTTCCCTTGTGCTTGGTTTGTTTGTTGTCCTGGTTCCAAATAGTTCTTATAACATTTTTGTCTAAAGTTATCTCTGATCCACTTTATTGCAACTCATTTCATCCTAGAAATAGGTTTTTGTGTCTTTATTTGAATATGAATATGGTACAATACCAAGTACGGTATAATGGAAAGAAAACTATATCTAGAGTTAGGAGCCCTAACCTTTGTGTGACAAGGGGAAAATCACTTAGTTTTATTGAATCTCAGTTTCTTCATCTGTAAAATGAGAACAGTTTCATCTCCTGCCTACCTCACAGGATTGTGACCAATGGCAATTTTCTTATCTATAAAATGAAGATAATGATACCTCTACAACCTATCTCACAAGTTGATTGTACTGGCCTTATAGGGGTCAAGAGTCAGAAATGAAATAATATACACAAAGTACTTTTTAAAAATAAAATGATGTGAAAATTTAAATAATTACCATTATTGTAAAAATTAATTTAAGAAAATATTTGAGAGTCTCCTACATCTACCACTGAAGTTCTTTTCTAACATTTCATCACCATTTAGAGCTGTCTCTAGGTTCCTGGAGGCTAGACCAGTTTAGCGCAACCTCTGGCAGATCATACCATTCAAGAATAATTGAATATGTCTAGTGAAGGTCTTTTGTCTATATTTGAGGATTACCTAGGCAGATCATCATACAATCTTGCTGTACAATGCTCTTTTGGTTCTGCTCACTTCATTCAGCATCAGTTTGAGTAAGTCTTTCCCCTTTTCTGAAATTAATTTGCTCATATAGAGTCTTTTATATTTAAGAATTCCACACTCCCTCTCTACTCATCCCCAATGATATTTATAAAGTTTTTACTGTGTACTGAGCATTGTAAAGCATTAAGAGAGATACAGAATCCAGGTAATACTCACTCTGACTGAGGGAGAGAGGTTTTTTTCCCTGAAGAAATTGTCCTAGGTTTCTGCTTGAGGAGAGATAGGACCTCTGATTGATTGAATGAATGCTGGGGACAATGGCTACAAAGGGGAGATTATTGGAAAACACATTTCAGAGAAGGGATTTAAGAGAGGATTTTATAAGAAGCAAATGTGAATTTTTGAAAAACTACTGGGCTCCTCAGGAGCACAGAAAGGGAAATTATCTGGTCTTTTGACTTCTAGTACTCACAACCTCAGAGACTTGAGAATGGACTCCTCCTGGTGAGATAATTTTCTGCCTCCTTGGTTGATCTGACTTTTCTCTTTCACGCAAAGAGTTCCTTTACTATCATGCATTCTTTGTTCTCTTCTAATTTCTAGAATTCCCCTGACTTCTGTTTAGTGTTTTCCTTGGAAATGGGTTCACTCACTTTTCATGATGATCTATTGTGTAAATAGCATTAGTGAGAGGGAGAAAAGGTTGTGATATTTATTATTAAGCACCTCTCCCTTTGAAAGCTATCAGGAATAGGATCTTTTTCCCCCCACTCTGAACCTATTGTACTCCTTGACTAGAAATATTTGAAATATGATAGATATAATTCTAGTCCACTATCTATAGTAAAGGGATTGGTATAAACGGAGGTTACTAAAATGCACAGTATTATAAGATGCAGGCACAAGAGAATAGGAAAATAAAGTGCTCTGTGCAGACTGAAGTAGAAGTCTGTTTAATAACAGCCTGAAGAGAACTGGTCAGAGACATGGAGGAGATAGCATTTAACTGGGCTTTAAAGAATGTCCAGGAATTCATCAGACCAAGAGGGGGAGGGAAGTCATTCCAGGAATAGAGAACAGTGTAAACAAATACATGGAGATGAGGAGACAAATAGCATGTTTAGGGGACAGTGAGTAAATCATTTTGAGCAGTGTGCCTGGTGAGGAGTAATATGAGATAAAATTGGAAAAGTTGGGTGGTACTAGATTGTGGAGGGCCTTGGCTAACAGACAGAGCAGTTTGAACTTTCCTTGATAGGCAATATGGGGCCTCTGAAGATTTTTGAGTAGAAGAGGGATATGATAGAACATATGGATAATAAAGATTATTCTGGCAGTGGTGTAAGTGAGAATGTCAAAGACAACTTTAGGGTTTCAAACATAGGAGTGGAGATAACTGGAAATGCTACAAGAAGAAATAGTTACAAAGAGGAATTGATTTAAGGGGAAGACTTGATTTTAGACATATTGTGTCAGACACATTTTGGACATAGCTACATTTAGGCAGAGATATCTTGTAGACAGCTCGAGATAATGGGTCTGGAACTCAAAAATAAAAGGGTTTTCAAGAACGGAGAAAGAGAATCACAGACTAGTATATCAGAGTTCTATGGGCTGGAGAAATCATCTAGTCCAACTCATGCTTGAACAACAACTCCCCTTAAAGTGCTCAACAACCATTCTTTGCTTGAAGACCTCTAGTGAGACAGATTCTACTACTTCCTAAAGAGCCCATTCTACTTTTAGACAAATAATTTTGGGGAAGTTATTTCTTTTGCCAAGCCTAAATCTTCTCTCCAACTTCCTCTTATTGTTACTTGTTCCATCCTTTCGAATTAAGCAGAGTATGTTGAGCCCTATTCACATAACCATTCAAATACTTGAAGTCAACTGGCATTTTCTACAGGTACACTTTTCTCCAAGTTCTCCAACATCCACAGTTCTTTCAGTGGGTCGTTGTATGACATGATTTTTAAAATCCTTTATGTCTCTGTTTGCTCTTTTCTGGAAGTTTTTGGCTTAATGATGCTTCTTAAAAATGTGGCTTCTAGAACTAACATAATACTTCTAATTTAATCTAAATAGGATAGAATATCGCAAGCTAATCACCTTCCAAATTCTGGACATGATGCCTCTTTAAATAGTGTCCAAGATTGCATTAACTTTCTTGACTACCACATTGTCTTATTAGCTCATATCAAATGTATAGTTCTCTTAAAAAAAACCCAACAAAAATCCCCCAAACAACAATAACAAATAAACCCATATCTTTCTTAAACAAATTGTTCTTTAGCCAAGACTCTCTCATTTTGCACTGGTAAAGTTAATGCCTATTAAATTTAACTTACCAGGTCTGGTTTAATATTCTGTAGTTATCTTATTAGATGTGTATTCTGTCATCCAAACATGGTACATACCCTCTTCTGTGTTGGTGTCATCTTAAAAAAATTGATAAAATTTCCTTTATGCATTCATCCAAGTTAATGATAAAACTGCTAAATAGAATAGGACCAGGCTCAGATCCCTGGAAAGAGAAAGAATACTTGACTTTGAGTTAGAAGACTTGGGATCAAAACCCAACTCTGTTACTCACTACTTGTACGATTCTGGATAAATCACTTAACCACTATGGGCCTCAGTTTACCAAACTTTAAAATGAAGAGTTTGGACTAGGTGATCCCTAACGGTGATCCATTAAATCTATGAGCTATGATCCTATGAATTCAATTCAATCCAACAAAAATTTATCAAGCACTTATATATGTCAGAGGGGCAGCCTTGGAGGCAGAGAACCTAGGTTCGAGTGCTAACTCGGCAAATATTGACTCCTAGGACTTGGGCAAGGCATTTAACCTTGAATTGCCTCTGTGCAACTCTCCAAGGTGGCAAATTGCAGAGTAATCAGTTTTACAACGGTAAAAGCAAGGTAATTGGAGAAGAGATAACACTAATAATTTGAAAGGTTTCAGATGATAGGATTTAAAAATTATAAAGCAACTTGATGTATATTAATCAGAATTGGCTCTAGTCTGAGTCAAACACAATTTCATCCAATGGAGGAGGATTATTCTAAGGCAAATACCCATTCCATTTCTTTTTTGTGGTGTCTAAAGCCAACTTTATCTAGTATTGGCAGCAGCAGATTGAGAGGAAGGAGGACTAAAATTGTGTCAAGACTCTAGAAATTACCTATTCCTTTTTTCCAACTGTAGGCAAAATTTTACTTGAAAAAAGATGGATTTCTATAAAAAGAAGCATATCTTCATAATAGCAAAAGCTCTTTGGTTCTGGTTGGAGTTGGGGGTGGTGAGTTATGGTTAGTATTCTGATCACAGATCTCTGAAATGTAGCAGGGTGGCATAAGAGAAATGATAGGGTCCAATGGAAAGAGTAGTTAGATCTGAGGTTCAAGAAAGTAAGCAAAATATTCTTTTTGTGCTACTAACTTCTCATATAACCTTAGTGAAGTCATTTCCCTTCTCAGAGTTAGTTTCCTTAATCATTTAATCTACAAGCTTCTACTATATGATCCAGAACCAGAATTTAGGGGATACCCTGAGTCTAGAAATCTACATCTATATCAAATACATATCTATACACATATATAGACAGACATATGCAAATATGTATATATGTATATATATACATCTGTATATATATCTGTATAGATGTATATATATACATCTGAGTAGCTACATGGCACAATGGATAGAACACTGGACCTGGGGTCCGGAGAACCTGAGTTCAAATCTGGCCTCAGACATTTATTAGCTGTGTGATCCTGGGCAAGTCACTTTACTCTGTTTACCTCAGTTTCCTCATCTGTAAAATGAACTGAAAGAGGAAATGGCAAAACAGTATCTCTGCTAAGGAAACCGCAGATGGGGTCATGAAAAGTCACATTATTGAACAATAACAAAATGCATATATACACCTATATAAATATATAAATATGTATGTATACAGACATACACACATACACACATACACGCACACACACACACATATATATATATAAACATACATTTATGCACAGACATATGGGAATCATGCATATAGAGGAGATAGCTGAACTCATTGGAGCTCATGAGGTCACCTAGAGAGAATCTAAACCACTAGAGAGTGTAGTTTGCTTATTTGTAAAATATGGCATTGTAGATTAGGAGAAAGAGCACTGAATAAAGAGTCAGAAGAAATGAGTTCATTTCTTAGCATTCGCCCTTTTTCTTTGGTAACTTGGACAATTCACTTAACCTCTAAGTCTATAACAATAAGTTTAACATCTAAGTTACAACTATATTAACTTAGTAACTTATTAACTCTAAGCTAACAATTATAATAATAATTCACTTAACCTCTGTTTCTGTATCACACTTCAAGATTTTTTTTTTTTTGCTAAGAACAGACTTTTACTGACAGCAGAAGATATATAGTACCAGCTTGCCTTTTACTGTTACACATTCCTTGCCCTGGAAAGAACTACACCACTATAGTTTTCTTTCATTTCTTCAGAAGCTAAAACTATTGGAAAGGTAACTATTGAAAACCTCAATTTTAGGACTGAGTCATTCTTTTGTGAAAACTGGTTTTTCATTTGCAAGACAGATAGAGAGATGGATAGATTTTTTTTTCATTAAGTGGGAGTGCATTCTTTTTTTTCAGTCAATAAGAAAATATTTATTAAGCCACATACTGTGCTAATAAGTGCTGTCAAAAAATAATTTTTAGATAGTTATTTTTTTCCTTTTTTGATTAAAGCCTTTTATTTTCAAAACAGGTGCTTAGATACTTATTAACATTCCCCCCTGCAATACCTTGTGTTTCAAAATTTTTTTTATCTTTCTTCCTCCTACCTCCCCCTCTAGGAGGCCAGTAATCCAATATTTGTTAAACATGTGAAATTCTTCTATATATATTTCCACAATTATCCTGGTGCACAAGAAAAATCTGATAAAAAATGAGAAAGAAAACAAAATTCAAGCAAACAACAATAAAAAAAGGAAAATACTATGTTGTGATCCATACTCAGTCCCCACAGTACTCTTTCTAGGTGCAGATGGTTCTCTTCAGCATAAGATCATTGGACTTGGCCTGAATCACTTTGCTGTTTTATAAAGAGCAACATCCATCAGAATTGATCATCATATAATTCAAGATATTTTTCAAAAGTGTTTTCACACTTTTAAAAAGTGCTTTCCCCTACTATTGTGTTATAAGAAATGATGAGCAGGATGGTCTCAGAAAAACTTGGAAAGACTTCCATGAGCTGATGCAAAGTGAAATCTATTGTGTACAAAGTAACAGCAATATTGTATGATGATCAGCTGTGAAGACAAAACTATTCTCAAATACAATGATCCAAGACAACACTGAAGGACTTATGATGAAAAATTCTATCCATCCCCAGAGAGTAGAACTGATGATATCTGAATGCTTTTTTTTAGCTTTGTTTTTCTTGAGGATTTGGTCTTTTTTTTTTTTTTTTGGTCTATGTTTTCTTTCACAACATGACTAATGAAAATGTTTTGCATGACTACACATGTATAACCTATACTGAATTTCTTGCATATTCAATGAGGTAATGGTGGAACATGTAAGGAGAGAGGAAGGGAAAGAATCTGGAACTCAAAGTTTTAAAAACTAATGTTAAAAATTATTTTTACATGTACCTGGAGAAAAAAATACTAAAAGAAAAGAAATGTTTTCCCTGTATCATCTCACTCGACTCTCACAGCAACTCTATCATTTGAGTTCTATCAGTATTGTCATCCTCACTTTACCACTGGGGAAATTGAGACACAACAGAGATTCAGAGAGTGACTTCTTTGTAGTCACACTAGGATCAGAGACCAGATTACCATCTCAGACTTCTTGATTCCAAATTCAGTGCCCAATCCAGTTCAGCAGGAGAGCCCCAAAGATTTCACTTAATAGTGGGGTAAGTAAGAGCCTTTGGCTGTAGGAAACCTCAAGTATCCCAGAGTTAAAAAACAAAAAAAAATCCAAATGAAGTCCAAGGCAAAGAGAGAAACATTTTTGTAGTTGATATTAACGTGATCTCTGGGCTGTGTTTATTGAAACAATCTTAGACCCATAATCAAAACAATGTTTTATCATTTCCCCTCCAGGATAGTCACAAGCCACAAAGGGATCCTTTGACACATCTCTTTTGCACTTGAAACTCCAATGGAAACACTGCCATTCACTTTGAAAAGAAAAATAACTTTTCAAAGCCCTCATATATGTTTTTCTGATTCATCCTTTTGATATTTAACTTGGATCCAAAGCTAAATTCAATTGGTTTTCTCCAAATACATTTTTGGGCTGCTTCCACCATTGTTCTTGGAAATGATTTTTTTCTTCTTTTGACATACTGTACATTAGATATACAACCTGGTCAACACCATTTCAGACTCTGATTCTGACTCCCTTGATGGGCTGTCAGGACCGCCTTTAAAATATTGTCTCCTGGTTGAAGCAGCCTTGTCATTTGGCTTTCCATTGAACAACAATGTTTGTGTCTGTGTATTTGCAACGGTGGGGGAGAAGATTGGGTAAGCATGTTTTCCTGGGGGTTTATGAGAATGTCTGAGTGCTTTGCTGATATGTATGAATGTTAGTGCATGTTTTTAGGGGGATATTTGTGTGTGTTTTTCTATGTCCGAGGGAATAGACAAATTGTGTGAGAGTTTCTCAGCAGGTGGGGGGGGAGGGAGGATGAACAAGCTGTGTATTATCTGAGAGGGAGTAGAGCACATTTGCTGTGTGGAGCACATTTGCTGTGTGGATGTGGGGTTTGGTTGCGCCATGCTCTTAGTCCCTGGAGAAGTCTGCATTTGCTGGGAGGGAATGACCACCACACTGTCCCATTGCTCTTGCTAAGGACTTTGGCCTGTGGGCCCTGAAAAGAAGAGAATATTGGCTTGGAATCAGGAGAGATCTGGATTCAAATTCTTTCAGCTATAGGATCGTGACCTCTTTAAGCTTCAATTTTCTCATTTGTAAAAGGAGGTTCATGATACCTATAATTACCTAGCTTGCAGAGTGAGATAATACATGCAAAGTGCTTGAATGTTCCCTGTTATTATTATTACTAGTCTATGTCACTTCACTGTTACCTTCACCTCCAGCCTCTTGATCATGTTCTAAGTTTTTTCTACCCCTTCATGTTTTTGGTGAAACCCAGTTTCCCTTCTTAGATTAAGCTTTTGAAATGTTTTCCTCTCACCCCCTTCCTCATTTTCCTTCTTAATCTAATTTTGACTCCCATGATTCTATGCTAATGTTAATCTCTCTTCCACTTAATATGATTCTCTCACCACCAGGAATCTAAAACTATATTCTGGCCCCTCTTTAATCTCTCTTCTTATACCTTTTTCCCCTGACTTTCTTGCTTTACTTCTTGCTATTCCAATCTCAGCCTTGACCTTTTCTTCTTCTTTCTTGACCTTTTAATCAAACTTTCCCATCCATATGCCTTCCTGCTTCCATTTCTCCTTCATTTTTTCTGGTATTAGTCACCCTTCTCACCTTCTCTTCTCAAACTGCCTTCTTAAAGAACCAATATGATATAATGAAAAAAAATATTGGATTTGGATTTTAAAAAAAACCTGGTTTTAAATGCCAGTTCTGTTCCTTACCCATAGGTCTGTGGATAACTGACTTAGGATCATGGGATCAGAAATTTACATCTGGAAGAAACCTCAGAAATCATCAAATCCAACTCCCTTATTTAATAGATGAGAAAAGTGAGGACCAGAGAAGTTGCCCAGGATCATGCAAATATTAAATAGTGGATTGAGGAATTAAATTGAGGTCCTCTTGTTACAAATCTATTGTTCTTTTCTCTATATAATTCTGCATTAACACCCTCTATGAGCTTCTGATCTGATTTAGAAACTCAGAATTTAAGAGGCTAAGGGAAAGTCGGAAACCAACATCTGAATAAGGGTCTCTTCTTCTAACATCCAGAACAAGTGTTAATCCAGACATTTAATGGCTTTGAAGACCTCCAGAGACCTATTATTGCTGGGGACAATTCAATTCCATAAACATATATTAAGAAGCTACTACATGGCAATTCCTATGCTAGGCACTATAGGTACCAAACAGTGCAAATCCACTCATTTTTTTCTAAAATTTTCTGTTTTTCCATGCCACCTATGCTCATTGATAAATTTTCCTTTTATTGAATCTAAATCTATTGTAAATAGCTTCTACTTTGTCTTTGGTGCTGATCTCTGGGACTAAACTCATCAAAGTTAATCCCTCTTGAACATGAAAGGACATTAGATACATGAAGGCTACTCTTGTACCCCTCTTCTTTGGCGGGAGGGGAAGGACAATTCAATTGATCATTGGGTAGCATGTTTTATGGACTTTTTAACCCCGGTTACTTTTTGATGCATATTCTCGTTTGTTTCTAATTTTTTAAAAAACCATATGATCCCTAAAAGTGAACACTGTTCTAGTTGAGATCTGATTTTTAAAAGGAGGTAATAATACTTTGCCATTTATCTAACAAAGGCCAAGGCAATCTGCTACATCCTGTGCCATGGTCAATCATTTTGGATTGTGTCTGTCCACTGGGCGTTAATGACTCTGGAAAAGAGTGAGTCTGATGATTTTGCACAGCTCTACCTCATTAAATCCAATTCGTGCTTTTGTTGGAACATCCTCTTGATGTCTTTGATCCTCTTTGAGAATGAAGGAACAACAACAGCAAAAATAGGGTGATTTTATTTATACATTTTAAAATGATACAGGTGCTAGTTATTATAATATCTCCTTTAGGAGTTGGTCCTCATCCCAAAAAGAGCTGCAATTCTCCTTACATATGCATGTGTCAATGTGTTTTAATGTGTATGACTGCTTATCTGTTAAAAGACTCCATCAAAGAATCTTCTCCCCTCTCTGGCCCTCAGTCTCTCAATTTGTAAAATGGGGAGAATAGTGTCAGCTTCCCAGGTTAATGAGATGATGGACAGGAACACTTTGAGGTCCTTGGAAGCATTTTTGTTGCTCTGTATTGGGCTGAAAAAGAGCCAAATTGGCAATGATAAGGCCTCTGGTTTGTGTCTTGATGAATGTTACATCTTTACAAATGTTACAGCTGGGTGCACTGTATTTGTCTTGTGTGATAGCTATAATATTTCCCAAAAAGTATTGCTATGTATTTTGGAACTTGAAGTTGCTGTATCATTCCTGTTTCAATTATGGCTATAATCCAAACCCTCAGTGTCCTAACCAGATGAAAGATAGGCTCCATCCTTAGCTTTGAAGGCCCCTTCATCTTAACTTTGATTTCCAACCCACATATGTTAACCATAGGAACGAGGGCCAAGTGATTCTAGGACATTAGAAATCTTAGTGTTCAGACCTGTAGGGTTCTAAGTTTCCATTATTAGACTCATAGCTTGTAAAATGTGAGTGGTCCATTCCTGCCAATAGCCCCAACTACATCAAATGATCCACTGAATAGAGGCACTGACTACAAATTCATTGTTAACTTTAATCTTTCTTTGGTCCTGAATGAAGTGTTCCAGAAGCTCCAGGTCCTGTCAGAGAAAGGACAAGGAACTGAAATGATTTCAGGGGGCTGTGGTGTGGTTAACAGACAAGATACAGGATGAGCTGAGCTCAAAGAATTAGTGCTATAGATAATTTATGGAAAACCAAATAGTTCCTTTGAGACTGTCCAAAGTCATTGAGGTGGTACAATGGATATGGGTCTGGGGTTAAGAGCAGCTGAGTTAAAAGTTTAATCTGGCCGTTGACACTTTCTAGCTGTGTGACCCTGGGCAAGTCATGTAATCTCTATCTACATCAGTTTCATCATATAAAATGGGAATAACAACAGCATCTACCATCTTTTATGTGAAGATAAAAGGAGGTAGGATTTATAACTTAGCACAGAGTTTGGCATTTCATATATGTTTGTTCCTCTCTCATTCTTCCCTGCTCTCCTTCCTTCTTCCCCTCTATCATCATTATTGTTATCATCAAGCAAAATAAAAATTAGTGCTAAGCCCTGAGAATATGAAGAAAGGTATATTGAAGCTGGTACTCCCTAAAACAGAGATTCTTAACCTGGGAATTCATGAACTTGTTTGCAAAAATAATTTTATCTTTATTTCAATAGAATTAATTTCTTTCATAACCCTATGAATTTTTATTTTATACATTTAAAAATATTATTTTGAGATACCCATAGACTTCACTATGCTGCCAAAGGGGTCCATGATACAAAACAAGATTACTGATCTTTGATCTAAAAGTACTATGGAATATTCTTCCTAGAAATTATTATTGATCCTCCCCTCATCTATGAGAGTTGGGCTTTTATATTAGAGCCTATAACTGGTGACTCTCATGTCCAAACACACTATACATGGACAAATCATTAGTTTATTCCTTCAGGGTATCCAGAAAAGCAAAACTGAAAATCCACTTGGGATTTTCCCTCCCCTGAAGTCAGACGATGGGATGCTTCTGGGTTTCATTGAAGTTCAACTGGCTCTTTGCTACTAGGACTAGTTGGGTAGGTTGATAGCGTGCCTTTGAGTTTCCAGAATTGTTTTGGGATGAGAGATTAAATAGTGACTAATGAGAGAGAAGCAATTCAGTGCTATGGAAAGTATACTGTCTTTGGTATCAAAGGACCTGAGTTTGAACAATAACTTTGGCTCTGTTATTTATTATTTGTGAGAACTTCTGAAATCTGAGCCTTAGTTTCCCCATTTGTAAAAGAAAAGCCTTGTAATACATGATATCTGAGATCCCTTTTAATTTTAAAGTCTATGTTTAGTTTCAGCCGTTTGTCACCTACTCTGTATGAGAGCTGTGCTTGGTACTAGAGAACTATATAAAAGTGATGTGACATGATCTCTGTTCTCAGGAAGCCTAGGATAATCCCTAGGAAAATGTAAACATTCCTTGGGGCCAGAATCTATGTCATATGTTATCCTTCTGACCCTATTGCCAAGCACTGTGCCTTGCCCACATCAGATGAGATGTTTGTTGAATGAAAGAACCTATATTTCTATACATGGATGTAAGGTTTACATTCTTCCTAATAGCTCAGAGGGATAGTGCAATATTAGTGTGTGTACTTTATAGATAAAGAAAATGAGGTCCAGAAAGGCTTTATATTTGTTTAATGTCATAGAACTAGTTAATAACAAATGAGATTTCAACTCAGATCTTCTATCACTAAGTCCAATGCTGTTTCTGTTACAATATGGTAGAGGATGTATGACTCAAGAATGATACGTGCTCAAGAGAACAAAATTCTATTCTAGGTCTCAGGAAGAAAAGATCATTTTCGGCCTGGGAATCAAAGAAAGCTTCTTGGAAGAGGTAGTATTTAAGAGTGAGTTTCAGATGAGCTGTTTAATCTGTCAATCAACTACATTACTGAAAGAGATTATGAACACTTCCAGTGGCCTGTTGGAAAGGTTGCTAAACCTTGTCTTGCATCACTCTTAATTAAGTATTTAATAAACATTCAATCTCTACCCGAAACAGATCATTTTAAAGCTCTGGTGCTGCTTCCAAGAACTACTCAAAATCTTTCATAAACACACTTTTCCTAATGTTCACCAAGAATTTTAATAATAAGCAAGTTGTCTGCCAGAAAGCACATCTATTCCCCTGGCCATGGGGAGATTACAGGATCTAATGGCATTCCCTGCCATTGGCACTCAGAAGACCCTGCCTGCTTAGATCTAATCTGTCCCTCTTGGATCCCTGGGAAATCCAAAGCTGAGTATCTGGGAATAAGAATAGCAAAGAAAAGTGGCACAGTGGCAAGATTCCCAAACATGTTTTATGCATGTACCTATTGGAATCCCATTTTTCTGAATATATCTAAGAATATCTATCCTTGTATCTCTCCTGTCTGTCTATCCATCTATCCATCTATCCATCTATCTATCCATCCATCCATCTATCTATCCTGTCTATCTATCTATCCTGTCTGTCTGTCTATCTATCTATCTATCTATCTATCTATCTATCTATCTATCTATCTATCTATCTATCTGTCTATCTATCTGTCTATCTATCTATCCTGTCTATCTATCTATCTATCTATCTGTCTGTCTATCTATCTATTTATCCATCATGTTCATTTGGATGGGTGGAAACCCTTCAATTTGTTGACCAATTAGCCCCATCTCCCAGGGGTCATACCCTTGTTACTAAGCAGCTTCTGCCCCCCTCAGTATAGATCCAGAAAAGACCTGGAAATCTGTCTTCTGGCCCATTTCTGTTCTTCAGCACACAGGATAGTAGGCTATAGGACAGAGCAGAGCAGGGGAGTAAATGGGTTAATCCCCCTCTGCCTGTTCAATCCCTGCAGCTGTCCTCACCAAAGGCTATGAATCACAGCTCCTCAGGAACCCTGAGGTCTGGAGGGACACCAGGACTCGGGTCCTTCCATGAAAAGCGACTCCATGTGGCCTGTGGTTTGGGATGTGAGAGGCAGCATGTTCCTGATTATGGTATTATTATTTACCAGGCGCTAAATTTCAATGCTGAGAAAAAACGCTACAAACTCTCACTACAGAAAATTATAATCACTCACACACACACACATTCAGGCACATAGACACGAGTGACCAGCCTTCTCACCCCATGATCACAAATACCTGCAAATGCAGCCCCTAGATATAAAGGGCCCTTTTACATAGAGTCAGAGGTTCTGAATTTGAGTCCTATCCCTTTCTGAAAGACTTCATGATCTTGGAGAAATTACTGCGTTTCTCTGGGCCTCAGTTTTCTGATTTGTACATTGGGGAGAATTGTTTTGTTGGTTTCTAAGGCCCACTGCCCCTATAATCTTATCATCCAATGACCTCGAATTTTGGATCCTCTTATATTCACTTGGGCATACAGACACCATGCAACACAGCATAACACATGAGTCTGTATATGCTTTAGTGTATTCATAATTCAGTTGCATGTTGTGTTATCAAAATATTTTGATTACAATGATATGTACAAATTTTATACAATAATATAGTTGCAGGTCTATATTGGTACAGAAAGTCTTCCATTGGGATCTCTTGTACTGACAAAATTGCAAGAATGATACTATGCATATACATTTACATATATGCATCTATATTATTCAATCAATAAATATTTATTAAATATATCTACTATGTGCCCCAAGCACTATGATAAAAATTGGGGATATTAAAAAAGGCAAAAGACAGTTTCAGCTTTCCAGGAGCTTGCAGTCTAATGAGAGAGACAACTGCCAACAAACGTATACAAGAAAACTATAGACAGGATAAATAGGAAATAATTAACAGAGGGAAGGCACTGAATTAAGAGGAAGGATTTTTGTAGAAGCTGGGATTTTAGTTGGGACTTAAAGGAAGCCAAGGAGGTCAGTAGTCAGAATAGAGGAGGGAAAGTGGTCCACATATGGGGGACAGGTAGAGAAAATGCAGAGTCAAAGGATGTAGTTTCTTGCTGGTACAGCAGCCACGAGGCCAGTGACACTGGCTTGAAGAGAACATACTGGGTGGAAAGATGTAAGAATACTGGAAAGGTATATGTCACAGACTCATTAAATGTGTGTTAGCTGATTTTGAGTATAGGCTCAGTAACACAGAGTAGTGCATTGCTAAGTCATATGAGCACCCAGCTCATCACTAGGAACTTGGCTACTAGGGGAATTTGGGGAGGGGGGTACAGCTATTCATGAATTCCTATTAAACAATTAGTAACTGACAAGATGTTATTGAATGCCTATGTGTCAGGTACTTTGCAAGAGTCACAAAGCAAGGAATTATTGTGATCAGAATTATTCGGAGTATCTCCCCAAAAAGAAATAACCTTGTTTTTTTAAATGTCTGTTGAAGTAATTTGATCATATAAGCTACTGTCATTAATTATTTCTTAGAAATCAAAAGAAAATGCAATTTTTTTGCTGATGTATATAAAGTGTTGTTTAATAATGTAAATAATATGTTGTGAATTTGTATGCATTCACAAAGTTTTCCATCTAAAAGGGACCTTAGGGGTCATCTATTCTAATTTCTTCCTTCTACAGAAGAGAAAACTGACCCTCTTCAGCTGAAGTCATTTGGGCAAGATTAGATAGCTACTGACAAATCAAAATTAATAATAATTCATATTCATATACCATTTTAAGTTTTATAAAGCACTTTCTTCATAATAACTTTGAAGTAGAAATATTAAAAATTATTATATTTTTATTAATTATGCATTTATCAAGTGCCCACTATATATATCAGGCATTTTGCAAATACTATCTCATTTAACTCTCACAACAACCTTGGGAGGTAGGTATTATTATTATTCTCATTCTACAGTTGAGAAAATTGAGGTAGACAGAAGCTAAGTGACCTGCTTAGGTCAAACAGTATGTGTCTGAGATAGAATTTGAATTCAGGTCTCCTTGATTTCTGAACTTAGATCTTCTGTTTGTCAAGATCAGTCTCCTTTCCATTCCATTATATGATATTGTCTCTGTAGGTTTCCCAATTCTATTACATATACTATGGGCTTTAGCTTGTAGAAACTCTGAAGAACAGAGTTATCCTGATATTAATTATTATCATTATTGTCATAAAAAAATTTCAATGGCATATATTACTAATATCTCACATTTATATATCACTTCTAAGTTTTTCAAAATACTTTACATTTATTATCTCATTTGATCCTCATAACAACCATTTGAGGAAGCTGCTATTGTTATCCCCATTTTGTTGTGGTTGTTATTCAGTTGTTTCATTTGTGACTCCATTTAAGGTTTTCTTCCAAAGATATTGGAGTAGTTTTTCATTTTCTTCTCCTGAACATTTTACAGATGAGGAAACTGAGGCAAACAGAGTTTTGTGACTTCCTCAGGCCACACAGTCAGTATGTGTCTGAAGCCACATTTGAGCTCAGAAGAGTTTTCCAGACTCCAGGTCCAGTGCTCTATCCACTATACCACCCATCCTTATTTTACAGATGAGGAAATTAAAGCAGAGGGCATTAAAAGCCTTGCCTGGAGTCCCAGCTAGTAAGAGTCTGAGGCAGGATTCCAACTGCAATCTTCCTGACTTAAAGCCCAATGCTCCATTCGTTTTGATACCTAGCTTCTCTGCCATATTAGCATATGGTGGTCCATCCAGCATAGAACACAATCTCTCCTTTGATTGCTTTCTGCCTTGGTCAGCTGTCAGACACATTTTCTTTCAGAGCAGTGGGAGAGGTGAGAGTCTCTGGGTTCCCGGAGGCCAGGCAGAGTGAGACCATTTGAGAGCGAGGGGAGCGGGCCATTACTGGGCTCTGTCACTGCTGTCCCTTCTAGCCCCTCAGTGACACCTCGCCCGGGCAGCTCTGCCTGGCACTTGGTTCCCACACACATTCCTGAGAACTGCTGAACCAAACCCAGCTGAGTTCAGCCTGCCAAGCAACTCTGCACACACATCACTGAGAACTGCCTAGGAGAATTCAGGGGCTGGGGCCAAGCCCTGCTTGGGTTTATTATAATTTATTTTGGTATATTTATTTAATTGTATTTGCAATTTCTTCTTTATTTTCCTTCCTGACTGCTTGGATGGCGCGTGACAAGGCCATATGGCACAGCCTCTAATTAGACTATTTTTAAGTTCTCCTTTACTCCCAACCCAATGGCAAATATTACAAAAAGAAAAAAAAATTAATCCCAGAAAAAAACCCCAAAACTTGATGGGATTAAAACTAAATTGACCAGATGGCTTCTTTGCACCTAATTTAGCACAGTCCAGTGGTGCCAGATTTCCAGGGTATAGGGACCCATTATCCCCATATTCAAACCCATAGCTCACTGCCCAGCACTGTTTCGCTTGTTTCTGTCTTTTTTATTTATCTAATCTGGAACAACTTTAAGGAAATGCAGGGGTCTTGCATTGGGGCTTTGGAGTTTGGCAGGGACATGCAACAAACAGAGTGTTAGTGGAAGGGCATCAAATAGAGTACCAGGTGATTCCTTCAGTCCCCGTTTCTGAACCTCATAACTCAACTATAGGTAGATAAAGGGAATGGAACATTAAGGCTGGATCTGCATCAGACCAGGACTCTTGTCCTTTGATTCCTGTTCTATTTGTTTGTCTTCCTGGCCAAAGCTTATTATTACGTGTGAGAAATACCTGAATAATAGCATTATGATACTTTATAGGTTTCTATGTAGCCTCTTTCTTTTTGGACCTTCAATGACTCATTTAACTCTCTGTGCATAATTGCCTCTTTTTTGAGGTAGTAGGTGGGTCAGTGGGTAACTGGAGTCAGGAAGACCTGAATTTAACTCAAACTGCCGGCACTGCTTAACAAAGAGAGTAAGCACAGTATAAATGTTATCTTCTTTTTCTTCTTTAGCTCCTCTTCCTTCTTCTCCTCTCTTCTTCTTTCTCTTCCTCCTTCCTTTCTCCCTCCTCTTCTTCCCTTTCTCCCTCCTCCTTTCTCTTCCTCTTCCCTGCTTCTCCCTCCTCCTCTCCCTCCCTCTTCTTCCTCTTCCTCCTCCTCTTCTTTTTCTCCTTCTCTTCCTCCTCCTCTCTTCTTTCTTCTTTTCTTCTTCTTCCTTTTCTTCTTCTTTTTCTTTTTTCTTCTCTTCCTTCTATTCCTCCTTTATGAGTTATTTTTGAAAAATTTTCAACCACGTTGGAGGAAAGAGGAAAAACAATGATAACATAAAACTTCTATTGACATGGATATTAGGATAATGACTTCCTAAAGAGAAGGTGAAATAGTCCAATTCTTATTTTGATTCTACTTTCTTTACCAAGAAGACTGATTTTTTAGGCTATAGAGGTTAGAGTAAAAGTACATGACAGGAAATTGAAAGTCATGTAAAATGGTACCTAACCACTCTCAAGTTACCTGATCCAAATTAACTATATTCAATTGCCTGTTATGGGACCTGTATGAAGACAAGATGAAAGAGGAGGGAGGAGAGAGAGAGAGAGAGAAAAAGAGAGGGGGGGAAGAGAGAGAGAGAGAGAGAGAAAGAGAGAGAGAGAGAGAGAGAGAGAGAGAGAGAGAGAGAGAGAGAGAGAGAGAGAGAGAGAGAGAGAGAGAGAGAGAAGATGGGGAAGGGGGAGGGGAGAGAGGGAGGGGATAGAGACAGAGACAGAGAGATGTGTTGTCTCTTGTGTAGGAAGTTTCCTTCCTTGTCTCTCCCTTTAGAGAAGATGGTTTTAGCTGGAAAAAAGATTCCAGGAGGTAGCTGAGCATCTTGGTAGTGCAGTGTGTAGAGCACCAGCCCTGGAGTCAGGAGGATCTGAGTTCAAATTTGCTCTCAGACATTTGACACTTACCAGCTGTGTGACCTTAAGCAAGTTACTTAATCCCTTTGTCTCACAAAAAGAAAAAGGACTTCACAGGCTAAACTCTATCATTTTAAGTGGAAAAATTAAGATTTGAATTCTGGCCTTTTGATTTTTGTAGGGTCATAGATTTAGATGCTGAAGGAACCCTATAGATTCTCAAGTACATCCCCACAGTTTACAGATAAGGAGACTGAGGCTCAATGTCATAGAGCTGGTGAATGTCAGGGGTAGGATTTGAATCTGCATCTTTCTAATTCCAAAGTGAGCAATTTTGCTTTTACTTGATGTTCCCAGTTTCAATGTGGATGCGCCAGTCTCAGCTGCAGTGAATATAGGTGTCAATAGGTTGCTCTATTATCCTTCCCTTAATGGTCTTTGCTCCCTCCTTCCCACTCCCTTGGTCTTCCTTGGGTTGAGCCATGTGGTCTTCATTTAAACACTTGAAATAAAAGCCTCTTGCTTTAGCATTAACTGGCCCTTTTGGTTCTTTGGTGGAGCCCTTTGAGTTCCAGCAATGCACTATACAGACTCAAAAAGAAGCTGACTTAGGTGAAGAAGGAAAGACACAACAGAATCACAAACTTTCAGAGTTGGGAGACACCTCAGTGGCTATCTCTTCCAACCCATACCTGCCAAAACTCCCCTCTGCAGCATATTTGAGAAGTGGTCTGGTCATTCAGCCTTGCTCAAATACTTCTAATGAGGGGGGTCCCCTTCCTCCCTAGATGCCAAACCCAGCTTTGCATTGCTCTAATTGTTAGGAAGTTTTTTCCTTGCATCAGTCTCATATAGGAGTGAATAGCCTACAGATGTTGAGGGGAAGCTGTTTTCCAGTTCCATCAAGGATAGGCAAGAGGTTTAGACAATAATAAGAGGGGAATGGTGGATTTCCTGAAGAAAAAAAAGTGATAAAGTATTTTCATTGGCCCAGCTTCAAAAATTAACTTCCCCACTTCTTCGATGTGTTTGATACACTAAGATAGAGCCTTGGGCTTTATTGTCTTAAGATTTCTCTTGTACTGTGAATCCCATGACTGAATTCCTATCTATTAGACTTTTACTAGAGGAAGCGAGAACTGCATTGACATTCCCAAGAGCAACTGTTGTGGTTTATTTTATTTTATTTTTTTGAGCTTTTGGAAATAACAGGTTTGATGACTAACCCCAAAAGAGCCTGCAAGATTTCTGTTAACTAATCGCCTGCTGAGGATCACAGGAAAATTCCTGCTGGACTCCCTGACTTAGTCCACTCCCTGGCTTCATTTTCCATCTCGAGATCCTTCCAGCTCTGCAAACATATACAGCATCACCATGGCGACTCTGGGACCAGATATATGCATACAAAAAAGTATGAGACAATATCTTTCCTCTGTGATCCTTTGTTAGGAGAACGGAAACCTTTTCTTATAAAAACTTCCACAAACAGACTGTCTCACCATCCAACCCTCACACGTGCTCTCCCATCCCTTATTCTTCTCTCTGCCTGTTTTTCACACATGCTCACAAATAGGAGACAGCATGATATACTAGAGTGAGCTCTGGCTTCGGAGACAAAAGGTCGCAGTTTAAATAATACCTTCTAATACTACTTATATAATCTTTCCTTCTCTGAGTCTCAGTTTTCTCCTTTTTCAAATGAAAGACTTCCACTAGTTGGTCTCTACTTTTGTATGATCCCATTATATCTTGACTGTCTTCTCTTCCTCTTCCCCAATCTAATAGTCACATACAATCCCCTCCTTTCTTTTTTAACTTTTTAAATTTCATTTTATTATTTTCTGAAATGAACTTAAGTCTCAAAGGTTATTCTTAATTGTTATTTATTAAAATACCCAAGTTACTTCTTCAAGTATCTTGGAAACCTATTCTGTTCAGTGTAGATTTATATATAATTATTTATATGTAGATTTATAGATAAAATGGTCAAAGGATGCAAATGAGAACTCCTCAGAAGTTACCAGCAAGATAGTTCACCTATCTCTAAAAAGGCAGAGTTTAATTCCATCAAAAGCAAAGGACAAGTAAAATTTAGAGAGATCAATGATTCTTGGCTCAGTAAGAAGACAAAAAAAATTCAGTTTTATGCTCATAGTAACAATCCAAAGATTTTTTATGTGGCCTTGAATGTTATTTCTGGACCAAAGATCTATGGTATATTTTAAGTACTCAGTGCTGATGAAGTCCCATTGGTTAGTGATAAGGACATGATCCTGGAGAGATTGACTGGACACTCCCACCGTAACAGACTGTTGTCAACCATCCTGAAGTCAGTGACTATTTATCTTAGACTGAGGTCAGTCCCTCTTTAGATAGACTTTTAACTGGATAAGAGGTTTTGAATGTCACTAGACACCTCTCCTGTGACAAAGTGCCTGTTGCTGATTCCATTCCAGCAGGGATCTATAAGGCAGAGGATCCACTGCTCATTTAGAAACTGATTGAAATCTTCTAGGGTTTATGGCAAGAGGAGGCTGCCCTCAGGAGTTCAAGGATAACTCCACTGACCATCTCTTTAAAGGAAAATGAAATAGGTTGTCCTGAGAAATCCCAGCAAGCAGTGGGGGGTAGGGGTGTCTCACTCTTAGTCATTGGTGGCCAGATTCTTGCCAGAGTCCTTCTTGATCAATTGATACTTCACCTGGAAGATGGGCATCTACCTGAGAACCAGTGTAACTTCGGAAAGAGCTGAAGAATGGTAGCTATAGTGTTTGCTGCCTGATGACAACTTCAGGAAATGTACCAGGAGCAGAACAGAGGTCTGTTCAAAACATTTGTCAATCTGACTAAAGCCTTTGATACTGTTAGTTGTGAGGGCTTGTGGAAGATGATGGCAAAATTTGGTCACCTACAGTTTCACAATTTGCATGGGTTCTGGATAATAGATGATTTCCCCATGAGTTCTCATTTACTAGTGGAGTAAAGCAGAGCTGTGTGCTTGCTCCCATGCTTTGCAGCATGATGTTCAGAGATGTTGTTAGATTCCATTAATGAGGATAAAACATAATAAAGGTCAGTAAATTATTTAACTTGAAAAGGCTATAAGCCAAGACTTCCATTTGAATTGTCTTAGAAAGATTCTGAAAATTATCTGGCAAGAAAAGGCACTAGGCACTGAAATTCTTCCTTAAAACTGCTAAGCATTCAAATTCTACAGCAAAGAGCAATTTTTCTTCTTTCCCTTTTTTAAAATAATAGCTTCTTTATTTTTAAAATACATGCAAAGATAGTTTTCAACATTCACCCTTGCAAAACCTTGTGTTCCAAATTTTTCTCCCTCTATATCCTCTACTACCCTCCCCATAGACAGCAAATAATCCAATATATGTTAAACATGTGCAGTTCTTCTAAACATATTTCCACAATTATCAAACTGCACAAGAAAAATCAGATCAAAAAGGAAAACAAAAATGAGAAAGAAAACAAAATGCAAGCAAACAACAAAAACAGCAAAAAGATAAAAATACTATGTTGTGATGCACACTCAGATCTCACAGGTCTCTCCCTGGGTGTGTATATATATGGCTTTCTTCATCACTGAACAATTGGAACTGGTTTGAATCATCTCATTGTTGAAGAGAACCATGTCCATCAGAATTGATCATCATATAGTCTTGTTGCTGTGTACAATGATCTCCTGGTTCTGCTCATTTTGCTCAGCATCAGTCCATGCAAATCTCTCCAGGCCTCTCTGAAATCATCTTGTTGGTTGTTTCTTACAGAATAATAATATTCCATAGCATTCATATACCATAATTTGTTCAGCCACTCTCCAATTGATGGGCATCCATTCAGTTTCCAGTTTCTAGCCACTACAAAAAGGGCTGCCACAAACATTCTTGCACATATGGACCTTTTCCATTTTTAATGATCTTTCAGATATAGACCCAGTAGAGATATGGCAGGATCAAAAGGTATGCACAGTCTGTTAGCCCTTTGGGCATAGTTCCAAATTAAAGAGCACAGTTCTGATGGGCTGGCCAGATTGTTTAAATGCCAAATGTACCTTTACCTAAGACTATTTTTACAGACAACCAAGGCACGTACTCACATGGGCATCAGAAGTGATACAAGGACACTCTCAAGGTATCTCTGAAGAACTTTGGAATCAATTATGAAGCATGGGAGACCTTGGCACAGGACAGCCCCTCATGGTGTGCCTTCATCAAAAAAGAAGCTGTGCTCTATGAGTGAAGCAGAATTGCAGTAGCTCAAAAGAAACACGAAGTGCACAAATTTATTGACATCTCCACTCCAAATGTTTATATAGCCATTTATGGCTAAAGCTTACATTGGTCTGATAAGCTACAGCTGGATACACTATACCTTGACCTACCATTCTGATCCTCTTCAAATGTGAAGAATAACAAGGAAATAAATTCTTATCAGTTGAAAAAAATAATAAAATCAAATAAAAAAACAGATGTAGGTTCAGGAGATAAATAAATTAATATTATTAATGATGTAAATGATAACAACTCTTCATATATTGACTTTTCCTCTCTGGTAACAGTTCCCCATTTGTAAAATAAAGGGATCATAGAATCATTAATTTAGAATTGTAAAGGACCTTAGAGGTCATGGAATCTATCATCTTAATGCTCCTTACACATTTGTTTTCCAGCCCTAAAATTATGTAATCTGTGAAGACTTAATTATTAAGTTAACCCTTTTCTCATCCTGCCATTTTTCTTTTAAAATGCCATTTGGATTGAACTTTTCCTCTTTGTTCCCAATAAAACTACTTTCACTGATTCTTTCATAGACTTCAACCCCATCATTGTACAGATGAAGAAATTCTGTGCCTCAGTTCTCTAATTTATAAAATGAGGGGACTGGACTTAGCCTCTAAGCACTCAGTTCTAAATCTATCTATCCCATGACATCCTATATCAATCCCTTAACATCCCTTTCTCCAGTCTTTTTCCCTCTCCCTTAATCCTAATCCATCCTTCCATCAGATTTTATTTTCCTAGGGGTGACCTTGAGAGCTCAATGTTAGGATCAAACCTTGCTTATATATATATATATACACATATATATATATATGTATATATATATATATAACCCAGGTGAAATAATATATATTTTTAAAAAAGAATAAGAAAGGCAGCTATTAAAGGGAAAAAGTCACAAAAGGTCAATAGTTGCTGTATGTGAATATGGTGTGTGTATATGTGTATCTCCCTGTTTGGTGGGGGGAGCAGTATGAAGAGTCAGCTACCAGCTTTATTGGGGTAATGATGAAGAAAACTGCAGAATTCTTAGATTTGGAGTTTTGAATTTGCTTTATTCTTTTAGAATCACCTATCAGACTGATTCATGTGTTGCCATTATCCTAAAGCAGGATGGAACAGAATAGCAAAGTCTGCCCTCAGTTGCCCTGGATTTTCCTGACATACTGATTTCATCATGTCCCATACTTAAAAGCAAACAATGGCTCTCTAAAGCACAAAATCCAAACTCCTTTGCTTAGCTTTCCAGGCTTCAATTATCTGGCACCACCCCAAGTAGCCAGCCTTACTTTCCCCACTCCATCCCGTCACACACCTTTTTGCTGTAGGCAGGATTTCCTCTACAATTCTCTCTTCTATGCTAGTTTCTACCTCTTTGCTTTAGGCTCAGTCTCCACCCTTCTGTTTATTTTTTCCTCCTCATCTTTCAAGTTCCAAGTCTCACTACACCTTTAAGAGTAGGGTTTCTCTGATTCTCGTATTGTTTTCAGTTAATACCACATAATTTAGTCTTTAATTGTCTTTTTTTCAGTTAAAGCAGTCATCTCCTTGATGATAGATGATATTCATATAAGGCATTCAGGTTTGCAAAGCACTTTCATATATTATTTCATTTGAGCTCCACAACAACTCTTCAAAGTAGGTCTATGATATATCTCTGTCTCTAGGTAAGATTAATTTTATTTTACAGGTAGGGAAAGATCTGAGAGGTGAAAGGACTCACTCAAGATTGTGTAGCTAGTAAATGGAGAAGCCAGAACTCAAATACAGGTGTTCTGATTTCCGGTTCAATTGCTTTTTTTTTTTTTTTTTTTTTTTTTAATTTTCAAGATTTGTACTGTCGGGGCAGCTAGGTGGCGCAGTGGTTAGAGCACCAGCCCTGAAATCAGGAGGACCTGAGTTCAAATCTGGTCTCAGACACTTCCTAGCTGTGTGACCCTGGGCAAGTCACTTAACCCCAATTGCTTCAGCAAAAAGCAAAAAAAAAAAAAAAAAGATTTGTACTGTCAAATCTTGAGAATACCAGGAGGGGAGAAAGCATTCCCTGGTTGTACAGGAGTAGTAAATTTATGTCCAGCACCAAGAATCTCAGCTCACCTTCTGCCCTTAAAATGAAGCCTTCTTTGATTCCCGTTGTGTTTCCAGTTAATGCCACATTATTTAACGTTTAATTATTCTCTTTTTTAAAGGCAAGGTCATCATCTCCTTAAAGATAATTGATGTTTCATAAGGTTTTCAAAACACTACATATATTTTTTTCTTTTGAGTCTCACAACAACCCTTCAATGTAGGTACCTATTGAGAAAAATAATTATTAAATAACCAATTATTCAGGAGATCCAAGTTTTTCCCTTTTTTTTTTTTTAGAGGAAAAAGCTATCCACTATTAGGCCAAACCAACTTCTGAAGGACATTGCTGATAATGAGATTAGATAAACTTTCTCTTCAATCTTATTCAGACCCCATCCAAGTGAGAAAGTCTATTGTATTCTACTCAGGCTTGAGTGGGGTTAGATCCTTTGTCTAATTTGTCTGAAGCTGAGGGTGATCTGGGAGAGAGAAAGATCAAAATCATTACTCTTAGTCTCTCTTTAGCATGAGTTTATCTCTCATTATAATATTCATTCTTCTTATTAATTGTTAACCAATCAGAGTTGATTGTCACTTTCTGGAACACCCCCTTTTCCAATGCATAGAAGTAATGATTGGGTTCCATGAAAGTCTTTGACATTCTGGAATGTCATTGAACCCTTTTATTAATTATCTGCTACCATAATTAATAAAATGATTACCCAGAGACTATGCTTCTCAAACTTTTTATATATCATAGTATGATATTACTGTCTCCAAATAAGATTGACTCTCTTTTACAGGTAAGGAAAGTGAAGATCTAAGAGATGAATGGGCTTACTCAAGACCATATTTCTAGTAAATGAAGAGGCCATTTACTTACCAATAAGAAGGCTGAGGGGAATGAATTTTTTTTTTCATAGCTGGAAGAGGAACTGAAGAGTCATGGAAAGTAGAAGTCTCTTGAGACATTAGGAATGATTAGAAAAGGGAGACGAGCCAATGGAGAGGAAGAGTACTGCTACCTACTACAGAAGATATTCATCAAGCAATCAATCAATCAGCAGTTGGAGCCTTGTGTGGCTGGCTCACTTAAGAAATTATCTGCAGGTTCTGTTTGCCTGAATGTACCTGTTTCTTGCACCATGAGACATGGTGAAGTTATTCTCTCTAAATGTTCTCTTCCTTGGGTTGTCTGCTTGGCCAATTGGTATTTTGACACTTGGCAATTTTCTACTCTATTTAAGTCCTTATTTCTTTCTCACTTGTACTTTTACAAAGGGTCCTATCTCCAAAAAGAGAAAAGCTGAATTAAAAAAACCAAAATCACATTCTGAGTGTATGTTATAAAGCAGTAGATTATGTGGGAGGGAAGAGCACAAGAGAGCCTGATTCCGTATTTAACTTTGTCTCTTTACTTATATTTACCTTAGATTTATCTGTTGCTGTTTGTCCTTGTTCTGGAAGAGGACCGTGACATCAGGGAGATGATTCTATGACATGCAAGTGAATTGGATTTAAGCTGTGCAAGCTCACCTGCCTCACTTTCCCTTCCAGAGCCATCTCCAGCCTGGATGAAACTCTTTTGCTGACCTCTACAAGAGAACTTCAAGAAATACCTTGGGAATTTGGAGGGAATTGAGTGAGAAGATTCAGTGAACCTATTTGGAGGAGAGAGATGGAAAATATGGTGGGTCCTAGGGTCAAATGAGGAACTGGCTTGTCTGGCTGTACTTTTAGTTCTGATAGGTGAATGAATATGTGAAATAAGATAGTGAGTCCTAATGTTCTTCTTACAGGGTGTAAATAGATTGAAGGAAGAACAATGATGAGAAGCTGTTACTCAGATATGAGAACAGGGTGATTTAGGGAATGGGGCCTGCAGAACTTTGGTAGTTTTATGAGAAAAGCTTTTTCAACCCTCAAGTCCTTACCTTACTTCTATCCTAGCCTTACCAGTGCCAGACTGGGGACACATGTAATAGGCCAGCAGTTGTTTGTAAAGATACCTGAGCTCCTTGGAAGAAAGAAGTGTTATCTCTCAGGGGGCCTTTGAGTGAACATAGATGACGCATTTTCTTATTAATGATTATGAAGATAGTGATGATCTTGCAAAAATAGCAAAATCTTGTTAAATTTGATATTGGCTTATTCAAAACAATGCTTAATTACAATCAACTCCTTCCCTTACCTCCAACAGATGTTCTGTTGTTCTCTTTTAAGAATATTTGCTCATTCGAGGGGAAACATTAATTCAAAGCTCCTTTTTTTTACTTTCCTGATTTGAATGGGCCATTAGGAAGATTCAAGGAACAGTTTTAATTCATTAATTTTGATTCTCTCTGGAGCCTAGAGTCTGTCCCTAAAGCCCAGTAACTTGGGGTAGCACATGAGTAGTCTTGATCCACTGGAACAGACTGTGAGGTCCAGAGTGAAACTGACAAAGGTCCCACAACGAGAAACCTGATTTTCCCTTTTCCATAGCTGGATCATCAGCAGCTGCTATTCAGTGGAGGTTAGTGAGTTAAATAACTTACTGGCAGAGAGGAAAGTTGGACTTGTGCTGGTTTTCCCTCCAATGTGTGACAGTTTACAGCTCCCACATTTTCCCCTTGTAGAGTCAGGCCACCCATCATCTGGTCTCTCCATCCATTAGCTTTCAGAGACCCTCCACAATGACTCAGAGAGCTGCCCAGTTTAGTGTGTTCAGAGTCTCCATTGATCATTGATGTAGCTGTGTCTAGAATTGGATGAGTTCCCTAAAGCAGGCAAAACTCCACAGTGCCATTGTTTCCTGGGGTTAATTTACAGTTGTTCAGTCTAATGCTGTTTACTTTTCTTTGTCCCCCCAGATTTTCAGAGAAAAGGTTAACTCTCCTGTTTTTCCCTTTCTGGACCAGCCATACCCTGTTTATTTTTCTTTCCCTAAAAACCCTCTAATCTTTGAAGCTCAGATCCCTTAACTCATACCTACAGGTTCATCCCTGACCCAGATGTTGTCACCAATACAATTCCTGGACAGGTAGATGCTAAGGAGTCCTAAACTAGCTGTTAAATCTTGTCCCATCTCACAGCCACTGGCTTTGTTTTTTTTTTTTTTTTTTTGATTCACAAATATCTGTTGAGAGAGACAGCATAATATAGAGCAAAGCTTCTTAAACTGTGGGTAACCTCATGTGGGGTCACATAATGCAATGTGGGGGGTTGAGAAAAATTTGACAATAAAAGATATCAAATATCCCACCAAAAGTGAATTCTTTTTTTTTTTTTTGGCTGAGACAATTGGGGTCAAGTGACTTGCCCAAGGTCACACAGCTAGGATATGTTATGTGTCTGAGGCCAAATTTGAACTCAGGTCTTCCTGACTTCAGGGCTGGTGCTCTATCCACTGTGTCACCTAGCTACCCCCAAAAGTGAATTCTTTATATAAAAGTAAACAAGCACATCTATCTCATTAGTATGAAATTTTGCTTCCTTTTAAAATAAATGGTAAAATTATACCATTATTATACCAAAAGTATACCAAAGAATTGTGCTGAAATAAATTTGTTTATGATTTATTATCAGTAAATATTTGAGTTGAATACTTGTTTTACATACCTATATAATTCTTGGGCAAAAAGGAGTTAGCAGTAGAAAAGGTTTAAGAAGTCCTGGTATAGAGGACACAGGCCCAGTCCTTTATATCAAAAGCACTGGGTTTCAAATTCTACTTTTGACACATGGTGGCTATATGACTCTGGTCAAGACACTTCTCAGTGCTCCAGTAATATTTAAGCTTCTTGAAGGCAGAGATTGTTTAATTATTTACCTTTGTATTTCTAGCCTAATCTTGTTATTCAGTCATTTTCCGTGTCCTATTCTTCATGCCCCCATTTGGGGTTTTCTTGGCAAAGATACTGGAGTGGTTTGCCATTTTCTTCTCCTGGTTATTTTGCAGATGAATAAACTGAGGCAGAGTTAAGTGACTGACAGAGTTAAGTATCACACAGAAAGTGTCTGAGGCTGGATTTGAACTGATCTCTTTCTGACTCCAGATCTGCCCTCACACCTTACCTTAGATCCCCTTTTTTGTTTTGTTTTGGTTTTGTTTTTGGCTAACCCACCACTAATAGGTTCACAAGTTTTGGCCTCCTCCTTTTATGCCCTGGGAGAGTTGACCCCTTCCTAGGTATACTGCTGACCCCCACCTCCCTGTGGGCTTTAGCTTTGCTGCAGCTCAGAATTCTCAAGCACAAAAGCATCATCGTCAGGCTCCCAGGAGTAGGATATGTAGGTTGACAAAGTGACTATTAAAAACTATAAATACAGAATCTGGGAATGAGGTAGGAAAGAAATTGGTTCTGCAGTCAGATCACTTGGGTTTAAATACCAGCTCTGATGATTATTACCTTTGTGACTGTCATTAAGCTTCCTTGGTCTCTTGCTTCCTCGTCTGTGAAATGAGGAGATTGAACTATATCAGGGACTCAACTTTTCATTGTGTCATGAATTCCTTTGGCAGTTTGGTAAAGGTTATGAGCTCCTCCAGAATAATTAAAAAACAAACAAACAAACAAAACGCAAACCACAATGGAAGGAAATGCTAAATTTCAATTAAGAATAAAAATAAAGATATATATTTTCTTTCCCTTCCAAGTTCACAGCCCCTTGAAATCTATCCACATGCCCCATGAGTGGACAGTGGATAGATAGAGCAAAAGTTTTGAGTCAGAAAAATTCATTTTCCAGAATTCATATCTAACTACATAATTTTACTAGCTGTGTGAATCCTCTGCAAGTCACTTAATCCTATTCATCTTAGTTTTCTCATCTTAAACTGAGCTGGAGAAGGAAATGGTAAACCACTCCAATAATTTTGCCAAGAAAACCCCAGATGGAGTCACGAAGAGTCAGACATGACTAAAATATGACTAAACAACAGCAAACCCCTAAGAAGTCCATAAACCTCAGGTTAAAAAACCTCTAGACCAGAAGCACTCTAAAGTCTTTCCCAGTTCAAAATCTAGGCATATATTTTGTCCTGAATTCTAATTGTGACTCTTGGGCCAGTCCCCGGGAGTCCTACCCATGGTGGACCTGTATCTGAAACTAGACCTCCCCAGTGCTGACTTCTCACCTGTTGGGACTTCAGTCAATTGATTACAGATAGGACTCTATGATGCTATGATCCATCAGGACCTCCCTGACATGGATTGCTTGCTTTCCTGGACTCCTGGCTATTTCTCAGTGTTAAATCTTTCCTGATGATTAGTCTTGCCTGGTGAGTTTTGCTGTCCCTAATGTGACCAAATTCTGGTTGTGACTTTTCCTTTGCTTATTCAAGAGTGGTTTGCTTCTGGCCCTGACTTATCTCCATTGCCTTGCATTCCCTCGATTAGGTTTTGCTTTCCTTTGGCTCAGGCTGCTTTCTCATGTACCCTTTAAGCTGTTGATGACATCAGCCTTGTTGGCATCTTAGCAAGTGGCCCCAAGGGAATCATGTGAAATATACTCATTGCCTCAGACTTAATCTCACTCCCTGGCTCTACTGCCACTGGATTTAGGGATGGAATGCAAGGTTTGGGGCACTGGAAGATGTACAGTGCTCTGTTCCACCCTATTTGCCAAGTTGTGACTGCATTAATGGGCAAAGGGAGTCCATTGGAAGAAGAATGAAAATGGGGAATTACATAAATTTATTCCCTTTATACTATAGCTATCTACCCCATGAATTATACAAGTTACTTTGCTTCAGTAATTTTAGACTCAAACCAGAAGAGATTGGGACTGGGTCTTAAAAAGATCAGTGAATTTCTCTCTTGTGTGTATATGTGTTTCTGAGTATGCATCTGGTTATACTCCAAAGCCAAAAAAAAATTGTTTCTAGAATATCTGTAATCCATATCTCTTTTCTACTTTGTTAGCGTAGATAATTGAGAGTTGATCTCTCATTTTATTTCCATCAGGAATCTCCATACCCAGAAACCATCATTTTACTCTACCAAGGTATAATTAGATCTCTACTGAGGAAGAGTATAAACTCTAATGACATTTTTTTATGGTTAGAACCTTCAGTAGCATGATATAAAGGAAAAGTTATTGATTTTGGTGCTAGAAGCTTTGAGTTCAAGTCCTGCCTCTTACATTTATTAACTATAGGATCCTGGGTAAATTACCCAAGCACTCTGATCTTCCTTATCTATGAATATAGAAATGATGAAATTTGCATGATGTTTTGTTATTGGCTTGTCTCCAGGATCAATATAAAAGCTCTTCATAAGCTGACCCCATCCTAGTTTTCTAGGATTTTCTTCTTACAATTTTGCTCTCATTCATGTCTTCTGCTCTTTGGTTTTCCTCAAACATGAGGAAGAGGAAGAGCAACTCCCAACTTCAATCACTCTCACTGACATTTCACTAAATGCTCCATGCCTATGGTACTCTTCATCCTTGTCCTTCTAGCTTCCCTGGTTTCTTTTATGTTTCATCAAAGTCCCATCTTTTGCAAAAAGTCATTCCTAGTCCTCCTTAATCTTAATCTCCCCTCTGAGATTACCCCCAATTTAGCCTGTGCATCCTGTTCGCTCATGGTCATTTGTATGTTGTCTCTTCCATTAGATATGACATAATAGGTGCTTAATAACGTTTGTTGATTTGACTTGATACTTCAAGAACCCATGATTTCCTTACTCTGGCGTTCTTTCCTCATTGATGTAGATTGTAACCTCTATAACTTAAATGAAGTTTTGGAGAGTTGTGTAGGTTGAAAAATTCATCAATCTATGGCCAGCTTAGTTATGAACTCCATGGAGCTTAGCTCTACTCCAGGTATCCAAGCCTGTATTTAAAGCCTTCCCATAGAGTAGTCTTTCACAGCCTGCAGTACAATGGCATAGTCCTATTAGGACTTAGGGATTTCTCCATTCCACTTATTAAGGCATCAGAATTGGACTTCAGAGGAAGTCCAATCATTCTGTGTAGAATTCATAAGATCATCGCTCTAGAGCTGGAAGAGACTTAATAAGCCATCTAGTCTAATTCACTCATTTTATAGATGATGAAACTGATAGAGAGGTAAAGTAAGAGGTCCCATAGATAGCATGTATCAAAGGGTAGAATTTGGACTCAGATTCTTTGACACTAGAACTTGTGCTCTTTCATGTGCCATCTTGTTTTCCTCTTATATAGGGACATAGGTTCTCTTTCTCATTCCACTTCAGCAATGTAGTCTTAGTTCAGATGATGGTTAGCAATTTTTTAGCCACAATACTTCAAAATTAATAGACTAAAATATTGTATAAACATAACTTTTACATACAGTGGGAGATGACAATATTCATGTGATTTGCTTTACCTTGGTAGTATGGAACCAGCCCTGCAATATGCTCATGGTTTGCCTGCAGAGTTTTACAGGCAAGATAAACTGTGACTTTTAAGTCTCAACTAAACCCCCCCACCTCCTCTAGAAGCCCTTCCTAATTCCTTTAAATTCCAGTGCCTTCCCTCTTTTAATTCTTATTTCATGTGTGTGCACTCACATATACACATACCTGTTGTTTCCCCCATTAAATTGTGAGCTCTTATTGTATCCCCAGTGCTTAACATAGTCCTTGGCATATAGTAGGTGCTTAATAAATGTTTTTTGAATTAATTAATGTACTAGGAGAGGGACTGTGTTTAGCTGCATGTAGATTGCATGTAGATCAATCTATCTTCTACTGATCCAGGCCCTCCCCTGCATGTTAAAAATCTAGCCCCCAGACAGGATCATAACTCCTTACTCCTTATTGCCATAGACCTAGTACTAAAAAGAGTGGGATTTCACCAACCCTTTTCTTTACTCAGACCCAGAGTGCTACCCTAAAAAGAACTTTGGTCTCCGAAAATTTGTTAATTGAAGTCTACCTGTAGTTGAATAAAGATACCCTTTCAAGGGGAACAACTAAACTGCAAGAACTGAGTTCTAGATTTTTTATAATGTTAATTTCTTCAACTAGTAGACACACAGGATACCATATTCTAGAAATCCATATTTAAATTCCATAAAAGTTTTTCATAATTTTTTTTGTATCACCAGGTGTCACACCTGTAATCTCTACTCCTAGAGAGGATTCACCTGGTGGATAGCTCAAGTTTGGGAGTTTAAGGATGCTACTGGCTAAGTCAATTGGGTGTCGGCACTAAGTCTGACCCAACTGTGGTGAGCCCTCAGAAAAGGAATGTGGATGGGAAGGATGGCACAGTGCACCAGGATACATAAGGAGAAGACAACTGAGCCAGGTCAGACATGGAGCTGGTTAAGGCTTCTGCTTGCCAATCCTCAGCAGCATTCAACCCATAAATAATTATTGCACTTCTAGTCTGGATGAAATAGGGAGAACAAATCTAAAAAAAAATCTTTGGAACAGGTGAGAGGGATCTTAGGAGTCATTTATCTTAACTTTCTACCAAATGCAAGAATAAAACGATATGGTGAAAAAAGTTTCTCTCCAAAGTAAAAAGACCTGAGTTCTCATCCTAATTCTGAAGTTTGCTACCCATATGCACAGCTCATTCAAACTTTCCTGGCTTCGATTTTCTCACCTGTGACATGAGGATTTACCTTGGATGTCTTCTGAGGATCTTCACTACTCTAGATCTATGATCTCATGGGAAACCTGGAGGTGGAAGCACTTTCTGAATTTTGGATTCAGAGTTTCTCTGTGGCAGAGAAACTTGGAGGTGGGGGAATTTCTTAATCTGGTAAAATCATCCCCACCCTTTAATTCTGGGAATAGAGAAAATATAGCAGGAAAGGAGAATCCTTCTCCATCCCTGGAGGGGGATATAGGAGACTGAGGGTAAGGTGGTGGGTCTATCTCAAAGCCTCCCAACCTTCAGAAGTCCTGAGCCTGAGCTACCCAATGAGCTAGAAGTGCTGTCCTTTGGGAACTCAGAGAGAAAGTGCTGAATGATTATTTCTAAAGCTGGGTATCTTGTGGTATTACTCAATCCTTGCCATCTTGAGATGAAGTCATGGAGCCAGCACCAAATGTAAGTTCATTTTGGCCCAAGAGATCTAATTATTAGGTATTCTCACTCAGTTGACTGGCCAGATCTGCCTGTCCCCTCCACCTTCATTTCCCCAAGTTTGGAAGTACCATTTCCTGGAAACTGATTCCTTGACCCCCACACTGATACTGTGATCAGTCATAAGATTCTGGAGGGTGGAGGCCCTGCCCAATGAGTTCTTTCCATATCCTGTGACTTGAAAATTTCCCCTCCTTCTCCCTCTGATTCAGAAATGCTGTCTATTGAGTTAAAAAAATCTCTTCTTCCAAGTATTTGTTATGAAACTCTCATTCCTGTCCATCTCGGTTTTTCTCCACAACTCATATTTTCCCCATTCCCTTCATTCTATTGTGTGCTGCTATTTGAGGTTCCTGCTCAGTCTCATCTCCTTCTCCTATCCTTTCCATCTTCCTAATGCACATGGAAACCTGGCTCTCTGAAACTTGAAGGGTTGCTCCTTTCGTGTCTCAATTACAGGGGACCAGAAGGAAGAACTGGCTTTCTTTTTTCTCCTTTCTGCCTTTCTGGCATCCCACTAGGTCACCATTATATCTAGATCATCACTCTGTCTAGGTTCTTGTTTCTGAGACTGATTAGCTTCTAGGTTACTCTCCTTTTTAAGATCTTCAGATCACGTTTTACTGCGGACCCCTGCTCTTTACACTTGTATTTGAGGCCATACGTTTTTATGTCTTCTCAAGACTCCTGGTATCTAATCTCATCAGCCTGTTATGTTTCCATGGTTACATGTCAGTGCACTTGTTTTCTAGTCATTTCAGCCATGTCTGATTTTCTCTGACCCCATTGGGTTTTTCCTGCCATTTCCTCTTCCAGCTTCTTTTATAGATGAGGAAACTGAGGGAAACAAGTTTAAGTAACTTGCCCAAGCTCACATAGCTATTTACTGTTAAGTCCTTATACTGTATCTACTGTACCATCTACCAACCCCAAGCAGTGAACTTGGTGTCAAAAACCTTATATTTGGATCTCACCTCAGACCTTGAACTGTGACTATGGGGAAGTTAGCTCCCAAAGCTTCAATTTTCTTCCCCTTGAATCCTTCTTTTTTATCCCAAATCCTTCTCTTTCTTCAACTTGAGTCTTTTCGGTCTCCATTTTGTCCTATAACTTTTCTTCATGTCCTTCCAAATTTCCCTTCTCCAAATTCCGCCTCTGGCTTTCACATTGACAAAGCCTTCCAAATCACCTTTGTAATTCTTTCTCTTCCTCCAGTTCACGTTCTTCTCCTTTTTGAGCTCCCTCTCCCACTCAATCTTTCTACCAAAGGTACTTACTACCCTCTTAGTCACTCAAGTTCCTAACTCAGAGGAATCCTTGACATTTCACACTCTCCTTCTCCCCACCTTTCATCAGTTAGCAGGTCTTGTTGAATTCTACCACCATTACATCTCACACACCACCACAGTTAATCACTTTTCATTCCAACTCTGGTTAACAGTCTTCTCATGCTTTCCTTGATTCCAGGCTTTCCCCATTCCAATCCATCCTCTACACAGATCCCAGAGTAATCTTCCCAAGAACCTGGTCTGACCATCTCATTTTCTTAAACAAAAGCAGGGAAAATTATTCCCTATTGTCCCAGAATAAAACAGCATGGAATTTAAAGCCATTTACAGTTACAGCCTTATCTCACACTGCTTCCCTTTACTCACTTAGTTTATATTACTGGGGTTCCTCAAACTTGATATTATATTTCCCACCTCTCTGGATTTTCACAAGCTTTCCCTTGGGGCTAGAAAGGATTTCCTTTTCATCTCTACCTTTCAGATGTCTCTTTCTCTGCACAACCTTCTCTAATTCTCCCACTAGTTCATGATCCCTATTTCTTCAAATTACCTTGTATTTGCTTATTTGTCTATCTTTTCTACCAACTCACTGGAATGTAAGCTCCTTGGGGTCAGCAGGGACTCTTTCATTTTTGTCTTTATCATCTCAATATTTTACACAGTTCTGAGCACCTTACTCAAAGTAAGTGCTTCATGGATGCTTATTGAATTAAATTATATTGAATTGCAGTGCAAGAGGAGAGCATGGAGGCAATAAATCAGGAATAGCAAATGTTCCCAAGGAGAGGTTCTTGGGTAATTTTTCCTCCCAAAGTTTAGCCTGCTGTGCTTGGCAAGCTGACCCCCCAAAGGCAGGGATAGTCTGGGATTCCCAAACTATAAATCACTCCAATGTCCAGAGGGCTGAGTTTCCCCTAATCTCTATTCTTGAAAATGGAGTGATATGGAATGTGGGGGAAGGGAGTAGAGCTGGGGGGCAGCAGAAGGAGTTAGACGATTGATGGGAGCAGCATTGGTTTCTTGGGGGAGGGGACAAATGTAGTTGTAACTTGAGGAATTTGTGTTAGACTGGGCACAATGGATCAACACACTGGAGTCCCAGAAAAACATATACAGATGTACAGTGTGTACACTTTGGAAATTAAGTTGATTGCCAGCCAGTCAACACCATATGGCACACATAGTTATATATTAGTTGTGGTTAGATACAAAGGATTACAGGATCTTAGGATTTAGAGCTGGAAGGAAACCTATTCTTCATCTTGTGTAGATTTGACATTTTATTAGTGAGGAAACTGAGGCACCAAAGGGGAAGCAATGGAAGCAGGAAATACTGATCTGGGATTAAAACTAAGGACTTCTGACATCAAATAATAACAACTCATATTTACAGAGCATTGTAAGATTTACAAAAGACTTTTCTTGAATTAACCTTATGAGGAAGGTATTTGAAATATCATTATCTTCATGTTTCACAGATGAGAAAATTGAAGTAAGTTACATGCATAAGATCACACAACACACAATTTGGGTCAGAACCCAAATTTCTCTTGATATCAAGTTCAGAACTCTTTCCATTACATCATACTGATTAAGTATTTACAATCAAGGAACTATTTAGTATCTACTTAAGATATCAATTACATGTATGTGAGGGGAAGCTTTAAGAATGCATGCTATAATAGGTTCTTAGGAAATCCTCAGTTCAAATCTGGCTTCAGATACTTACTTGTGTGACTCTGAACAAGTCACTTAACCACCATCTGCCTATGGTTTTTCATCTGTAAAATATTAGGTAATAATAGTATCTACTTCCCAGAATTAATGTGAGGACAAAGTGAAATAATATTTAGAAAGTGCTTCATAAACCTTAAAGCACTATATAAATGCTAACCATTATTACTATTGCGATGACCATAAAATCTTAAAATTGCGGCTGGCTTTAAAAGTCATTTATTCCAATCTCTCATCAAACACAAGAATTAAATAGATTCTTATTTCAACCAGTGACTGATCATTATTCCCCTTCCATTTTTAAATGAGAGAAGAATTATTGCTCACCTCATTTCAACCTGAGAATAAAGGATACCAATCCCACCTTATATATTAACAAAAAAGAATCACTTCAGTATAAAACTCCTTTCTTTTTGTGCTCATTGAGAGGATTAGAGAATGATGATTAAGCCATTTTGACTACTTGGGGATCTCTTAGAGTTGGTCAACTGATAAACATTTAAGTTTACTTAATTACCATTGGAACTTAATTACTATGATACCAGGTACTGTGTTAGTTGTTGGGATTATAAAGAAAAGTAAAAGACAGACCCTTCTCTCAAGCAGCTCATAAGTTAATGAGAGAACATGCAAAAAATTATGTACAAACAAGTTACAGACTGGATAAACTGGAGATAATAAACAGAGAGAGATAAGGAATTGGCATTAAAGGGGATTGGTAAGGGCTTCTTGTACAAGGTGGGGTTGTAGGTGAGACTTGAAAGAACCTTCCCAAGGAAGCTGGGAGCAGAGATGAAGAGGTGTTCCAGGCATGGGGGACAGCCAGAAAAAATGCCCAGAGCCAGAAAATGGAGTTTTTTGAGAGAAGCAGTGAGGAAACTGGAGGAGGTAAGCTGATAAAAAATAGCCTTGTGGATAAATGGATTCTCTTTTATTTGATCTCACATTCAAGTATTTGAAAGTCTCTCCCAGAGAAATGATATTTAACTTGTCCTACTTGGTCCCAGAAGGCAGAAGAGCAATAATTAGAAATTATTAAGAAGCAAATTTAGGTCTGAGATAAGAAAAAAGCAAACAACCAACATACGGCATTCCTAACAAGCAGAGTTATATAAAAGTGTCATGGACTGCTTCATGATAAAGTGGGTTCCCCATCATTGGAGGTCTTCCACAAAAGGCAGGCTACAAACATTCATTCTTCATCATATTTTGGTGAGAATTCTTTTTTGGGAATGAGTTGGATTACATGGTCCCTGAGGTGGTTTCTAACTCTGCTACCCTGGGATTCTTTGCTCTAAAAGCACTTTATATTCCTTTCATATGCTTATTATATTCTTGTTATTTATCCTTCATGCTTGAAGAAGACCAACATGATATCATGATGTCGGGTCAATGAGCAGTGTGTGGGACCATGGCTGATCATACTAACAGGAGCCTGGAAGATTCTACCACAGGTATTATATTCTAATTAGTATTGTGATTATCTGTGCACACATTTCATTCTGCCCTACTAGACTATAAACTCTTTAATTATAAATTTCAAATTATAAACTATGTTTTATTTTGTTTTCCACCGTGATTACCTGAATACATTGTACACCATAGACACTAAATAAAAGTTTGTTGAATAAACTATCATATGATTCAAGTGACAATTATAGAAGCCTAAAATAATAAGATTTAGAGCTGGAAGTGATCTTAAAACCATTTACTTTAATTACTTCCATTTGCAGATAAAAGGACTCTTTGCCCCTCTTAGTTAACTAGCTTTGGGGATTTCATTTGGCAAGGGTCCATCTAGCAATTGAGACAGTGTGTGGTGCAGTGGATAGATTACAAAGCCCAGAGTGAGTTCAAATCCAACCTCAGATGCTTTGAAGCTCTGTGACCCTGGACACTTAACTTCCTCATCTATTAATTAGGTAGGGAAAGAAATGGAAAATTACTCCAGTATCTTTGCCAAGAAAACCTCAAAAATAGCATTATGAAGAGTTGGATACTACTGAAACTGAACAACTGAACAACAGCATCCAGCAATTCAAAAGAAGGTATCAAGGAGATGTAGCTCTGAGGCTGAGATTCTTATGTCTATCACTGTAATTCTCTGAGTGATTTATATGGTATTGTCTAATTGGGCCTGGATCAAACTCAGTCTTAACTACTGCAGGTTGGGCGTAGTCCTACAATGCTTATAAAGTCCTATGATGGTTATAAAGACCGTCAATATCAGAGGTAGAAGGGTTCTTAAAAGGACTTGATCCTAACTTCAGCTTAATTAATGACCTCTCCTTCCTGTTTCCCCAGAAGAATGCCAATTGGACTAGGAGAGTGACTATTGTTACTATTTTTTTTCTGTTCTTTTTCTTCTTTTTTAGCATTCCTAGTGTTTAGAAATATGTGCTTTATTCACTTGGAATGATAGAGATATCTCCATCTATTTGCCATAGAGTCTCTATTTGAACATCTGGTCTCTGCTTGAATACTTTCAGTGACAGGAAACTCACCACATCATGATATAATAAATGCATTTCCCCCCTTTCTCTGGCCACTGGACTGATGGCTCTGGAGGAGAGATTGAGACTAATGAGTTTGCGCAGTCCTGTCTCAAGTCCAATCACTCATAAGCCAAGACTTCACCTTTGTGATGTTATTGATCCTCAACAACAATCCAGCTCTAAAGCCAGGATCTTATGATTCTGTTAAGAAGTTGGGTAACTGAACCACATAGCGTACCAGAACCCGGCGTTCTGGAAGCAAGCAGAAGGAGCTTCCTAGATTGCCATTAACACGAGCTGGTGAGACCCACCATCTTTCTGGGCCTTAGCATCCTCACTGGAAAAATGATAAGGATACTTCACAAATATAAGCATGTACCCTGCCAACAAATGGGGGCAATGCAGCACTTGAAAGGACCAGTTAGATGTTACCATAATCTTTCCTTATTTAAAAAATGGGTATAATAATACCAGCGTTACCTCCCACATGGGTTCTCCCCAAATAGAATGATGCAGAAATCGTGCTTTGCCAACTTTCAAAATCTGTGACTATTACTATTATGATTGCACCATTTCCAGTTGGGAAATAAAATCTATTCTTCCTTATATCAGAGGGCAGCTTTGTTTGATTTTGCAGGTTAGTGTGATCCAGGGGTGCAAACTTCTGATTTTTATGCTCTTCAGAATAGAGAAAAAGTGGGTTCACTACATTAAAGTCTCTCTCAGTAATCTTCTTAGGGGGAGGACTTAGGCCAGAAGCCACAGGCCCTGGCACCTCTGTCCCATGACCAGTCACCTGCTTTGGAGAATTTGGTCTCCACACCCTGGCTGTAGGCAGGTGCTGGCACAAGACCGCTCCAAGGAGAACGGTTATTAAATAGAAATTCTTCTCGGTGAAGAACGAGAAATGCCCCTTTTCCACTTCTCCGAGCTGGCTTTTGTGCCACTGGAAATGTCATCCTTGGCTGTTGTAGTTATGGTTCAGGTGCATTTGGAATGACTCAGAACTGGAGACACATGCCATGTGTAAAATCTCCACTCATGTTATTTATGAGGCACGAGAGCCTGATCACCCCCCACCCCAACCCCACTAAAGGAAAAAAGTGAGAGGAGGGGGCTGGCGAGTGGAGGGGGGCAGGGAGAAGACCAAGATCATGAAGGGAAAAGTGTCTATAGAAGGAAATATTTTCATATGTTGTTGATTTCTAGTTCCTGCTTTGCCTGACAGTGCATGTGTTTCCAATCTGGTTTGAACATGTGAGCCCAGCATTCAGAGTGCTCTTATATTGGCCATACAGATCCCTGCACCCCCCTCCCCTACCTCCCCCTTGCTTAGCACTCCAGCAGATGGAAGTTCTGTTATTGCAAGGCCTGGAACACATTCTTTAGACTTTCTTTTTTCTTTCTTTATCTTTTTTCCCCTTTCCTCCATCTTTTTTCCTCTTCTCTCTTCTCACATTTCTTCTTTTCTCCTCTCTTCTGTTCCCTTCTCCTCTCCTTTCCTTTTTCTCCCCTTTCACTCATGTTAAAACAATAAACACCAGTCATAGAAATGGAAGGGATCTTAAGAGACTCCAAATCACAGAATCTGAGCCAGAAAGAACCTTAAATGCCATTTAGTCTAATCCATTCCCATAAAGGAAACCCTCCTATGATATGCAGAACAAGTGGTCATCTGGTCTCTCTGTTGGAATACCTCCAGAGACAGGAGACTCACTACCGCATGATGTGGTGCATTTCACTTTATTAGCTCTAATTGTTAGAAAGTTTTCCCATAATTATAATCAGTTGAAGTCTGCTTCTCTGAAACTTCCCCCTTTGCTCCTAATTCAGCTCCTGGGACCAAGCAGAACAAGCCTATTATGTGTCCTGTGGGGTTTCAGTATCATTTAAACATTTGCATTTGGACATTTGGGCTACAGAGGGGCTGGGGGATGATGAATTCATGTTAGGAGCTTCTGAGCCTCTTGAGGATTTGCAGTGTTGCCTTTGTTTTTTCCTTCTGACCAGATTTTTCTATTTTAATGTATTGTTCCATGTTTAATTGCTCTGGCACTGGCTCAGGAGTGTGGCTGCTGAGATTGAAGCTCCTGATTGGTTCTGGCCGAGGGCTCTTGGGGATGTGCAGTGTAGGGCTACAAAGGTTGATGAGTTAAGGTGAAACTATTCCACGCTTGCCATCCCCAGCCTTCCGAGCCTTGCCTGGAAGGAGATCTCAGAAACAAAGGCCTCTTAATCACCCAGCAAGCCTCCTGGGCTCAACTCCTTTACTTCTTGCCTCTATGAGATCATCTATGTTTTGAGTCCCTGTGGCTGTGTTTGTATTTCTTTGTGGACAGATGCCATTAGAGCAGGGATTCTTTTGATAAAATCTAGCTTTAAGATTTGCAAAGGGCTTTACAAATATCTCATTTTGTCCTCAAATTATGGGAGACATCTGCAATTATTATCCCCATTTTACAAATAAGAAAACTGAGGCAGATAGAGAGCACATAACTTGCCCAGGGTCAGAAAACTAATAAGTATTTGAATTCCTGACATCAAATTCAGCAATCTTTTTACTGGATCATGAAGATGCATATACTCTTTTTTTGTGTCATAGACCCTATTAGCAATAGGTCACATCTATGAAACTCCTTTCAGAATATGAAACTCCTTTCAGAAACTCCTTTTTTTTTAAAGAAAAATTCATAATTGAAAGAAATACTAAATTTCAATTAGAAGTTAGTAAAAATAGAAATATACATTTCTACCTCCCAAGTTCACATATTACAGCTTAAGAACCAGTATTCTAGTTGTTAGTATTGAGTGGGTCCAATTTTCCCATTTGCCTTGATTTACATCTAATATTAAATGATAACATTTTACACAAATGAATTTAAGATTTCATAAGCTTCCAATGAAAATCACAACCTTTCAAAGTCTTCTTGTACCAATCTTGCCCACATTGAAATCTTATTGAGGGTCTTTTCAAAATCTTGGGAACTTCTCATTTTTAATGTAAGCTTAGACCCTGATAACTTTGGTACATATTCTAATCATCTTGCTGACATTGCAGAGCATGGAACTTTGTCTGACTACCCATATACCCTGAGATTTTGCTGAGAGGATACAGGGAATTCTTCTGATTGATTCCCAGTTACTGGAGATGCTTCCTTGGTACATAGCAAGTATTACATATAATATTAGCTTTATTGTTAGTACAATCTACTTGTCAATGTGCTAAATATTACCTCATTTGAATCTCACTGATAAGGTAGGTGCTATAACTTTCTCCATTTTACAGTTAAGGAAACTGAGGCAGGCAGAGATTAATTAACTTGCTTGTGGTGACACAGGTAGTACATATTTGATGAAATTTTGATTTGAACTCAGGTCTTTCTGACTTTGGGTTCAGCTCTCTATCCACTGTACTACCTATTTGCATTTAGGGAGCTGGGGGTGGATATATAGCTGAAAGCCCTTTCTCTTTTTTCCCCAACTTCCAAGATAGTACCTTACAGGTGAAATATACATCAAACCTGAGAAGGAAGTTCCAGCATCTGTAGATCCCTGCTGTGCACAGATCAGAGAATGGAATTATTGAAAATAGGCTTTCCTAGCTTTGGCTGTTTTTCTATGGGTATGCTAAGCTTGAGAGCTCTCATGTTTGAGAGATCCTGAGTTTGAGATTTTGGGCAATGGAACTTCTAGAGAGGGATTTCCAGATGCCAGATGCTCTTTGGAGAAATAGTTGGATGGGTAAACTCAAATAGAAACGGATCCCTGCTAGCTATTGACTTAGAACTACAGATTGTTTGGAGCTATGCTCAAAAACTTATCAAACTGTGCATACCCTTTGACCCAGCAGTGTTTCTACTGAGCCTATATCCCAAAGAGATTTTAAAGGAGGGAAAGGGACCCACATGTGCAAAAATGTTTGTGGCAGCCCTTTTTGTAGTGGCAAGGAACTGGAAATTGAAAAGATGCCCATCAATTGGAGAATGGCTGAATAAATTATGGTATATGAATGTTATGGAATATTATTGTTCTGTAAGAAATGACCAACAGGAGGATTTCAGAGAGGATTGGAGAGACTTACATGAACTGATGCTGAGTGAAATCAGCAGAACCAGGAGAACATTATACACAGCAACAAGACTATACGATGATCAATTTTGATGGACATGGTTCTCTTCAACAATGATGTGATTCAAACCAGTTGTTCTGCGATGAAGATAGTCATATACATCCAGAGAGAGGCCTGTGGGAACTGAGAGTGAACCACCACACAGCATTTTAACGCTTTCTGTGAATATTTCCATGCATTTTGTTTTCCTTCTTAGGTTGTTTTTTCCTTCTTCTCTTTCTAGATCTGATGTTTCTTGTGCAGTAAGATAACTGTATAGATATGTATACATGTATTTGTCATATAATTTATCCTATTTAGCATGTATTAGATTACCTGTCATCTAGGGGTGGGGGGTGGGGGGAAGGAGGGGAAAAGCTTGGGGAAAAAAAAGTTTTTGCAAAGGTCAATGTTGAAAGGTCACTCATATGTTTTGTAAATAAAAAGCTTTATAAAAAAAAACAAATGTGAAAAAAAAGAACTACAGATTGACATCATCTATGTTGTATTGCATTTTTATTTATTTTTTTTAACATTTCCCAATTACAGTTTTTTTTTCTTTTTTTGGCTGGGGCAATTGGGGTTAAGTGACTTGCCCAGGCTCACACAGCTAGGGAATGTTAAGTGTCTGAGACCAGATTTGAACTCAGGTCCTCCTGACTTCAGGGCTGGTGCTCTATCCACTGTGCCACCTAGCTGCCCTTCCCAATTACATTCTAATCTGTTTCTGGCTACCTCAGAATAAGGCAGCATGCCCACCTGTAAGTCTAACGCTTCTGCCATCTCTTACTTGGCATTCCTGAACAAAGTCCTGTTTGGAGAACAAAGTCCTTGATTTATCTGGAATATGTGGTTCTGATGGGAAAGGGTTTGCTTGTTTAATAACTCCACAAATATGGTTACATTGGAAGAGGAGACAAGACCACATTTTAAGTCTTTTAAAACCAGCATTTTTAAGTCTTAGGAAAACTAGTAGGACTCTATGGAAAAGATCATAAAATTATGGATTTAGAGCTATTAAGGGACTTCAGAAGCCATTTTATCTACTCTCTCTCTCTGTTTTACAGATAAGAAGATAGAGATTCAGAGGAGATTAAATGAGTTACCTTATACCACCAATGGAGCAAAGCCAGGATTTAAACCTACATCCTTCACTCCAAATCCAGAACACTTTCTCCTATGTCACTGAGGTTCACCGCAATAGCAATTTCCAGTTCAATTCTCTTTTTGTGCAGTTATTTGAATGCATTTTTTGGTTGTAACTCTATCTGTTCCTAAGTTCCTGAAAGTCTTTAGCAACTTAGACATCTTCTGTGGGACAAAATAAAGGCTATCTCATACTCAATATTCATATTGTACACATAGGGAATTTCAGAAGATGGAAACCTTATTACTCATATTTGGGGAAAATGAGGTTTTAAATTATACCTAAACTTTATTCTTGGAGATTTTCCTGGATTAATTCCAGGTGGGGGGCAAGAAATCAAAGAAAAGAACTGGCCCCCAGGACTGAACCTGCTCCATCTGAGCGTAGAGTCATTGGAGTGGGTAGGGTATGAGCCATAGGTTACATTTATATATATTTTTATGCAAGTAAGCATCTAGAGATATAAAATTACCCTTTATAACCGCTTTGGCTGTATCCCACAAATTTTGGTATGTTGTCTCATGATTGTCATTCTCCTGAATGAAATTATTGATTGTGTCAATGATTTGCTCTTTCACCCATTCATTCTTTAGTATTAGATTATTTAATTTCCAATTAACTTTTGGTCTATTTTCTCCTGGCCTTATATTGCATGTGATTTTTATTGCATCATGATCTGAAAAAGATGCATTTACTATTTCTGTCTTTCTGCATTTGATTTTGAGATTTTTATGCCCTAACACATGGTCAATTTTTATATAAGTTCCATGAACCGCAGAGAAAAAAGTAAACTCTCTTCTGTCTCCATTCAAGTTTCTCCAAAATATATCATACCTAACTTTTCTAACATTTTGTTTATCTCCCTAACTTCTCTCTTATTTTGTGGTTGGATTTATCTAATTCTGAGAGAGCAAGGTTGAGATCCCCCACTTGTATAGTTTTGCTGTCTATTTCTTCTTGCATCTCTCTTAATTTCTCCTCTAGGAATTTGGATGCCAGACCACTTGGTGCATATATATTTAGTATTGATATTGCTACATTATCTATGGTACCCTTTAGTACAATATAGTTTCCTTCCTTATCTCTTTTGATTAGATCTATCTTTGCTTTTACTTGATCTGATATCAGGATTGCTACTCCTACTTTTTTTTGTTCACCTGAAGCATAATAGATTCTGCTCCATCCCTTTACCTTTACTCTCTATGTATCTCTATGTTTTAGATGTGTTTCTTGTAAATGACATATTGTTGGATTCTGGCTTTTAATCCAGTCTTCTGTTGGCTTCCGTTTTATGGGAGAGTTCATCCCATTCACATTCACAGTTAAAATAACTAATTCTGTATTTCCTACCATCTTATTTACCCAAAGCTATGTTTTTCTTTTTCCTTTCCCCTTTCTCCCTTCCCCCCTCCCTAATATTTTGCTTTTGATGACCACCTTCCTCAAATAGTCCTCCCTCTTTTAGAGCCCCTCCCCCTTTTTTACACCTTTCCCCTAATTCTTCTATTTTCCCTTTTATTAGTCTATCCCTTTCTTTTCCTTCTTTCCCTCCCACTTTCCTATAAGGAGGGATGTTTCATTTATATTTTTAAAAGTTTATTTTATATTTAATTTAAGGCATAAAGCAAGCATCTCCATAACATAATATAATCTTCTACAATGTTCTCTGAGTGAATTCAAAATCCTTTTGTTGTATTAGTAACCACAAGATTGGATTAAATTTGCACAGATCTCTTGAGTTAGAAGGCACTTTCTTGCTTTATGGCTTTAGAGATCCCCTTACCCAACCCTCTGGTAAACTCAATTCCAATTGGAGCTCTGCATGCATGTAGTCCTGCTTTGAGATAAATAAAAACACAATTCCAAAAAAAGTCCAAAAAAAAAAAAAAAAGATTATCATGTTCCATGAATTGCAACCATCTTTATTGATATTAAAGAGATAGACTTTTGTGGCTATAAATACTTGGAGATCATTGAAAGTAGGCCACAGGTTCATAACTGTGATCCAGTCTGATTTCTTTCCTACTCAGGTCTAGGTCCAGCTCTATGTTCAGCTATAGCACATATTTAACACATTAATTTACATGAGCATGTACTAATATGAGAAGCAGTATGGTAGAACTGATGGAAAGACAGTCTTGCATTCAGCAAACACTGAGATCAAGTCTTATCTTATGTAAATACTAAATAAGTGACCACTGGCAAATCACCAAACATCTCATTGTTCAGACAATTAAGACCACAAATTAGATGAATTGTTTATTTGCATTGGTAGGAGAGATTGTTAACATCAATTCCAGATACTATATCTATATCTATATCTACACATGTAAAACACAACGCACACATATGAATATATGTGTATATAGACATATGTACATGTACGTATAATATTTATGTACATGCATGCATACTGTTTTTTGTTTTAGCTTCAATTTTTCTCCCTTCAGAATCTTGACTCTATGGTTAGCTATTTCAGCAAGGAGCTGTCCTCCATCCTTGCTTCTAAATTGTTCTTACTTCACTGTGCCAGATGATTCTGAACTCTGGGTTACTCCCACCACTCAGCTTTTCCATTCCTATTACTGAACTGTTGAATGAGGTCACAAAATCCTGCCGAATGGATCCACTAAAGAGTCATATTGTCTGATCTTAACTGGTCCCTTACCACTGCACATCACACCTGTTAGGCTTCTTCTATCAATTCTACCACATTCCCCCAGAGACTGTTTTTAAACATTCCCCTCTCCTTAAAACTTCCACTTAACCTTCTCTCAGAAAATGGCCTCATTCCATGCGTTACTGAGAAGTATATCTGTCCTGAATGCCCACTTTTTCCTTCTTTGTTTATACACCCATTCTATTTTTTCTTCTTTCTATTCTCAGAGATAATGTGGCTTTACTTACTAAGGAAAACTCATTTCACTCTTATCTCCTTCCATCTTTTTTCTGTGCTGTTCACCACCATTCTATATCTATTTTATCTTCAACAACTTCCATTTTTTATGTTTCCTTTCCTTTTCTATTTCTTACAGTCTCAGATCTTTCCACAAACTAGAAAAAAAATTTTTGACACTTATGGACGTTAAGGACTGTTTTTCCTTGTTTTTTCCCAGTAACTAGAAATTTGAAAACAGAAGGTACTTAATACAAATTTGTTGAATTTGTTGCTTAATGAAATCCTTTTTTGCTTTTTGGTGAATTAGTACTGCTTATTATTTTCCATTATTTTGTTCTATATTGTTTTGCTAATGTGCTTGTACTCCAAGCTCATGTTTCCCTTGGATTCCACTTGGCAAGTGAATGAAGTTTATGTTGCCAAGACATTTGCCAAGCTCCTTTGTCTTTCTCTTTGTAGTGACTCTTTTGCCTTGAGTAAATTCTCCAAGAAATGATGCAAGTCAAAATGAACATTTTAATTTTTGTCATTCCCAGCTTTTTTGAGTTGATAGCTTCTTTAAATCAGTTTGGTTGAAGCTATTGCTATTGCAGCCAATATCTTTTCAACTTTGTACTTTTAAATTTGGTTTTTGCTTTGACCTCAACTCTAATCAGTTAATAATATCACTGGATAAAAATTGATTCTGAAATGACCTCCCATGCCATACATACTTACTCTAAATTTGGTTCAGCCATGCAGCCATCTTTATTCTACCAGCATCTCTATTCCTGGTCTCCTGCTCTGATGGTATTTGATGATGATATTTGTTCTCAAACCTCCATTTGATGGAACTCCCAACCCAACCACACTTAATCTGATTGTAGTTCATCTCTTAACTGCCTAGTGTCATTTTGGACCCTGCTCCTCACGTTGGTACCTTTTTCAGATTCTTTCAACCCCCCCTGCTTCCTTTTATGTGTTGATTTAATACTGTAGGATATTATCTCTTTAAGGGCAGGAACTATCTTGCTTTTTGCTTGTATTTGTTTGGTAGGTAGTGCCTAAGTGCTTATCTATCTATCTTAATAAGGGTTTAATTTGTCTATCATTGTTGTCATCATCATCATCATTGTCTATGTCTACAATCAGGTATTTCCTGTCTTTGAAGATACTGTCAATTTAATTCTTTATGATACTATGTACTGCTCACCATGTGCTTTGCCTTCCAAAAATCTTCTTAAAGAATGAGTCTTGGGACAGGTAACTGGCACAGTGGATAGAGATTGACCCTGGAGTCAGGAGGACCCAAGTTCAAATCTGATTTCAAATACTTGACACTTGACCCTGGGCAAGTCACTTAACCCAGATTTCTTGCCAAAACAAAAAAAAAAGAAAAGAAAAGAAAAAGAACCTTTTAAGTATCTAAGTATATGAATCCTATCATTTCTTGGTCCTAAACTATGTTTTCTAGTGTTATTTTAATTGTTCTCTTCTGTACCAGCTTTTGTGTAAAAATAATTTAGAGGATCTTATTTTGCAGATGAATATAATACTAATACTAAATGCAATTATATATGTAATATAAATAAAGAATAATGCTTAAAATATATGTAGTACATTTTCTAATACTTCATGTGTAATTCATTTTATCCTCAAAAAAACTCCAAGAAGCAGATAGTATATGTATTTTAAATTCTATTTAATGTGGAAATTGAGTCTGAGTGACTTGCTCAGGAACATGCAACTAGTAAGTGTTAAGACACATGATTTGAACTTGGATCTTCTTCCATCAAATAAGTGCATTATTAAGAGTGCCTATTATGTACTAAACACCGTGTTAGGTGCTAGAAATACAGTTAAAAGTGAAACAGTCCCTACTGTCAAGGAACTTACATGTTAATGAATTTTTCCTAATTCAAAGCATGATAGCACAACATAGAATAAATTCACTTAGCACTGTCTTACTCTGAGGCAATGCGCTACAAATAATCTTTCAGCAAAGAAGCCAGGTCAGGATAACCAGTATGTGCTGAGTTTTACTGCTGAGACAGCACAGTCACTTCCAGTTTGGGAGGGCTGAGGGAAGAGGAGGTAGTATGGGACAGCTGCCCTGAGGGCCCAGATGCAGCTGCAGACAGGACTGGGTGGTTGACTGCAAACTCTGTCTCCCACCCACAGCTTGTGAACCTTTCCTGCTGGCCAGTGGCCCAGTTAAGGATGTGACATCCCCAAGCTGTGCTCTGCAGTCATTTGACTCAAGTGACCTGTCAATTGGAAATCCCATATGGCAGTGGGGGATGAACTTTGCAGATGGATTTTGAGAGCTTCACTCAGATTGAAGGCTCTGGATACAAGGAGGAACTCTGATTCTCTCAAAGCACTGAACGATCAGACAGAACTGCTTCCAGTTTTACCTTTGTACCAACCCACAAAACTCAGGTAGTCTGACCTCAGATTGCTGCTGGCCTGATCTGCCTGTGTATGTTATTCCCCACAGATCATATGTAGCCTTCTCAATCAGGCAGGTTCTGGTTCTGAACCCCCCAAATTCTTGAAATTTCATACTTTTCTACAATAATACATCTCATGAGACTGTCAACAGAAGGGAAGTGAATTGTACAAAATCAAAATTAAAAATTATTATCATAAGGAAAAGGAAAACCATCCTAATGAAGTCTTTAGGTTTAAAAAAAAATATTGATTTTGCTTTCCATAAGCTCAATGTTAGTTCTTTTTCCTGCTCTTCTGAAACTTTTTTTCTTAAATGTGATTCCCTATGTTGCTTTATAAGGATTGTTTTCCTGACTATAAATCACTCTGTCAAGGAATGAAGCTGTGTGCATTCAGGTCTCTGTCAAGGTTTCAGTTTTTGTGACAAGGCCTTTCTCGTTCCTCATGGTCCCTATGGACCAATTCAAGACCAAGCTTTCTCAGATTCCTTCTTGCCCCCATCCATGGCTATGGCTGCTTATTCTCTGGGTCTGAGTTCTTGTTCTTCACCCTTTGCTCTCTAAGAGGACCATGGCATCAGGGAGGGGATGCCATGACATGCAAGTGAGCTGGGTTTAAGTGAGGGAGGCTGGGCAAGGTCACCTGCCTCATCTTCCCCTCCAGAGCCCTCTGGCTCCAGTGGCCAGATAGAGATCAGGATGACTGGAGATAGCCCCAGATGCAATGGGAGACCTCAGCCTTTTTAAGCCATCCAGTGATTAAGGCTAGGTAGCAAATGGGAAAGAACACCCAAACAACTTCCTGTGCTTTCAATTCAATTTACTAAACATTTATTAATTGCTTACTGTTTGGAGAACTATGCTAAAATCTGAGATACAAAATTTTGAACAGTCTCTCTCTTCATGGAGCTTATAATCTGGTAGAGGGATATGATTGGCAATATGCCTGATACCATGCTTTTGAAAGCTGATTGTTAAATTTTCAATATGAGTTTTTACATCTCAGAAATAGGCAAATGTTACAAATTGGGGATTGATATGTTATTTTTTAATTGTCTTGCCTTAAGGCTAGATAGATAATGTTGCCAGAAGGAAGTTAGAACATAGAGGGTAGAGCTATGAGGGGTGGAAATCAGTTGCTGCCAGCCATGGAGAGCACAAATATCTTTTCCACACTAGCACTACCTGTAGTAGGGAGCAGAGATTCACTGCTGACATTTAAGCTAGTCCCTATATTACTGAGCTACTAGGGGGCCACAGTGGATAGAGCACTGGATCTGGAGTCGGGAAGATCTGAGTTCAATTGTAGTCTCAAACACATACAGCTTTGTGACTTTGGACAAATCACTTAATCTAACTCATTTATCTCAGCTGTAAAATTATAATTTTTATAGATATTAGATAATATCAGCGCCTAATTCCCAGGGTTTTTGTGAGGATCAAATAAGATAGTATTTATAAAATGCTTGGCAAACATAAAAGTGTTATATAAATGGTAGCTATTATTATAATTATTACACTATTGATTCAGAACTTTAATGTGATTCAGGAAGAAGAAAAGATACAGATAGGACCTTATAATAATGTGCCTATGGGATGAAGCTGTGTGTGTATGTCATCCATGGAAGTCTTGGCTGCCAGACCTGCTGTGGGATTATCTGAAGCCTGAGGCACAGAGAACATCCAAGTGTTTGGCAGTAATCTGGGTCACCAAGTCAGGTTTTGGCAGCACTTTGTAAGCCTTTTTTGGTTTCTTATGATGTCTTTGGGTCAAAGTAAAAGTCATCTGGCAGTCAGAGGTCTTGGGACCCTCACCATAAGTAGGATTATGGAAATAACCATTCTTGACTACTCTATAATCATCAAAGTTCTGGTGAAGGTTAGTTATCCAAGGTCCCAGGAACAATCGACAGAGCTATAGGTGGTAGAGACCAGGCTTGTGGGGTCACTCAGAATATCCCATAGGTACTAGCTACACCTCTGCCAGTGCATCTGAATTTTATAGCTTTGTTGCTCCTTGAATCCACCCTGGTTGATCACCCATGTTCCAGAAGCAATTTGAACAGATATTTTCCTTCTTGGTGATCAATGGGAGTTAAGTCCCAGCTACATTTCTATGCAATGGTCCTAACAAAGGCAGTTTCTGGTCATGGAAAATTAAGGGGATAGGACTTCTGTGGACTAGACACTTGTTCAGATTTCTTAAGATATTTTAAAGTAGAGTTACTTAGGGTTTGTGGGTTTCCTCATGACAAGCACAATGCAGTCCCAGTGATGCTGAGAATCTGTCAGGGAGGAATAATGTGAATAGAATGTGGTCAATTATGGACAGTTTGGGTCTTCCAGGAGGTGATTTTATTAGAGGGGCAAAGTAAGAGAAGCTTGAACAAGGACTTAAAAGTTTGCTGAGCTGGGTACATTAGGAATTTGGTGGCTTTGACTAATAGGACTTCTTGCCTTGACAGAAAAGTTGGGAGGAGAGAGTTAAATTGGCTTGCATGAAAGAAGGCATGAAATCCCTTAGAAGCACAGTTCTGAGTCTATACAGCTATAGATCATCCCAAAATAGGAGTCTCTTTTGATTATTTGGTTTGCTTGGGTTGATATGTCTGGGATCTTAGCAAGGCAGCAGAACTCAAAAAATTCACAAGCTCCTAGTGAAAAGACCAGGACAGTAAAGGCTTGTCAGAGCCTCTCAGGACATGCATAGGGACCTTATGATCACCAGATTTTTTGGTAAGAGGCCCCCAGTCTGGCCTGGGCAGCATTCCCATCAGGGAAGGATTCCTGTAAGAAGCAGGGGAAAGCACTGGGGTATGAGGGCATTTCCAATAGTCATTCTCCTCAAATATTTTCCTAGGGGAGGTTGAACCAATCTCATTGATTCCTCAGGCCTTGTATTTCTTACAGTTTAATGATAAGGTGGGGCAGACTGCTCAGTGGAAAACAAATCCCGATCCATGTTTCCCAAGGAGTCTCACATGTCCGGTGAAATTCATGCTGAGCTAACTGGGGTCTGAGGCACAGACTAGCCCAAATGGTTTGGCAGTGAGCAATCTGTGTCACAATCTACATCTTTGAAAAGACCTTCTGAACCCTTCCCTTTTCTCTAGGCCAACATCTTAGGGTCTTTGAACTTTAAAAAAAATTGTTTATAACAGCATTTCAGCATAATTTCCTTGGTAAACTTATTTTAGTAATGAGATTTTAAAAATACCATTCTGAGGAATCTCTAGATTTCCCCAAACACAAAAAAATGTTAAGAATTCCTTCTCTAAAGAATGTCAGTGTCAGAGATCATGAGATTCTGACAAAAAAGGTAGATTAAGGTCCGATGATGTGGAGCCTTGAATGTCAGGTTTAGAGATTTATTTTTATATTGTTGACAATGATGGATTACTAATGGCTTATAGCACATATGATTGATACAAACTAGTAGCTCTAACTTTTTCATGAAATTTGTATTGAAAATGACACTGGAGAACATTCGTTGGGGATCATTTTCCTGGGCTGGTGTTGAGCTGATCCATTATTCACTTGGTTCCTGTTCCCTTGTTACTGATGATTGTTATTGATGATTTGTATTTGATAGATGGAGATGCTTGGGTTCAAGGATAATGTTGGCAATCAGAAAAAGAAGTTCTGTATAAATCAGATGTGGCAGATAGATAGTACAGTGGATAGAACACTGAACCTGGACTCGTTAATCAATCACTAGTCAGGAAAACATGAATTTAAATCCTATTTCTGACACTTACTAGTCATATGACCCTGAACAAGTTACTTAAGCTCTGTCTGCCTCAGTTTTCTCAAAAATAAAATTGGAATGATAAAGAAGAACAACCTCTTTATCATTGTTGCTGTAAGAATAAAATGGGATAACATATGAAAAGTACTTTGTAAACCTTAAGGTGCTGTATGAGGGCTATGGTGATGATGCCTACAGAGAAATAAAAACAAATGAATATAATGTGATATCAGTGTACATACATATTGAAGGGCAATGGCATAAAATTCATTGAAGATAGTTAATAATAGGAATTTTATGTAATGCTTTTATGTAGTTCATTTAAGTTTTTATTTGTATAGTGCTTTAAGTTTCACAAAAGTTTTTTCTTTAAAATATCTCTGTAAAAATGCCCATTTCACAGATGGGGCAATTGAGACTCAGAACAGACATGTCATATGTATAGAGCTTCCTAGCTATGGGCAAAGCCTGGGATAAGAACTCGATTTAAAGATTAAAAGAAAATAAAAAGATAAGATGGAAAATAGGGCAATATTTTTGCCTCCTCAAAGACATGCATTCCTGTACTCAGAGTCTCCCAGCTTGGGCCCACAACTAACTGCCAAGAATATTATATGTTCACTCATTGAAATAAGTCTGTTTCTTTAAGTTCTGAATACCTGTCTGAGCATTGAAACAGATGTCTGAAAAGCAAAAAAGAAAAGAATAAAAAAAATCAGAGAACAGATCTTCTGTTTTCTCTATAAAGTTCCAAATAACTGATGTGATTATTTTTGAACCAAATGGTTATTAACTTTTTTTAAAAGCTAAATTGACCCGTTGCTATGGCAGTGGGCAGACACAGCCAGGGTGTTTATTTGACACATCTGAGATGTCACTCAGTGTTGCAGAAACATCTGGCACCACATAATTCCCCCAAGTCTCGGTGGGGTTGCCCACAGTCGCCACAAAACATCTACGGTAGGTAATTAACTTGTCACCACTCCACGTGGGCAGCCAAAAATTGACTTTGCTCTCCTCATGGGGAGACCTCAACCCAGAGCATGCTCCACTATCATCCAAAAGTTTCTTGCCATTCCTTCTTGGGTCCAAGTCACTAAATTTGCAGCTGAAGAGTTTGCAGAGATAGCCTTCTTTCCCTCTGCTTTCCGCTCCATCCAGCGGTTCTGCAGTGGTTCTGTTCAGAAGGACCTGATTTTGGTTGTGTCAGTGACAGGGCTACAATGCCATTGAACCAAATGGCCATAAACTTTTTTTAAAAGCTAAATTGACTCTTTGTTGGCTCGAGTTGTTGACCAATGTGTGACAATGGGTTTGTATATGATGCATATTAATGAGCTTCTCTCTATAATCCATGTGCATATCATTTTCATGTTAAGAGAAGAAACACTGGAAAAACCTTCCTGGCTCAGGAAAGTTCCTAATCTTCCTCCTACCCTTCAGTGCCCTCGGCATCCCCCTTTTCCTGTTAAATGGTTTGATTGTTGTTTAAGGAAGCTGAGCTTACCCAGCCTGGAAAATACTTTCTGTTCGGGGTCCCCATCTCAACTACATCTCTGTTTGGCAGCATCAGGAGAAAAAGGGGATGCTTCCTCCAGTTCTCCAGTGACTTTGACCTTTAGTTTTGGGCTAAAGGGAATCTGGGTTTTTCTCTTTTCTAGATGTGATGAAAGAGCTTTGTGGCCACTTTGGCAAGTTTTCTGCTCTTTGGGACAGCCTATAGAAGAGCTGTCTCTTCACTTGCACCTCTTAAAGTCCCTGACTTCCTTCAGAGCAGTTGAAATACTTCTTACCTGCAGCCTTTCTTGATGCCCCCAGCTGCCAACACTTGCATTGAAGTTGCCTGTATCTAGTTTCTTTGTTTTACATGTACTTATATGGGTTCATATTGTTTATCTGGGAATATAACCTCCTCAAGGATAGGAGTTGTTTCATTTTTGTGTGTCTAGTACAATCTGGCATTTAGTAGGTATTTAATAAATACTTATGGAACACAAATTTTCAATAAGGTGTTTGACAGCTCAGAAATGAACACTGAGATAGAAATAGCAAAACTTTCTTTTCTTTCTTCCTTCCTTCCTTTCTTCCTCCCTCCCTCCCTTTCTTTGTTTCTCTTTCTTTCTTTCTTTCTTCCTCCCTCCCTCCCTTTCTTTCTTTCTTTCTCTCTCTCTCTCTCTCTCTCTCTCTCTCTCTCTCTCTCTCCCTTCCTTCCTTCCTTCCTTCCTTCCTTCCTTCCTTCCTTCCTTCCT